>VXAY01003535.1:209743-251400 GCA_013399855.1 Oxyruncus cristatus | reverse complement strand
CTTTTGTACGGCGGCGGCGAGGGCGGTCCGCGCTCCTCCTCCCGCCCTCCCACCGCCGACGACCCCGGCCCCGCGGGCGGGGAGACAAAGCGAAGCCCCCCGACCGCCCTTTCCCCCCGTCCAGCCCCCCAGCGGTGCTGCAGCCCCCGGAGCAGAGAGGGCGAAGCGCTGCCGACGCCGGCGGGGGCTGGAAGGGGCTCGCAGCCCCTCCCGGCCCCCGCCTCCTCTCCCGCTGCCCACCCCCCGAGCGTACAAGGGCGTTTGTCCCCTCCGGGTAGCAGGTGCAGCCGGGGCCGGAGCCCCCCGGATCCTGGTCCTCCCCTAGTCCGCAGCCCTGCTCTGCCTCATCCCGGAGCGCAGGCGAGAGAAAGGATGGAGGGACCTCAACGCCGCCCGTCGAGGCGACCTGTGGTGCTGGAGATTGGCAGTTGTCGATTATTTGTGGCACCAGCCTGGTGCATCCGGCATCACGCAGCGAACCTGGGTTCTGCAGGACGGGGAAGAGGGAGGCGGTGCTGTTTTGGGGCCCTCCCCAGTAGATTTTGGCTTTGGATCCAGGTTGCAGGAGAGAAGGGGGAATCCCTTTTCTTTCTCTACAGATCCCTGGATCTCCCACGGCCAAACTCGTTTCCTCCTATGTAGCTCTGGGAGGCAGTGTCCTGTCTCCTACTCCTCCTACACTGCAGAGATCCCTGATAACCCACCCCTGATGCCCCCACCACGGGTGACCCACCACAGAGGGTGCTGGGTGCTGAGCACCACGACAGCATTCCCTCGGCTCTGCACCATGGACCACAGCGGGAGCCTTTGCTGCTGGGCAAGGGGGAAAAGGGCCCCACCTGAGGCACTGGGCATTTTGGGAGGGGGTGACATGCCTGGTGCTACCCAGTGGGGGTTGTCTTGAAGTGCTGCAGTGCTGAGGCCATGCCAGGGAGCAGGAGGTTTTGCCATTTGACAGAGGCTGGGCTGAGCATCCCACTATCCCCACGACACTTGGCATCTCACCAGGACCTCACCAGGGGTTTGATGAACTCCTGTCCTGGCTGGCAGAGACCAGCCCCAAGCTAAGGAAGCATCACGACAAGGAGGGCCATGCTTCTCTGAAACTCCTGGAGGAAAACAACAAATAGCTGAGAAAGGGTGGCTGGGTGGAATCTGAAATGAAGGAATGAAACCTGCTGCTGGGGGAAGGAGGCATCAAGGCTTGGGCTGACACTGAGACAGAGATGATAAGATAGTGAGACAAACGGCCTTTTTCAGTTAAAAGGAGCCTTTGGCTCAGTCTGAGGTGAGTACAGAAACATTATCAGGAGAAGAAAAATCCGCTGGAGAGCCGTGCAGGGGGAGGAAGGCTGGACAGACCAAGTGGAAACCCCAGAGGAAGCCTGAGAACGAAGCAGTGCATCCTCTTGTTCAAGCTGCTGCAGGGTGTTGCTGAGCCGCCCTGTGCCTGTCAGGCTGCACCCCCGAGGTGCTGCGGCGTGGTTTGTACGTGGTACATTTGGCAGCACATGAAGCAGCTCTCATCCAACTGGTGCATTGAATTGTTCCACTCCACTGGGATGCTGCAGGAGGGACAGTCCATAAGCAACTCCATAAAAACAAACAAAAGCTGACCGGGCCTGCCTGGTTTAACGCTGGAAGCCAAAGCGGAGAATGAACCCAGAGCACAGCCTTAATTTTTTTCCCCTGTGCGCAGGGAGTGAGAGCCAGTTCTAATAACAGCAAGCTGCACGTGTGTGTCTGAGGCCTCCGCAAAAAAACATCTGGTGTTGCACAGCTTCAGAAAGAGCCCTTGGCCCTGGCCCTTGGGCCTGTGCTGTGCTGAACGGGCATGACAGGGCAGAGTTAGGGGTACTCTCACTAGCCTGGCTGGGAAAGGGAAGGAAGTGGGAGCTGTTGCACTCAGGGGTGTGTGTCTGTCTGTCTGTCTGCCTGCCTGTCTCTGCTGTCCAACCCCATGTTTGAAGCACCAGAACACTTTCTGCCAGATTTCAGAGTGAGGCAGGATCCTCAGAGAGACTAAATCCCATTTTGTTGTTCTATTGTCTAATTGTTTATGAAAAGAGACATCTGAGTAGACAAGAGAGTGCCAAACTGAGGTCCCAACTGAGGAAATGGATTCATCATCAACTCTTTTATAAGACATCAAAGAATCCACACAGGAGAGAGCCATTATGAGTGCCCCAAACCGGGGGGAAAACTCTCATGTGCCTTATTAGCCATGAGCTAATCCAACCGTGAGACACAGAGACGCAGGGAAGTGGGATTGGTTACGTCACACTTCTCAGGTTGGACTGTTTGATGCTCAGCTGTGCTGCTGCCCATCCCCACCACAACATGAGGGTGCCTGTGAGGAGCCCGGCACAGCATCCTGGCTTTGGAGAGGTGTTCATGTGGAGAGGAAACAGGAGACCTTTCCTAGCAGGGCCTCCTCCCAACATGGGCATATCCTTGGGCTGACAGAGAAGATGCCAAGCCCCATCTCCCAGAGCTACAAAGCACATGCTGAGCACTGAGCTCCCCAGCAGAATGGCAGGGCTTTGCCACACTGACCTGCTACCAAAAGGCTCTGCAGACCTGCTCACTGGTCAGGGAGCACCAAACCTTGGTGTTTCCCAGAGGAAAGGTTTGTTTTCCCTTCTGGCCTTGGCTGGAGAGTAAGTGGGATCAGATCAGAGCTGCTGCTGGTGATCAAATCTGGATGCAGGGCAAACCCAAGACCCTGCTCAAAGGGTGCCTGACCTGGAGGGCTGAGTGCCTCAGTGCCCCTGTGTGGGCACCTCCTGCATGTGCCAAGGGAGCTTCTTTCTCCACCTGGACTGCCAGGAGCTGATTGTTTTGGTTCCACCTCTCAGCCCTGCCCAGCTATGCTCCAGACCAGTTCAGGAATGAACAGTAAGTTTTTCCAAACTGAGGATCCAACAGCAGACACTGTGCAGGATGCAGGAGGTACCCAGAAATAGGAGCTCAGCCAGAGGAGATGAGAGCAAGAGCGGAGGCACTGTGGGCAGCTATTCCCCTGCTCTGTCTCCTGGAGAGGGCTGGGTGAGCCACCACAAGGCTAATTTCACGAGCGGATGACACCAAACAGTGACCTGTTCTGCTTCCCATGCTTTTTAATTAACACTTGCATGGCCTCATCAGCTGGATAATTGCCTCCCTTCATGGGTCAGCAGCCTCTGACCTCCCCTTCCCACCTGGGTACGATGTTTGGTGCCTGCACAGGGTGCAGAGGGTGTACACTCCTGTACCACCAAACCCTCCCTCGGGCAGCCCAGGGACAGGAAAAGTGACAGGACACTCCAGAAACTCTGCAACTCAGCTTGGTCTTGGCCAGGACCAGCCTTGCCCATCCTCATCTCGAGCTTTAAATAGGTACCACTGGGGGAAAGCCCCTGCCATGCTGGGGAATAAGAGGGAAGCTTCCCTCTTTATTGGCATGGGGTAGGAGCAGATTGCAGCAAGGTAAATTTAAGTTGAATATTAATAATAAAACAATATCTGCTAGTAAAATGAATGTAGCCCTGGAGGAGACTGTATTGAGCCATCTGGAGATTTTAAAGGAAAGGTTAGATAGAAAAAAAACCTGTCAGGACCAATTTGGGGTAGGGAAACAGATTGGATGGCTTCCCAAGAGCTCTCCCAGCCTGAGTTTTTCCGAGTACAAATTCATTTCCGAAAGTGGCAAGGCAAGAGAGCAGCTCAATTTAGAGGCAGAGTTTCTCCCTAATGATTCCCACTGGATCAAAGGCATTCCTTGAATTGGCACTGCAGAGGCCTCTTCCCTTGGCAGCGGGTCTGCGTCTGTGTCTGTGTGTGAGAGAGGGAGCCTTCTGGAAAGCCCAGCTTTCCCAGGTACATGTCCAACAGAACCCACCCAGGGCTTGTTCTCCCAGGTCAGAATCCATGGGAAGATCCCACAGCAATCCCACGCTGCGTCTGCAGCCCCATGGAGGAACGGGGACCCTGGCTTGCCCAAACTGGTAGGCAAGATGCATGTCCCAAACGCCATAGCAGTGTGGTGGGACACCAGTGCAAGGACAGCAGTGATCCCAGTGGGGCCAGGAGTTCTCCAGGTGTTTCAATTCCCAGGTAAAATTGAGCTCAAGGAAGCCCACCATGGTCATGGCTTGGCTGCAGACCTGGAAGCTCTTGCTGGCTCCCAGCAAATGCTTCTACCCCGTCACAGCTCCTTGCTGGGTGTGGACCACTGGCCTCGATGGGGATGCGGGTGTGCAGGCAGGAGCCATCCCTGGTCCGTCAGAAACCCAGGCAAGGTCACAACATTTGCCTTGTTTGGAGGCCGCTGAGGTTTTGTGTTGAACCAGCCCCTGGCTGCTCCCAAGGGGTGTGACTGCAGTGTGTGTGTGTCCCAGGCTGTGGGGTGGGGGGCACGGGGGTCCGCCCAGGCTGAGGAGGAAGCTGAGAACAGGATCCCTTTCTTCGTGGGAAAGTGCAGTGCCGTGCAGTGGTCAGACAGCCTTATCTGTGGTTCCGAAAGCCACACGCTGATCGTTTGTCAAGATTAGCGCGTGCGGTGGAAGGGATGGAGCTGTTCCAAATCCACGCTCCCATCCCTGCCCTGGGCTCACGGCCATTCATAAAAATGCCAGAGCAGCGGCGGCAGCACATACTGGGGCTGTGGTTTGGGGACGACTAGGAGGGGTCACCCACAGGTTATACAAGCTCCGAGCAGGGAGGAGAATACACAGGTTGCTTTATTTATATATCCATTAGTGTCTTTCCTCCAGGAAAGTGTGCAGGGAGGCTGGCAGGGGAGATTTAGCAAGGGCAAGGTGCAGGCAGGAGGTGATGTGCTTAAAAAAACCTTTCCCAACCATGCCAGGACCCCTGGGATGAGAGCATAAACAGGCAACAGCCATGGAGGTGGAGCAGTCCCAGCTGGATTCAGCAGCACACAGGTCAGAGCGAAGAGGATGAAGACTGAGGAAAGGAGGAGGTGCCACCCTCCCAGTAAACTCCAGCATAAGGATGGTGAGGCACTGGGGACATGTGGTGAGGTGGGCTGGCCCTGTAAGCCCCAGGGAGGAGCAGCCCTGGTCCAGCTGGTTCCCATCAGCTGAGCAGGAGCCTGGGAATGTTATAAAAGGCTGGTGCCTGGATTAGGGGGAAAATGCTATAACTGGGGCATGAGAGAAAAGACTGCTCTGTGGGCAGGTGAGAGATCTGGAGGGAGCAGAGGGATCTCTATGGCAAGGAAGAAGTTGAAAGCTCCTACCTACTTGTAAGGATATCCCTGAAGGCAAGGGAAGGTGCTGGTCCCTTCCAACCCAAGACAACTGGTATGTTTGACCACTTCTCCAGGGTGCAGCCAGGTCCTTTGCAGAGCTGTGTCCCTGGATGTTAGGATGTCCATTTGTTCCCTGGCTGTATGTCCAGCTGAGTCACCTTTTGCCTTTCCTGGGAACAGGGTGATGGCAGCAGCCCAGCAATGTAGCCACAAAACCTCTGCTCAGTGACCTCACTGCTGCACACAGCGGAAGAAAAACACCACAGGAGTGGAAAGAAAATACTTTTCCTTTGGGGTGTGGGGAATACTGAAGGGCATTAATACAAACAGACTGGTGATTTTTTTTTTTTTTCTTCAGTCAGCCAGCACAGGTTAGCTAATTGTAATCTTTGAGCTCTTCTTCAACCCTCCTCTGAAAGAAAGAGTTTGTCTGGGTTGAAGTGCTGGGATGCTCAGGAGGGCTGATTGACCATGGGTACCTGGTTCCTGCAGGCAAGGGGAGGACAGGGGTCTGAAGTCTCTTCAGCAAGAGGGAGGGACATGAGAGGCAGCTGTGGATACAGGTTTCCCTGTGGGGAGCCCAGGGGGGTGATGGCCAAGCACAGAGGCTGATGCAGGGCTCTGCATTTTAGGGGCAGGAGCCACATGGAACTCTCCTGGCTGTTCCAACCACCTGCTTGGATGAGGGCTGCCTCAGTGGCAAATGTGTGTTTGTGGGGTGGAGGATGGAGAGCAGCCCTACAGGTCCAATGGGCACAAGTTGTCCTGCACACCTGATTTTCTTTGTTGTGCCTATTTTTTCCTAGCCGAGGATGTTTTGCCAGGAGATGGGGTCCTGGGACAGCAGGAAGTTTTCCCGCACCTCAGGCCTGCTTTTCCTTGGCTGTGGTCAAGACCTGGTTGTTCCAAGCCATGGGCAGCCCAGCTCCCACAGCTCCCCAAGCACTGGGGGACTCTGGATACACCCAGTGTGGGAACAGCTGGGCTGAAACCCTGCCATTACCCACGTCGCTTGGGCCGAGGGGACGAGGGGCAGTTATTTTTGGGCTCAAAGAGGGGCCCTTCGTGCCCTCCAGCAGCCAGCTCTGCCCCATCCTCTGAGGTGACCCCGCAGGCACGATGAGAACGGCCATAAATAATGGGTGGTTATTTATGCAGAGAAGAAAGTGTAACTAATACCAGCTTGGGCTCCTTCCAGACCTGCTTGGATCTGGGACCTCATGGCTGCTATTTGGCTTCACCCACTTCCCTTTGCAAGCAGCTGTTCCTGCAGGCCCTGCATCTGTGTTTGGCCTTTGGCAGTGTTTGCTAATCCTCCTTCTCACTGCACAGTAACGTGCACTTGCCAAGGTCCCACTGACCCATCACCAACACAAAAAAAATAAAAAAAGAGGGGGGGGGGGAGAACTTGATATCTTATGCGAGTGAAACAGCTTGGGTTCAGTCTTGGAGGATTTCCCGAACTTTCAAGGAATTTCCTGATCTTAGGAATCTGCCAAAATTTGGGATCTGCGTTGGTTGGACTGTGCACACTTCCAGAGCACACGCTGCAGTGTTGTGTTTTGGGTTTCCATGCCTGTCTCTGCGAGGGCACACTCAGCCTGAATGGGTCAGCAACACCAGAAAGAACAGCCTCCCCCACCAGGCTGCAGGAATATGGAGGGATTTATTTAACATCTTCCACCTCTTTATTTTGGGATCAATGGGATTTTTGATCCTAAACTCCTGTCATGCTTCCCCATGCCAAACCCCAGGCTGTTACTGCAGCCCTTGTGAACATGGAAACTTGGGTGCAGTTGTAATACTTAGGGTTTGCAAAGCTGTAGCACTTTGGATCTGCACACTGGCAGACCTGGAATTAAAGGATAACCTCAGACTGGCTATTATCCCATATCTTTACAAAAAAACAATGCCTTTGCAGCAGAAAGCAGCCTCTTTGCTTGTAGCTGGGGCTCGGTGTTCACGTCTTCATTGCACGTATTCCCAAAGCAAAGGAGGTTCTGGGTGGGAAAATGGCAGCCCCTACCCTCGGAACACGCTCAAATGAAATTCCTCAAGGTATTTTTCCAAAAATTAATGCTGTCTGGATTGTGACCAGGTTGTTTTTAACCAGCTTTAATCTGTGAAATCAACACCGAGTCAGGAAATGCTTAGATTGACTCTGAATGAGGATTTGGCCAGAGCTTTTCTCCTATTTATAAGGAATAGTTGAAAAACAGCAAAACCTCCCAGAGGGGACCTGTCCTGAGCTTCCCACTCAACCAGCACAGTTTGGAGGGGCTTTATCACCCCTTAATGCTTGGGTTTTCCTCAGGAGCTCAGCAGTCCCCTCAGGTCATGCACGATGCAGGAGTCTGGGACAGTTTCTCCTCTGGCTTCAGTGGGCTTTGGACCAGCATTCCTGTGGGCCAGCAGTGCTATTTTGGGGAAAAAAAGTAGTTTTCCTAGTCAATGGGTCAGAGCTGAACCTTTTGAAACGCCATCTTCCTCCCAGCTCTGACACGAACCAGTCCAAGGACCTGCTCTGTTTGCTCTGGATGCTGCAGCATCATGAGGTCTCCATCCCTGAGCTGGGGCTGGGGTCGAGCAGAGCCTGGTCCAGAAGAGCCCATGGCATCCCCCATGTCCCCCCATGCCTTGCTGTCCCTCCTTCCCCATGCAGTGCCTTGCAAGGGCATCGCAACCATGTCACCCTCGAGAGAGGGAGAAAAAGAAAACCCAGCGTGAGCACATGTGGCGGGCAGGGGGAAATGGCTGCTGCAAAGTAAGCAGTGCCTTTAAAGAAGTGTTTGTCTGGGGTTTGTTTAGTTATCCTCTAGGTAATTTTACAGCTGAGGAGGCTGGGCCATTCAGGCAATGACCAAAACAATATCCCCACTGTCTGAGCAGCTCTCGTGGCTCGGCACGGCTCGGCAGAGCTGGGGGGGCAGAGAGAGACGGCCAAGAGAAGTTTCTTTTACCGGCCACAGCCAGAAAATGCCATGGAGGATGTCCTGTAATTAAGACATCGCTTTGAACGATCAAGTCACTCCGCTGTCAGGCTGAATAAACCTCTGGGCTCAGGCCGGGTGTGAGAGGGGGAGGAAGGGACGTTGTTGGAAAACGCCCGTTTCCATGGGTTTGATCTGAACTGTGGCTCGGGGCAGGGTGGGATGCTCGCCGTGGAGGAGGCTGATGGGATGGGGGCTCGGGACCCTTGTTCCCCTGGGGAGCGTGGAGTTGGAAGCAGGATTGCCCTGTCTGTGCCCATCTCTACCCCCAGGCCCTGGGATCCAGCAGCTCCAGCCTGTTGAACACAGGGAGCCGGGGCTCCAGGATGACAGCTCACCCCCCTGGAGGTGTGCGTGCCCCTCGCCCCACCAGAGCATGGTTCGTCCCATCAGATCCCAGGCCGAAATTCCCAGTGCAGTGCCCAGGAAAAAACTCCCCAGCCTCTTCCAAAGGCCTCGTGGAGCCCAAGCTGGAAACGTGGGGGCTTGAGTCTCTCAGTTCTACGTGCAAATAGCTCGGTGCTGTTCCCAAGAGCCAGAGCACTCGCTGCTGGCAGCCAGCTTGCAGGAGGATACTGATAGTTCATGCAGACATGGCGAGAAACCAGCCCTGTTTCCCATTCACAAGGGGTGGCTCCAAAACAACACAGAGATCTGTCACAGCATATATGCGGCATCTGTGCAAATTGGCCTGACTGCCTAAATAATTCCGTATATATTTATAAACTGTGAGATGTAACGTTTTTTCCTGTTTACTTTTCGGTTGAATTCCTTGCTCATGGAAATGAGAGCCGCAGCGCGGCGGCTAGACACAACCATTGTATGGGGAGGACACTGTACAAACTGTCCTAGAAAATTCTGCCAAAATGCCAGGCCATATCAGCCCTGATCTGCAGCCCCTCGCCCTTCCCACACACGCTCCCCCCTGCTCCCCCCCACGCCAGCCCCCTTGTTGAGCTGAACCCAGCCGGGCGCTCTCCTGCCAAGGGGGGCGTTTGCCCAAATATTAACTGGGAGAGAGAGAGACCAGTGCAGATGGATCCGTTTGGACCCACAGTGAGGGACGGGGAAAAGAGGGAGAAGTTTTTCACCCTGCCGGGATTGCTGTGCAAATCTGAGCTGGATTTGCAAAGCTTCACGGGTAAGTCAGAAGAGGTCTCTGCCCCACCAGCCATGGGTGGGGAGTCCTCTCCCACGTGCTGCTGGGCACCGTGGTGCTGGCAGCATCCTGTGCTGGCAGCGAGGGCAGCTGGCAGTGTGAGCCCCGCTGTGGCACGACTCAGACAGCGCCATCACCGTCCCCACCGGCACCTGCCGGGGCTGATCTCAGTGTCCAATGTTTGCTGAGCATTTCTGGAGCGTTGCTGTATCCCCGTGCATAGAAAAACAAAGTCTGCAAAGGGGATGCTACAGTGGTGATTTGGGATGCCAGGAGGGGCAGGTTCCTGGCTCTGCTCCTTGGTCTGTTTTGGGGCCAAGGTCATGGGATGGTGTCCTAGTTACATGGGAACTGCAGTGGTTATACTATATATACTATACTATATACTCTTCATGCTACTTACATGCAACTCTTTCATTCTTGTTTGGGCTCAGGATTGAGGTGTCCCGAGCACTTGCAGTGCAAGGGATAGGTGCAAAGTGACTGGTGTAAGGAGATCACACAGTTCCTGCACCAGCCAGCAAGGGAGCCAGTGCATGCCCAGCTCTTGGGGCCAAGTGTTGCGGACGGCACCGTGAAGGACCAGGACCTGCAGGAGACAGGGATGACACATCTGCTGGAGAAAGAAGGGAAAGGTAAATGAAAAAAGATTTTAAACATTGGAAGTGAAACGTGAACCCAAATTTACGGCTGTTTGAGGCCACATGTGAGGCTGCCCATGGGGCTCTGGGAGGGTGGCAAGAGGGGTCTGAGCTACCACACCCCCGGAGGGGGCACGACCTTCTTCATGCCCCTCGAGGGTTGGGCTGGCACATCCCACCCTGTCTGGTTCCTCTGGGTCCAGCGAGGCCAACGGGAGGTCAGGATGGCAGCCCACTTGGGAGCTGGGAGGATGGAGGAGCCACTGCCTCCCACAGGCTTTTCCCACCCCGCTGTGCCCAGCTCTCTTCTCATGGAGGACCCACTCCCCCTCCGAAGGAGGAATGGCAGAAATAAACACTTCCATGGCTGACAGACAGCAAAGATGGAGTGGGGCAATGAGAACACACGTAGGGCCTCAATGTGTTTGCACTTGCATCACCCCAGTCGCTCCCCACCCCAAATCCATGTCACCTGCTGGTGGCTTCTTTGCTCTCAACTCTATTTATACCATCAATTCAATTTAAAACTTATTTAGCAGTGACCACAGTTATTGTGTCATATTTATTTATAGCCTTTCACACTTGCTTCTGTTCACTCTGTTGGTTATTTCAGTCACATTTCTCGTCCCTTACATAAAGGTCTGAGAACAGCTGTGCTGGAGCAGATCAAAGGTCTGGGTAGCCCCACGTTCCCTTTTAGATATGAGCCAGTGTCAGGGACTGGGGAAGAAGGAATGAAGTCAGTGTGGAGGGATCGTCCTGGCAGTGAAAGGGTGAGCACACCTCCGGGTCAGCCTGCTGAGCCCCGGCACCTCCCTGAACTGCTCTAATCTCTTCTGCAATGTGGTTGTACTTCTGACCTCCCCACCAGCAAATGTCACATCTCATGGTGCCCCAGGTGGAAGGGGACTGTGACCACGGCTGCATTCCCCTAGGATTGCGGGGGGGGGACCAACTGGTGGTGTCAGGGACTCCCTGTGAGCAAGGGGGGTAATAATAGAGAGTAACTGTTGAATTCATAGAAATGCCTTGGAATCAGGGATTCCTGTGCTTGCATGTGGCTCAGGGAGCAGGTGGGGGCACGATGGCCTCGCAGCCCCTGCCCTTCACTGGGGGATGCTGTGGGATGGCCATGGGTGTCAAAGGCATCAGGAGGTCCCCTGCCCCAGAGGCCAGAATTGGGGATGTGGCTGATCTCCCACACAAGTAATGGGATGCAGTGCTGGTCCCCAGCCATGCTGGAGTCCCAGCTCCTGCTCAGGGGTTTGTGCTTTGCTTGATGCCCTAAGGCCAGCAGGGCTGTAGGGTGCTTACAGGAAGGTAACGGGGCTGCTGGGATGGAGCTGGGCAAGTGAAAAATCACCATTAAAACAAATGTCCGTGGTGATCCTGACTTCTGGACACAGTTGTTTCATACAGTGACAAAAAGCATCAAAAGGAGGGGAGACAAGCAGAAGAGAAGGCATAATTGGATGTTTTGGTAATCCTTTTCTGAAGGGGACTCAATGGCTCATCCAACCAGAACGGGCTAAAGGCTCATCCCCTCCCAGCAGCTCTGCAGAAGGGCTGGGAAAGGCCCCGTCCATTGGAGTGGGGGGCAGGCACAGCCCTCCCCTCTGGCATGGCCAGTCCAGGGCATCCTACCTCCTGTCTTCTCCCTGGAAAAGGGGAGCTGGTCTGGGTGGGTGAAGGTTGGACACAGCAGCTCCTGGGCAAGAGAGGGGATGGTGGGGCTGTCCCATGGCTGCTGCTGCTGCTGCCCATGGGACAGCATCCCCAGGGATGTCCCCTTGAGAAAAATCTCAGGCCTTGTGCTTGACTTTTATGGTGTGATGGCCAGGCTGAGGTGTCCCCATACTCCCTTGGGTGCCACATCCCCCACCTCAATTCAGAGTCTTGTCCCTGCTCGGGGTGATGTGGCTAATGGGCTCCAAACCCTTTGCTGAAGGTTTAAAGCCCCAATTTTCTTTGCTTTCCCAGCCTGGCCAAGTGTTATCTAGGAGCAGGAGGGCTGGGGAGTGCAAGTGGGAACAGCACAGGGGGCGAGCTGCTGCTGACTGGTGTCTGGGCTTGGAGAGGAGGCAGAAGAAGGTTCTGGTGTTCTCCTGCTCTGCCTGGGGTGCTCCCCCCACCTCTCCATCGGGGTCTTACTCAATGTGGAGGAACCGGTGGCAGAGTCAGTCCCGCTCCCCCCCCTCTCCCGTGAAACTGGATCTATTTCCTGGGATTACATGCAGCACCCTAAAGAAAATATTTACAGAATTTATATTCACATCCCGTTCGCCCTCTTCTCAGGGGGCTCTCCCGTGCCCTCCCTCCCTCCCGCTCGCACTTCATCTCCCCCGCGCCTCCTCCCGCTCGCCTTCCCCCCCGGCCTGCTACAATACCCGCCTTTGTGAGAGGAACAATGTTTACTCTCCATCGAGGATGGGGGGATTGGAAATGAAAAGGCCTGCCTCCCCCTCGCCCCGGCCCCGAGCTGCACTCGGTGGCGGCAGAAGGAGGAATTCCTGCAGGAATGCCGATGGCGACGGCCGGCGCGAAGGCAGCCCGGGCGAGGGGATAAATATTCATGTTGGAGGAGAGAGGGAGGAAAGAAAGGGAGTGAAGGGCCTGTAGACCAGTATAATCCAGGGTCCATCGTTTTCCTCTGTGGCTAAAGGGTGTGTTGGAAATTCCCCGCCGGCCCCGCCGGGTTTAGGGGTCCGTGATGCAGAACGGGTGCAGATCTCTCGGCCTAAAACAGGAGATGAAAGGCACGTCTGGGACGGGGTGGGGGGGCTGTACAGCAGCCCCAGGAGCAGAGAAGGAGATGTGGGGCTCGAGCGAGATGAGGGCTGTGAGAGCCAGCATGTGGCTGCAATTACGGGGATGCTCGCGAGGATGGTGCGCTGAGCATCGCTTTCCCTCCCCACCCTTCCCCGCCGCTGGCTGCCTTTCCCTGCCAGGAGCCAAGATTTCTCCTGCTGCTCCTTGCTGGGAAGCCATCCAGTTGGAAAAGGGGAGCGCTGGAGGGAGGGCTGCCCCACAGCTGCGGGTGGGTGATAGGGACAGGGACCCCAGCCCCGGCACCCTGAGGAGTGGTGGCAAATCTTTAACAATGAATTACTCAAAAAGGCAACCTTTTTCTTTTTCTCTCTGTTAAGGTAAAGCCATCAGGAAAGCTGGAGAAGCTTTTATTATGGGATGGCTCCGCCACCTTCAGTGCCCTCTGCCGTCCAGGAGCAGCAGCCCTTGCTCCCAGGACTCGGTGGCAGCTGGAGTCAGGCACTGCTGCTCATTCCCACTGCAGCACTGGCCCCCTGCCAGCTTTTCTAAGCCTTTCCCCATGTGAAAAGGGGGTTGGCCAGAACCCACAGAGTCTGCCGTGTGCCAAGGGCATTTCAGGGACCCCCAATGCCCGTGGGAAGGGCTGGCAGGGCAGAGAGGACATGTGGGGTTGGCAGGGATGCAATGATGGGCTTTGGGGCCCTGGTCAGGAGGCCAGGAGCCATCTCTGGAGGTGAACACGGGGGTTTGCACAAGCCTCTTTCTGTTTCCTGAAAAAACCCAGTGTCTAAATATAGCAAGTACTTGGGCATTTTACTCTGGGAAGGGAAAACAGCTCCAGTGCCAAGAGAGATCCTCTTCTGTTTGCACAGTGTGAGGGCTGCATGTCCTCTGCCTGCTCCCATTGAGGGGGGTCTGTGCTGACAGGGGCTGGCTCACCCCGAGCCCTGTCTGTCCCTCGGGAAGCCTGTCCAGCAAGCCTGGGTGGTGCCAGAAACCCTGCACAGTGCTTTGGGCATTGAGTCCAACTGATGCATGAGCACGTTGAAAGGCTCTGCTCTCTCCTGGACACAGCACAACTCTCTTCCCAGTTTGTTCCAAGAAAAGAAGAAAATATTTGCTGTTTAATTCAGGGCTGAGGCAGGAAATCATTGATCCCATGGCCCCTCTCCCTGCTGATCAAGACATCCTGGTCGGGTACCACATCCTCTTCCCCCAGCAAGCAAGGTCCCTTAGGAAGAGGCATTCATTTGGATGTTCATTCAGTCAAACACTCTCACTGGCCTCCTAAGAGGAGATCTGGGCATGGGCACCCATGCCCTGGTCCATCTGTGTCACAGGCAGAAGCCCCAGCAGCTCTCTGAGTGCTATTCATTTTCTGCCTGACGAGTGGGAGGATGCAGCTATCCATCTTCTCCCTGATTCCCAACGTGACCGGTGCGATGGGAACACTCAGTCCACCCAAAAATATTTTCTTCACCT
Organism: Oxyruncus cristatus; assembly: GCA_013399855.1. Lineage (NCBI taxonomy): Eukaryota > Metazoa > Chordata > Aves > Passeriformes > Cotingidae > Oxyruncus > Oxyruncus cristatus. Next base: position 237,105 of record VXAY01003535.1, on the reverse strand, counting down.
CAGTTCCAGATGCTAGAGGCAAAGCAGGCTGTGCAGTTTCTTGTCACACGGCTGCATTTATCCCTGTATTTGCTGTCCAGGCAAACCCAGCCCTCTCCCATCCTTGGGCTGTTGGGAGCAGTGGCTGAGCTGCCAGGCACTGCCACAGGAATCCATCTGTGCCTCAGCTTGTGCTCATCAGCTTTGCATCCCCTCCTGGCTGTGGCTCTGGTGTGGAGGGGGTGGTGGATCCCTCTTGGCCCATCACTGCCTGTCACTACCCAAGGCTGTGGGTGGTCTGGGCAAACCTTTGCCCCGGCCTTTGCTCCCTAAATCAAGGAAAACAAATGAGTGGCACTGCAGGGGCTCTGTGCTCCCGGGGCTCTCTGCCTCGCTGGCCTCCTGGCAGCTTTTCTCCTGTGCTCTCCTTTCAAGTGGGTTGCTGGAGATCCAAGCACGTCTGTGTCATCACAACTGGGTGCACCCCCTGGTCTCGGGCCGTGGGTGCTGGTGGCTGCTGGGCAAGGGGTGACTGCAGATAGAGCAGGGCTCTGCTCCCACCCAAAACACACCCTCAGCTCTGGGAGCAGCTGTAGCATCCACCGGCCGTGCAGGACTCCGAGGAGAGCTCACAGGTCCAGGGCAGGGCCTCTATAAATTGGTTTTCTGTCATTCCCCGGCGGTGCAGAGCTGCAGCTACTGTCGGATCAGCTGCACACTCCTGGGAAATGCCGTGTCTGACTGGGACTGAGCATCATCCTGGTGGGGTGGGAGGCCAAGGTCTCTACACTGCTCCAGGGGCACTGCTTGGCTCACAGGGATCGCCTGGCACCGGCTCCCGCTTCCCCTGGGCTGCCAGGCTAGAGGGGGGTGGTGCTTTGTAAATGACACCTGCCACAGAAGGGCCACCACAGTCACCTCCAAAAGTTGTAGGCACCGGGTTTTGCATCCGAAGGCTTTGTGCAGGCAGAAGGTGTCACAGACTGTGTGCAGGAGTTGGGCTCTTCTCCCCACGTCGGCTGGAGGAGGCTCTAATGGAGAGCAGGAGTGAGTTAACGGGTGGAAAGAGGCCCTGGATTTCTCTGGGAACGCAGGGAGGATTAAAAGCTCTGGTCTCTATATTGCTTTTTCTATTTCCTTTCTCCTTCTTTTTTATTTTTTCCTTACGGTATTATTTGATGGTTAGAGGAAAAAAAAATCTGGGAACATAACTGCATAAATTGCTGTTATTTCCGGCTATCCCTGCAGAGCCCGGCTCTCTCCTCTCCAGATGGACTGGCTTAGAGAGCCTCCAGCTCCAGCTCGGCTCCCAGGGGGCCCGAGGCTGCCCTCTTTTCGTTTGCCATCTTGAATTTTGCTCCCACCACCCGTGCTTGCAATCCCGCTCCTTGAGCCAGGCAGCAGAGGCAGCTGGGCTCCATGGGCCCCCGAGCCCGGCTGCGAGCACTGGGAAATGCTGCTGCCAGCACTTTGGTGTGTGTCCCTGCTCTTCTTTGCGGAGAACAAACCTCCTTGAGGTCTGTTTTCCCCTCACATAGGAGTGCCAGGGGGGTTGTCCTTTCCCAAGGACAGTATTTCTCCTTGTGGATGTGAGGTGGGGGTCGGTCTCTTCTAAGTACAAAGCAATAGGACACGAGAAAATGGCCTCAAGTTGTGTCAGGGGAGGTTTAGATTGGAGATTAGGAAAAATTTCTTCATGGAAAGGGTTGTCCAGCCCTGGCACAGCTGTCCAGGGCAGTGGTGGTGTTGCCATCCCTGAAGGGATTTAAAAGATATGTAGATGTGGCACCTGGGGACATGATTTAGTGGTGGCCTTGGCAGTGCTGAGGGAACGGTTGGACTTGGTGACCTTGGTGATTTCCAACCTGATTGATTCTCCACGATGCCTTGGGGACCAGGAGAGAGGGCAAGCACAGGGACGAGGGAGCGGGATGGGAATGATCAGTGTCCAGCAGGAAGGAGGAGGTGGACAGATTCCCAGGTCTTTGGGCTGTACATTCTCGCAGAGATGTTGAACCTGGGTGAGCCCCACAAGACTGGCAGCTGCCACCAGTGTCAAGTCATTCCCAGTAATCCCACAGCTCCTCACCTCACTGAAGAGCGGCCCCAGCCCCGAGGTGACCTGTCCCTCACCACAGGGAGCTGCTCCCCAGTCTGCTCTGCAGGGCTGCTGGCACTGCTGGCTCCTGCCCCACCGCCAGCAGAGCATGCAAAAATTCCTCAAGTGCAGGAGCCACGATGTGTTCAGCCTCATATGCAGAGAAAAATCTGTATATGTTCCATATGCACAAGAAAGAGGCCTTAAAAACTGGGAGGACGCGATGATCAATAAATTACAGCTTGGATAATATTTTCCACCATCACCAAATAAATCAGATCTTATTTTTCCCCTATGTCCACAGATTTAATGGCAGCAACAGTGCCCTTGGTGGTCGTAAAACTCCATCCTCCTGCTGAAGGGCCTCCCAAACAATTTGTCATTTGGCCTTTGCTTGTTTGTTTTAAAATTAGCTGGTCCAGACATTTAATAGCCCAGGAGCTAAGAAATCTATCAACCCATCCCAGCTTCCAATATCTCTGTGTGAGCTCTGAGGTTGCATCACAGCACGGTGGGGGAAGAAGGGATGGGGAGGCAGCAAGCTGTGGAGTCAAGGATCATGGAGGATACTTTTCATCTGAGCTTTAAGATCGCCTTTCCTACTTCCACTTCTTTCTGTCTTCCCATCTTTTCTTTCCCCCCTACGGTCACATCACGTCTCCAGCTGCCATGAGCAATCTTCTCCTTCCAGCCGCAGTGACCAAGTCAGGAGCTGACCCTTCCTCAGAGGTGTAAACACTGCCTTGTTAAAAGGGGATAATTACCGGGGTCTAGTTAACCCTGGTGTAAAATCAAAGTGAACAGAGCCCCACTGAGACTTCCAGCCATGTGGACCATGACGCCTGGGCTCTGGGGTAAACAGCCAAGGCTTCACTACTTGTCAGCTCAGTGCATTCAGTGGAAAGTTAACTTCTACCTGAAACAGAAACGCTGTCTTTTGGGCTGATTTATACCCCCCAGACACAGGACCAGCTGAGGGGTGGGTCTTTTCCTAATCAGAGAGCCTTGCCAGGATTTTCCTGGCTGCCCTGTTGGGAATGAGCAGGGGTTGAGCTGCTGGGGGTAGGCAGTGTGTCACTGCATGACAGCAGCCACTGCTTGGACTTCAGTATTTTCAGCCCTGGCACCCCTGCACCCTGTGATGGTCCCTGCACAGGAGCTGGGAGGGTGCCCTGTTTCTTGGAGGAGCTCGTGTATCACCATCACAGAGGGGTTTCTGTACAGTTGGAGGCCTCCCATGGAAGCCAAAGGGCTGCTGTGGCATTTTCAGCATCTGTTGTCTCAGTGCTGCCCTGACCTGCATCCCCAAAGTGCCCCGTTTCCCTGGATCACGCTTTTCCTGAGTGGCAGGAAGGTGTGCACAAAGAGGTAGGAGTGGAGACAGCCCTTTTCCCTGTATCCTTCCCAGCAGAGCCCACTTCAGCATCCACAGCTGGGGGAGCTGCTGCCCAGGCACACTCAGCTGGGTGGGGAACAGGGGCAGCATCTCCAGGCGGGATGTCCTGGACAGCAGAGCAGCCAGTCCTGCCTCCCCAGCACACCTGAAAGCCGTTCCCAGGCCAGCAGGCAGGAGCAGACGCCCACCAGGCTCCTCCAGCCGTATTGAGAGCGAAGCCAACTCCCTCGTGTTATTTTTTCCTATTTGACCAGTGGGGCCAGTCACAGACAGCTCCAGTAATTCAGCCTGAAACGCCAAGAATCCTATTCCTGCCTCTGCTCCCTCACTGAGCTCTGCCCACGGCCTCAGAGCGAGATAAACCATCTGTGGGTGAGTCTGGGCAGCGAGTGAAGCCCGCTCAGGGCTGGCTGCAGACAGCATGAGAGAGAGGGGCTCTGCAGGCACCAAGCCGAAGGCATTTTGATTGCTTCCAGGATTACTACCCAGCATGTTTATTCCTCCAGTGAGGAGGACTTCATAACTCAGGGACTCCTGACAATGTATATATATTGAAATCTTATAAGAGTAATGGCCATATCCAATGATATTTTGTTCCCATCTCGCCAATATAAACAACTCGCTGGACTTACCAAATTGCATTGGGTCATCCTGAATAATTGGGCTCTCATGTTCTATTTATTACCTTGAAAATCCTTTCTCATTGTATTATATATATCCATCTCTATCTCTAAATGTAATATGTTTAAATGAAAACCAGATACAGCTGCGAAGGAATTTGAAATATGAGGCTGAGAGTACAAGAAGCGGCAAAAAGGTCCTCTGCTAATAGGAAAAGCCAAGTCATCCGGGGCTGCGGAAATCAGGGAAGGTCAGGTGTGAGCTGCCACACAGGGCTGGGCTTGGGCTGCATCTCTGTGGACAGTCTCATGTTTCAGGAATTTCAGTAAGTAGTTGGTGAGGCTGCTTATACTGGCAGGATGTGGGGAGGAGCAGGGTGGGATCCTGGTGGCTGGGTCTGCTTTGATGTCCCCGTCAGTGCTGAGGTGTCTTTACGTGGCTGTGGACCATCAGTGGAGTCAGACAGCATGACTGCAGAGAGCATCTCCAGACCTTTTCAAAACCCTTTGTTCAGGGTCCAGAAAGTCTCCCACAGCACCAATTGGCAGGAAACCGTCAGCACGTTGAAAAAAGGAACCCACAACAAGGTGAGACAGGACTGCTGCCTGCCCCTGGTGTGAGGGTGGAGTGAGCCTGGAATGAGCCCGGACAGCCTTGTCAGTAGAAAACATAAATGCCTTCCTTGGAGCCATGGTGTATTCATGGTGGGGTTTTGGAGAAAAACAGTGGCCCCAGAATTCCACTGATAATGCACCTGTACAGCACAAACAAGGCAGAGAAGTAACCCTCAGTATCTGGAGCTGTGCACAAACTTTGCCAAATCTCCGTTTCCGCCTCCCTGATATGTCCAGGTTAGATGGGGTTTGAGCAACCTGGTCCAGTGAAGGTGTCCCTGCCCATGGCAGAGGGGGGGGGGATAGGTGGTCTTTAAGGTCCCTTCCAACCCAAACCCTTCTGTAACACTGTGATCCTATGAAATACAACTTGTGTCAGCACTTGTGCCTTTGCCATCTTCCCCTGTGAATATTGCCATAGCAACCCCCAAAATCAGGATGGGGCAGGAAAGCCTGACCCATGTTCTGCTTGACTAAAACTCTGCTTTCAGGTCACCGGGAAGAGCAAGGTGAGAGCCACAGTGCCTGTGCCATGGGGGAGGTGTCCTGCAGCCAGACGTCACCCAAAGGCAGCTGAAGCCAGCACTTGGCTGTCGGGGAGGATCCTGGTGGGACAGAGCTGGCGGCAGGACGGCAGGAGCCCCAGAGGGGATATTTCAGGTCAGCAGGGAGCGCAGGGCGGGTCGGTGTGTGGGAAGAGGGAGCAGCCCTGCCGGCTCTCCCCATGGTTCTGGCCAGCGCTGTCGAGTGCTTCACTCGCATGAGCACCGAGAGTAAAAACAAAATGACATTCATTAGATGTTTTAAGGAGTGTTCAGGCATGTAATCCTCCTGGAATGAGGCAGCCATAACAAGTTACTGTAGTTATTGATGGTCATGTCAGTTAGCCTTTTCCAAGGATTAATCACCATCCTGCTCCTGCCCTACAGGATGTTTTTATCTCCGTTTTCTCCCAGTGTTGCAGCATGCAAAGCCGACTGGGCTGGTCAGTGTGGCTTCCGAATCTGGGGGAGAGATAAGCTCCTCATACTTAGGTCCTGAATATTAACGGTTTGGAAGAGCACAGCATTTGGAGGAATTGCTGGGGCACAGCTGCAGCGTGTCAGGTCTGAATTTATGAGTCCCCATCACAGAGGTCTGGTGTGCAAAATGATGACCCCAAGGCAGTTTGCAGCCTGCAGGAAGCCCCAGGAGGGGTCTGGCTTTGGCCACCACTGCCTTTAGAGATGCATCTGAGACGACATCCAGAGAGGATGCCAAGGCAGAGTTCCTTGTACCCAAGAGGACAGCAAACAAGGTTGTACCATTGACTAAAACACCTGAAGATGATTCATCCTTTGCTTTGTTGGGAATGAAAGGGAGGCCTGGGGGTGTGACAGGACCATTGCTGAACTCAGCACGGGAAGAGCACAGCACAGGCATGACACAAGCAGCAAGTGCCAGCATTTTCCCAAAACTGGGGCTGCCTTGAAGAATCAATGAGTTTGGGCAGTCTCAGAGGCTGAGGCCAACATGTGCAGGAGGGATGTCCTGGCCACCAGTCCAGGCACTCGAAGAAAGACAGTGCCAGCCCAAACCCCACCCAGGCCAGAGAAGTGAAGCAGAGCAGAGGGTAATGTCCATCTGCTAACAGGCAGGAGGACAATCCTGTCATGCTTGGCTTGAACAGTGCAAACAAGTCCAGGATCTTCAGCTGCTCTGTGGAGCATCCCCCGGGAGCGTGGTCATGGCCCAGAAAGAGCTCCCTGGCTGTGGCTGCAGGGGGGTGTGCAGTGCTCGCCCAGCCAGCCCAGGTGTCCCTGGATGCTTTCTTGCAAAGCCTGGCAGATCTTGGTGTGCAGCTGACTTGATAATTGGGAACAAGTGACTCCAGGAGGTCCTGACCTCCAGTGTTTGGTCAGACCCTGCTGCCTGCGAATGCCGCAGAGTGGCGACATCTCAGGGAGGAGGGGTTGCCTCCCATCTACCCACTGGCTGGTGCATCCAGGGCCAGGATTTGTTCCTTGGCAGTGCCAGCATAACCAAACCTCCAGCTGGAGCTGGATCTGGCTTCTTGCCCCGGGTGTTTGCATTGGCACTTCTCAGCTTGCACCTTCTGCTACATGGGATGGCCCCAGAGGCCATTTTCACTGCAACACTTGTGCTGGCAGTGATCTGGAGTCTGGAAAAGGCTTTCACAAGCACCAAAATCCCCAAAATATCTCAATTGCCCAGCCACCCTTCTGTTGGGAGCAGGGATTTGTCCCTGACCTCTTTTGCATCCACGTACATCACTTTCTCAGCGCCTGCAGGGACATAGAGGTGCTTTTTGATCCCCTGATGTCAGATCCCTGCCTGCTCAGAGCAGCAGCAGATGGATACAGCGTCTCATTGTCCCTCTGTTCCCTGCTCATATCCCCAGTGGCTGAATGAATTTGGGACCCAAGTACTCCACGAAGCCACTGTCCCGATGGCAAGGGACAGCGTGGGAGAATCATCAGCCCCACCAGGAAGACTGCCTGCTCATTCCAGCAGGATCCTACGGCATGTGTTAGAGCCAAGCACGCCGGCAAGGCTGGAAAAATGCGGCAGAGCGGAGGAATTAGCATTAATCAAGCCTAATCCCCCAGGGATTCGCCCCAATGTGTGGCACACGGGTGTGCTGTATCCCAGACAGGCTGGCGGGTCCTGGGCAGCCCCTGGCTGAGGGACCCCAGTGACTTCCCAGTGTTGCCCCCGAGAGCAGTGACCTCTGACGTGAGCCCTTCAAGAAGGGAAAAGAAAAATAATGATGCTTTTTCCCTCCTCCTTGGCGCCTCTGACAGACCTGCCCCCTGCCTGCTCTCCAGAGGTTTCCCAGGAGCTGATTAACCTCCCTGCCGAATGCCAGGACGAGTCAAACCCGGTTTGACTGGGCGTGCACGGGGGCCAACCCAGGGTGGGTCCTCCACGGAAGAGCCCCAGCTCTGGGGGCTGCAGTGCCTGGGATGGGCAACCCTTCCACAGCCACATCCCAGGAGGAGAAACCAGTCAGGGTCAGGTGGCCCAAAGCCATGGGAGATGCAAGAGCTTCAGCATCAGCTCTGCTCAGCTCAAGACACACTCGGCTCAAATGGGGAAGATCTCCTGCTCCATTCCTGGAGACACAAGGTGTTTCACAACTCTCTGGGCCCTGGGAGCTGCCAGAGGCCAAAGAGCTGTGGAGGCAACTTTGCTCTGCCTCCCTGTGGATCTTCTCAGCTGTTCCTTGCCTGCTGCTTAGGAAGGAGTGGGAAAGCCAAGCCCCTCTTCTCCTAAGCCAAGGTCCACGTCGTCCTCTCCAGCTTTTCTGTCTGTCTCCAAAAACTGGTGCTTGTTACTGCTTCTATGGGGTAAAATAATTTTTTTGTCAGCATCATTTCCTCTGGTTCAGCTAGGTGGGAAACTCTGCATTTTACAGCCCCTTGGCTTCCCATCCAAAAGGAAAAAAAAAAAAAGAAAAAAAAAAGAGAGGAAAAATGCCCTTTAAATAGAACTTTCCATGCTGGAAGTATCTCTGGAAACACATCCATCAGCATGAGTGATAGGTGCAGGCACAGTGGGGTGTGATGGACAGGGGACAGGACACGGCTCATGGACTCATCCCAGCTCATCCTGATTTGCCTTGTGGCCTGGCCATGAGCTCCCTCTCCAGCCATCAGCTCAACCCTCCACACCATTGCTCTGGTCTCACCTGGCAAAACTACATCCTGAGCTCTTGCCCTGCTCAGAGCCACTTCAGGGAGCCACTGGTGCTGTTTCTCTGCTGGGCTGGGATGAGCGTGACTCAGGCTGGCAGGAAGGCTGGGACAAGCCACTGGGATGTTCCAGTGCCTTGGAAAGTGGGAGAAGACCTGAGGGGCCTGAGGACCTAGAGAAAAAGTTACACTGTTTGTCCTGTTTTATTCGTTAAAGAGCTAAATGTGCTGGAGACGAGCTGGCTGGCAGGACGAGAGATTAAATGTGTCGTCAAGTGCAAAGGTGGACACCAGTCAGCCCTGCCTGCACCAAGGGGTTTGGTGACCCCCCCTGCTCTCCTGGAGCCCCATGTGCAAACATTTGTTTTCCATCGTGCTCTGCACAGGTGAGGGTCAGAGGCTCAGACACCGGCAGAGGATGAGAGCAAGCGTGGTTGGAGCTCAGCTGTGCGGAGCTGGGTCCTCTGTCTGAGCTCATCTCCATGGAAAACATTTGGGGAGGATGCGTCCAGTTCACATTCGTCATGTGGAGCAGCTTGGCGGCTCCAACCCCCCTGGGGCCCTTCTCAAGCATTAACCAGTGGATTAAACCAGCCCAGCCATTGCTCTCGCTGCTGGGATATGAATTTCTCAGCCGATTGCCCCTGAGCTGAGTGGAAAAAGTGCAGCCTGTCCCTTTAAGTCCAAAATGATGAGTGTATTTCTGGAGGCTCTGGAAAAGAAGTCAAGACTATTGGCTTCTGCGTCACCAGCACCGGCCATTGATTCCCTGGAAATGTTTCATATTTGGCCAAACTGGCTGTTGACGGAATAGTTTCTGATTTAACACTCTCGGCTGCAGTTGGGAGCCAGCTGGGTCTTGTTAGCTCTGGAGAGACCGTCCTTCCCCTTGGCTGCTGCAGAAATACTTCCAGCATAGACCCCTCCTCCTTATTCCCAAATAGACACTTAAGCCACTCAAGCCACTCTAACGAGATCTGCACAGGAATCCTGGAAATTTCAGCCTTCAGCTGCTGTTGCCTTCTATCGTTGTTATTATCACTATTATTCACCTTTTGCTTTAATGCAGAAAAACACGTGTGATGAGCCGCCCCAAGCTGGTCTCTCCCCCACCTCCAGCCCAGCCTTCTGTGTGGGGCAGATGTGGAGCTCCCAGCCTTGCACCAACACCTTCCCTGCCTGCTCCTGTCAGACCCCACGGTCTGGACAGGGTCCTCCTCGGTCCTCCTCATCCTCCCACCCTGCCTATCCCAGCTTCTCATCCTCTCTCCTCTACTCACTCCCTCTCTATTTAGTCTGTACGTTCAAAACGCAGCGCAAAAGCTCTTACAGCTCCCTGGGCTGTGACCCAAACAGTAAAGAATGTTTATGTGCTGGTCTCCTTCCATTTCTGTGTATTAATATTGCTCACACAGGCTCACGCACTCGCACACGGCGTTTCTGGTGCCTCCGCGGGCTGCTGGCCAAGGGAGCCCAGCCAAAGTAAAGGCATCTGGGCCCTTCTGGAGAAGGCAGGGAAGAGAAGAAGGAAAGACAAAATACAAAAGCAAAAAGGATTTGGAGGCAAGCACCTCCTCCAGCCTGTGCCCCTGCACCCACTGTGTATGGGGCCAGGGAGTCCTGTGGGGACGGGGTTTGCCAGGCTGTGCCCCTCCCAGCAAGGCCCCCCCGTGTCCCTCATCCCCCCCAGCACTCCCTGTGGCTCTTGAGCAGGTGGTGGGGGCTCGGTATGAGCCACAGGCTGATACAAAGAGGGGGTAAATCTGCAGATATGCAGAAACTGGGGGTCTGGCTTTGGACAGAGCTGCTTGTCAGAAGGGGCAGTGAACTGCTGGAACCCACCTCAGCACAGGGTGCCCGGCCGTGGGGACAGCAGCCAGCTGTGGCCAGGAGTCCCAGAGCAAAGCTGGGATGTCAGGGCTGGCAGCCCACTGAAGAGCTCTGAAATCGGGTCTGGGGAATGGATGAGGTTCTGCCTCCTCACTGACATGAGGTGCCACACAAGAGCCTGAACACTGCTGGCCTGTGGGGTCTCTGACAGGGCTGGGGGAAGAGCTGCTGGGAGTGGGTGTGGATGGAATCCTGCGTGGTCTGTCCAAGCAGAGATGTCTGCCTGTGGTCACAGGCATGGTCCTTACTGTCCCTAAATCATCCCTGGGGATGCTGCTAAAAAGGGGGAAAACAAGGCATAGTGTGAGAGCAAAGAGGGCCAGGAGTTTCTGCTCCCCTGCTCTTGCAGAAGTTCCCTGAGTGCTGGGGATGCAATGATGGGATGAGTCTACAGAGACAGTGCCTGGCTGGGAAGGGTTAGGCCTTTGGCTGAGCTCATCCTGATCCTCTTCAGGGTCCTAAAAACAAGGAGACGCACACATGGCATCACAAGCACCTGCAGGCTGTGATTTAGGGATGGAGCAAGAGAAGCCTTGCTCACCTGCACGGTGAAGATGCTGCCCAGGCTGACCACTGCTGCTCTCCTCCAGACTCAAAGGCAGCTGGGCTTCCCTGGGCTGGTCCCTCATCCACCTGCAGGACACACAGCCTGTCCCTGACCCCTGTGAAGGGAAAAGCTGCCTGGTGCCAATGAAGCCACTGAGTCTGCTGATGTATGCTATAAAAGCTTCATACATTGGACATTTTTAAGCCCAGCAATCTGATGGTCACTGAATTTCCTTCTCATCTTCCAGAAAAATGACCTCCTGGAGGTCTCGGCAGGGGTTAACTTTGTACAAAGTAGTCACGCAACAGGGAGGGCTTGTTCCAAGCACCAAATAACTTGCAGAAGTAATGCATTTGTTCCTTATTAGGATAATGGCCCCATCACTTTTCTCTGTGGCATTGGCCAACCTAACTCACAAATGTCTGAAAACACCAGCTAAAGTATGACCAAATTTAGGAGCTGAGTCGAGTAATATATCGCCTTGATTTGCCCTAAAACCTGAATTGGCTGAGAGTCCTCCCACATATTGCATTTCCAGGGAACATAAGGAAACCATTGTGTAATTAGCAGTAGTATTTTCAGCACGCTGCCTTGGCAGTGCTCTGCCCTCCTCTCCCATGCTACTGCACCTCTTGGGACCCCCAGGTCATAGATGTGAGTGGGTGGGAGGGTTATAAAATGTATCTGTCACAGAGCTGTTGAGGATGGTTATGGCAAAGCAGGAGATAAGGGCTCGCCTGCTCCTTCATCCCTCTAGCTTCCAGTTTGCAGGGGACCAGAGCAGGGAAATGCCTGGCCACAACCTGTCTGGTGGCCAGGAGAAGACCTGGGGACAGGATGAGGCTCTGGGATGGAGGATCCAGGTCAGAACCATTGTCTCCTGCTGCAGTTGTCAGCTGTCATCAGTATCTGCCCAGCCATGGGATACCCTCGCTGGGAGCTCTGCACTGCAGCGAGAAACCCTGCCCCAAATGCTGCAGGGAGGTGGTGAAGCTGAGCCAGAGCAGGACTGCCTGTCCTGCCCTGCGCCCTCTTGCCTGCCCACACTCTGCTCCCCAGTCCTCACCAAGGCCAACTGGAAGGACTCCCCAGGTCCCTGGTGGGAGATCTGATGGATCCATTCAGAGCTGGACTGGATCTGGGCGGTCCCACCATCCCCACTGTGCCTGTGAGATGCGATGCTGGGACCTTGCCGGGGATCCTGCCTGGATCCAGGGCACCAAGTAGCCCTTGCTTTGCTTCTCTGCTGTCCCATCACATGGATGTTTCCTTCTCCCTTACCAAGCTGCTTTGAGCAGCCTGGGCTCTAAGTATTTGTGACTCCAGAGGAGTTGGTTCTTGGATGAGCTGAGTGCTTGGTGTGACTCAGGAGAACACCCTACAGGACACCAGCTTTCCCCACCTTGGTCCAAGCACATTGATGACCCTCTTTTCTCTTTCCCTCGTGAATCACCTTCTCACCATGAGTGGGACCATGTGTGAAGGTCATACCTGGGTCTGGAGTGGTTCAAGGCAAAGTCTCAGAGGGCAGCATCCTCTCCCTGCCACACACCAGTGTTCCCAGCACAGCCAGCTTGCAGATGTCATCCCCTGTTTGCAAAGTGCCTGGATACCTCTCCTATGCTCATCTCTCCACATTTATTCACCCCCTCTGAATGCCACGTGAGGCTTAATTTCCCCAAGGGTGCTGACACTTGAAAGTATTGGAGAAATCCATTTGCACTGTAAAAATGACTAATCGTTAAGCCTGGAAGGTAATTCAGTCTCCTCCACATCCCATCCCTGCCAGTCCAGGAGCTGGCCAGAACACAAGGGAAAGCTCTTCCCTCCCGCCTTGGCTGTTTGTTGTCAGCCCTGTGTGTTCACCTCTCACACTTCAAATCGAAATGTTTTCCCCTGTTGTGACTTTTGGAAGGTTTTGGAGGGGCCAGGCGTTGCTGCCCTGGTTGAGCAGGGAAGAGATAGTCCCCTGTCTCCCACCCACTGTCCTCCCACGGAAGAAGGGTTAACAGCAGAAACACTGGCTAAAGGAGGAAAAGAAACTAAGAGAGGGCTCTCTGTTTTCCAGGGCATCCATTCAGAACAGTCAGCTGCCTGTTGGGACCCCTGCTCTGCTAAAGACACACATTTCCCTTCTATATGGATTTTCCACCTAATCTCCACATTTTACACGGACGTGCTGGGGGGGAGGGCCTGGCCTGAAGTGTTCACTCATTTCCCCAGCCCAGATCTGTTTCCACACCTTCCACGGGCTGCCTCCTGGGCTGGGTATGCCTTTGTATGCGCTCTTCCCCTTCCCTCCCCTCTCACCCCTCCACCAGGCTCTATCCCGTGCCAGTGGGGGAACACACTGTGATAAACACCACATTTCTGGCATGGCTGCTGTGCACACGTATGGCTTCATCATGGGAAGAACGGGGGGGTGAAAAAGCAAAAAGGAGAAGAGTCCCTTTCTTTCACAGAACCATGGAAACGTCCTCATTTGTGTGAGCAGGTGGCTTTGCAATCGGCTCCGTGGCCGAGGCTGCCTGCATGTGCACAGCAGAGCCCTGGAGCCTGCCTTGTGCTGCTCTGCAAAGGAGAGAGAAAACCCAATCACTGAGACAAGCACGTGGCTGCAACGCAAAGCAAAAGCCTGGCTGCAGATAAAATCAAGCACAGGACAGGATGTGAACTTGAGAACCCGGAGCGGCTCTTTCCCCCCTTGGACTTCCCAGGCTCCAGCTGAGCGGTGACTGTCCCACTAGCCTTTATTTATTTTTTTTGGCACTAGGGAGGCTCAAACCGAGACACGGCAAACCCACAGGAAGCTCCTCGTGCTGCACTCGGAGATCTCATCCCGGCCGGTCAGTGATGTCAGCGCAGGGTCAGGTCCCCCCCCTGCAGGAGCAGATCTGTCACTGCCCCGTGTCGTTTCCTCTCCTCGGAGCTGCGCCTCAGCTCATGTCCCGTGGGGTGTTATAGGGTCGATATTGCCTCTCCAGCTCTTTCCTTCTGCCATAAGGTAGCTGTTGTTTTTTCTCCATCAGGAGAGCCAGCCCCAGCCACTCACTTCCCTGGGCTCTCCAGAAAGCACCTGAGCCTCTTGCTTTCAGTCCAAGTGCATCCCTTTAAATCTCCCTCCTGGATCCAAGCACTTAATAGGTCTTAGCATTTCATTAGCAGATGCTAACAGCAATGGCACAGAGCCACGTACTTTGAATTCAAATCCTTCTTGGCTTAGCATGCACCACTCATTCCCCTGTCCACCCAGCACCTAGGATCCAGACGCCTCCTGCATCCCTGCTTGGAGCTCCTCCTATCAAAGGCATGAGCAGCCAATGTTTCCAGCTACTTGCAGTGCTGGAGAAGGGGGACACCGATCCTGTGGCACCCAGACCTGCCCTAAGGGAAAGGGAAATCACCACGTCTCCAAAGGCCGTCAAAAATCTTCCCTCCGAAAGTGAACCCCACCAAGCAAAATGAACCAAGGCAAGAGCTCAGCTGGAAAACATCAATGGCAACACAGAAACCAGTCCCGAAGTGTGTGTAGGGTGGTCCCATCCATGTTTACTGAGCTGTTCCCACAGGCCCAGTGGGAAGGTGACAGTCTCTTTCCAAAGATGTCCCACTTTTGCCTCTTCACTTCCAGGTCCAAAATGTTTCTGCCTGGGGAAACCCTTGCCTGGTTCATTCCTCCTGCCAGTCATCCTGCCCAAGTTTTTCTTGCGGCAGGGAAAGCACAAAACTGGGCCTGGGAAGCCAAGACGTGGTCAGTCCCTTAATTCCCTTTGGCTTCCAGCCTCCAATCCCTGGTTATTGTGAATCCCCAAACAACTGACATTTCTCATCTACGTGATGGTAATGTGCTACCTACAGAGTCCCAATGAGTCCCGTGGGAGACCATGGTGCTGCCATGGTTCCTTATCCCAGCCCTGCCTGTGAGCCCCCTTCTTTCTCATGCACTGAACCACAGAATACTGAGCAAACCAGTGCCCAGTGACCCTTCTCACTGACCTGGGATGTGGAACCTGAGGCAGGTGCCCGGGGTGACAACTGCTGTACTAGAAAGGACGAGGAAAAGCAGTGCTCGGGAAGCACACACAAGCCAGGAGTGATCCCATCCACAACGGAGGCAGTTGCCCCTCTGGCACAGCATGGAGAGCTGGCTGCTGCCTCCAGCTCCACAGAGGACCAAGCAGACGCCCTGAGTCCACGCTGCACATCTGGAAGTCAGATCCATTAAAACAAACCCTATTACATAACAACAGACATCTGGAGCCTGTTACCACTACATTTTTAGTAAAAATAGTTTTTTGATATGATCTCTCCTAAGAATGTGGCAGAGGGGCTCAGGGCCAAAGTGTTCCAAGAATGGCTGTAGCTGCTTTCCATAAAGCATCTCCCACCTCCTGCTCAGGGCAGGGCTGTTCCCTCTGGGTGCACACCCTGTGCCTCCACACTGATGCTCAGTGTCACAGAGGAAGGCTGCAGGGTGAAGGCAGGTGTGGTGCTAGGGGCAAAGATGGAGGACTCACCAGGTCCCAAACACTGAGGTCTTTGTAGGCTTCACACTGCCCCTGAGATCAAGAATTGGGCAGCCTGCACCCAAAATTTCATTTTCTTAGTATGGGGGACTATTAACTCAAGTTAATAGAGAGAGCAGCAAGTCTGTGCAGTGTCTCTGTGCATGGAGACCACAGAGGGGCTGGGGTGAGCTGTTATCCTGGTGGCTTTTGTCATCAAGGAGTAGCACAACAAAGGGACCTGTGGGTTTTGCTGTCCTCTCCAAACTGGGGGCCAAGGCCTGTGTGCCTCAGTGCATTCCCCTTATATCCCTGGAGCTCGGAGGAGAGGGCTTCCTGGGTGAATCCAGAGAAAGTAAGCAACTTCAGGTGAGAGCTGCTGGAGCTCTCATGCAGAAAATGTTTTTTCTTTTTCCTGAGCCCTGTCCTTGCAAATGGAGGTGATATTTTGGCTGATGTGCAGCCAGTTCAGTCCAAATGGTTTGAGTCTGACAAAGTTAAAGGCAAATGAAATCAGAACCTTGTAAGTAGAAGTGTCAGGCTACTTTCATTACCAGTTCCACCTATAATAAAAACTGCTGGAAATTTGTAAGAATGCTCTTTTATCCCCCCTCTCTTTTGGAGGCTCTCACCCACTCTGCAGTCCCTGGCTAAAATCAAAGCTGTCCTACTCTCATCCTCACTTTCCCCCTGTACCCTGTAAGCACAGCCAGCTTCTGACAAGCTGAGGGCAGGAGGAAGAAGGGACAGTGGGAGAAGACACAAGGACACTGCTCCAGGCTGATGTGATGCTGGTGCCTGCTTTTGGTTTCATCTTTGCAGCCATTGTCTTGGGAGATGTTGTCCCGCTGCTTCGAGCCCTGAAAATAAAAGGTCTTTATTTTCCATATTTTTTATTATTATTTTTATTTAATTTCCAGATTCAGACACTGGACATTTAATGGGAAATTCCTGCATGGAAGGAGCAGCAAATGGAGGCTGCTGAGAGACTGACTGCAGTTGCTCTGTTCATGCCTCTCAGACAGCCCCTCTGCGCTGCTCTGTGTGCTGGAGCTGCCTTCCCACCCTGGCTCTCTTTCCATCCCTCTCTTTACATTTGGAAGGCAGTGTGTGTTGCCTCTGATTTTCTACGATTTTATCAAAGAAAGCCTGTGAATAAACAGAGCAATCTGGAGAAAAAACAGGCTCAGATTAGCTTCAGTTTGTGTTTGCCTGGCCAATTCCCACTGGTGCTCTCCTCACTCACAGCCTGTGGACGTCATTTCTCCTGCTGGAGAAGTAGCAAAGTTGATGGTTCTGGTGCTTTTCTGTGCTTCTGGCAGGCAGTTCCTCTCTGGTCACTTGTGTCTCTGGGAGCAGCTCCTGGGACACGGGTGAGGGAAAAAGGGCCATTTCTGCAAGCTCAAGGTGCTCCCAGAACCAGTGGGGTCAGGAGCAGAGGCTGATCCCCAGATGTGCTCCAAGGGGAATCAGGGATCATTAATTGCTCATCACACCCGGGAGTGCCCCCAGCTACCCCAGGCACAGGGCGGGCAGGGGGAACCCTCAGGTCCCCAAGCCCCAGGGACAGTACTGCTTTCTCCAGGGGCACAACCCCTGGCTGTCACATTCCCCCTGCTCTGCTTGGCCCCCTCCAGGGAAATGCTCCTGGAACGATTGCAGTGGGACACCCTCACACTCTTAGATGTTCCCACACCCTCTGCTCCAACTTCCATGCTGCAGATCCTCCTGGGCTTTCCACGTGGGAGAGCTGCAGGAGATGCCATGGACTGGGCTGCCTGATCCACGGTGCCTGGCCAGATGCCCCCCAGGAGGTCACATACCCTACATTTCTCCCAGAACAGCTCTGCCACGTCATGGGGACACGCTGCTTGGCCCCATTGCAAGCAAGGTGCTGGCAGGCTGCCCCAGCCCTGTCCAGAAACACAGACGTTTGGCCTCAAAGCGCTGGGAGCAGGAGGAATCTCCCAAGAAGAGCAAAAAGTCAAGACACTGATTTGCAGATACTGTTATGAACCAAAGCCCAGAGCTCTGCTCACTGTAATAACTGACATAATCGAGGTCATTATTTATACAGTATCTGCATGAACATTTGACACTGGGAAAATACTTGCAGTTCCTGAAAGACTGGCAAGTTCTAGCACAAGAGCTTATTCATGCCAGAATCTAAGCCAGAAAGTCATTTTTCTTTCTCATGGGATGTTTTATCTGATGAGAGCTGTGGTGAGCAGGCAGAGCCCAGTCTTCACCCGCCTGAGCTGCTCTGGGACAGCCTGCCCAGTGCCTGCATGGATGATGGGGACAAAAGAGGATGCCTCTCAGTTGTCCCAATTGCCTCAATGTTCTCTGATCCAGGGAAATAGACTCCAGAGATCCTGGTTATTCTCCTTCTTTGGAGGATGAATCCATCCCCTGTAAGGAGAAGGAGAGGTGCTCCTGCAGGTCACAGCCAAAATCCCGGTGGGCAGCTGAATCCCATCACCCCCAGACAGACCCTGCCAGCAGTGATTTACTGCAGGGAAGACCCCCAAGGAAACAAATAAAGGGAGGAGGTGGCCTGAAGGTGAGGAAGATGCCGGGGCTGCAGAGCCCAGCGTGGGTGACCCGATGTCCCTGCCGGAGCCCTGCACTTCAGATAAATATTTGAAGTCCCTGTAAATAAAGATCTCACTCGGGAATGGGAAGAAGCACTTTTGCTTCTCACCCAGCTGTCTGGGAAAGGCGAACAGGCTGGACAGCAGCCAGGCAGGGAACTGCCCTGTGGGATGTGCACCAGCAGGGCATGGAGGCGACAGTGTGTAGGGGTCACTGGCAAACCCATCTCTGACCCTCCTGTGGGTCACCCGTGGGGTCTGGAGTGGTCCTGGCATGATGGAAGCCTCCAGGGTCCCCTCTTCCAGCATGGGAGCACACACCAGCTCCTGATGCATCATCACCTTCAGCCTCAGACAGGAGGGACTGAATGAAAAACGTGCCCGGTGTGGAGCAGAGCGCAGGGTTTGTAGCTCCATCCCCCTGTGAGCCTCCAGACCCCAGTGAGAACAGCCCCGTTTTCCTTCCCCTCTTGCACCCCCCGTGCCTTTGGCCCCTTCCCACCGCAGGGAGTTTCCATTGCTCCTCTCAAACTGCAGCCCCATGCTCGGGAACCTGAAACCTGTATTTGCTGGAGAGAAGAAAATCAGATTGTAGGAAATGCAGCACATGAAAAGGAGATGGGGGGAGAGGAAGGGTGAAAAGCAAAGCCGTTTTTTTTGCTCCAAGAGTTTCTTGCCGTGGTTTGAAACGTGTTCCTCGTGCCAGCACACAGCAGGACAGCAGGGCTCCTGAAGCAGCCACTTCCCTATGGCACCTCAGGGGCACAGGGCAGTGTGTGAGGTGCTGGGTTTGGAATAGAGTAGCAGGACTGGGCAGGGGTGTGAGTTTTGCTCTAGGATCTTCCCCCCACCTCCACTCAGGCATTTATTTATTTATTTACATCCTGGCAGATTACCTAATTCCTCCCAGTTTCCATGGCTGTCACATCCCCCTTCCACAGCCAAGACACAATGGAAAATATGTTTGATTTTTTTTCTTTTTCCTGGCAGGTACCTGATTTCTTTTGCTTAGGTTTTGTCTTTTTTTTTTTTCTCAAAAAAGAAAAGCCACCATCTCTTCTCCCAGAACTGCAGCAGCAGTTCTGTTCCTCCCCTTGTTCATCCTGGGATGCCTCCTCTGCCTGTAACAGGCAGGATCAACACGCAGGAAGGAGTAAGTCTGGCAAAAGGTGAAAAATGGGAATGGTTGAGTCATAAAGCACAAGGTTAGAGAAGGCTGAAGGTGGGAGCACTGTCCTGGGCAGTGCAGTAAACGCAAGGAACTCTGTCACCATCCCTGTGGGGCTTTGCAACATGGGGAGCGCCTGCAGAGTCACAGCCCTCGATGACCCCGATGAGATTAACTTCTCCAGAGCCCCCCTTTCCAAGTGACTCAGGAGGCAGTGGCAGGGCAAGACCCATCCAACAAGAACTCACCAGGAAAGGTGAGGGTGCTCTGGCCTTTGGGGCTGCCAGGAGGGATTTGGAGATTGTTCCACAATCAAAAGCTGCTATTTTTAAAGGAAAACTTAGTATTCTTCATGGAAAGCAGCGGGATTTATGTTGATTCAAGGTAAAAACTCCACATGTGGGATAGCTGGCATGGCCAGTCCTCCTATTGATGCTCAGAAACAAACATAAGGAGGAAGAACAAGATAAAAGCAAAATAACAGACTTGAAGTTTGGGGTCATCTTCTTGTTTTCCTCTATTTTCCTCTATTCCCTTTGCTTTCCATTTCATAATCCTGTGGGAGCTGGTGAAGGTGGGACCTGCCCCCATCCCTGGATAGAAGCATAGAGATGATGGTGTTTCAACCTCTGAGTTGAGTAAACGGAAGGACAGAGCTGCTCAGGCCTTTTGCTGCTCTTTGAGAAGAGCAGGGCTTTGCCAGAGCTGCGAGTGAGCTGCTCATCTGCTGTGCAGCTGCAAGAAGTGCTGTGCCCACACACCTAACACCTTGGAAACACCGGCCAGGAAAACTGGGAGGGGCTGGGGGGCATTTGCACACCAGTCCCGTTTTGTGGTGGGGAACCCTGCTCGAGCACAATGACGGTGCTGGTGCTCGGGCTTCCTGAGCCGAGCCCCACGCTGGTAAAACCCCCACGCTGGCACAAGCCCCACGCTGGCAGTGCCCGCGTGTGCGGAACTCTCCGCTCCCGGGATGGAGCCGCCGCCCCGTCGTGTGCGGGATCCGTCCTGCCGCGCCGTGCCAGCCCCTCTCCGTCCTGCCCCGGCCTTCAAGGCTCCCTGCCATCCCTCCTGTCCTCCCTGGAAATGACAGCCATACTCATGCCAACGAGGAAGCAAAAGCTTTACTGTGCTTTTCCATCCGCAGGGTTGTGCGCAGCCGAGGCGGTGCCGAGACCCGGCGCTGCCGCCCGGCCGCATGAGCTGGGTTAGAGTTTCAGCCGCAAGCCACGCGAAGGAAGGAACAAAACCAAGGGGCAGTGAGACCGTGACCTGAATTCAACTTTGGGGGGCTGATGTTTCTCCAGCGCCGCATCCCCTCCCTGACCCTCCCCGTCCCGCGGCGGACGCTCGGCGCTGCGAGGGGGAGGTGGTGAGGGAGGGTCTGGGGGCCTCCGCGGTTTTGGTGCCGGTGCAAAACCCTTCCCATCCCGCTCCTGCAGGAACGCTGGGCTGATGGCCCAGGAAATGCTTTAATTTTAAACAGAGCGTGGCCCCCGCTGAGGCAGTTCCTCCCCAGCTCCCACACTGCAGAAATCTTTCGATCGATCTAATCTTCCAATAAAACCTCCTGCAATTCTTGCAGGTTTTTCTCCGTTTCCTTTCCCGTTTGAGCTGACAGCATCAGATCTGTATCTCGCCATGGAGACACGGTGTCCCTTCCACCCGCGTGGCTTCGCTTGTATTTGGATGTTACTCCAGCACTCCCCAGCAGCAAAGGGGTGCAGGGAAGCAGCACTGGTCCCTTTGCCTTTTTCGGTTACCTGAGGCTGCTCTAGCACTGGAGAGCAGAAGGAAATACCTGACATTCCTGCTCCATGCTCTCATTTCTCAGGCAGACCCCGCACAGCCCAGCCCACTGTGCTCCCGTTAGATTCTTCAGGGAGATTTTCTCTTTCCAGTAACGCCACGAACTCTGCTTTGTTCCCCGCACGGAGCCAGGCAGGCAGCTCTGCCCGAAGCGACCTCGCAGGCATGGCCCAGCCTTGGAAGCAAGCAGGGTGGACCGAAGGGAATGGAGGGGACATGGGAATGTCCTGCTGCTGTGCTGGGGCCAGGTGGCAGCCCTGCTGAAGGGAGAGCTGGGAGAGAGGGACAGTGCTGGCAAGGGAGGTGGACTTGGGTGCTGCTTTTCCTTTCTGCCCTGAGGTGGAAAGAGAAAAGGGGGAAGGAGAGGAGAAAGAGAGGAGAGAAGAAGATTTAAATTCCTTATTTATATCTTCCCCTCCGCTGCTGCTGGCCAGCAACTGTGCACAGCTCCTCCAGCATCTGGAGTCTCTTGGCCACTGGCTGGGGCTCTTGGAGGACGTGTGAGCTCGTGCACACGCTGAACTGCAGCACGTCGGGTGAAGGGAGGAATGTGACTCTGGCCAGAGCAGAGCAGAGGTTGTGCCACCCCTGTGCCAAAGCCACCAGCTCAGCTGGAGCTCCAGCTCCATCTCTCACTCTCCTGCCTGGCAGATGCTGCCCTGAGGTGCCTCCGACAAGGGGAAGGGTGCCAGGGTCTGCTGAGGGTTTGGTGCAGGGCTGAGACAGGTGAGCCAACGGGGCAAAGCCCAAATTTCCACCTCCGGCCCCACGGCTCCACTCATGGTTCCCAGATGTGGGAGGCAGTGGCCAGCACGAGGAGCGTTCCTGCAGCAAGACTTGGCAGAAGCCCAAATTCTGGGGAAAAGCAGAGTGGGGAGAGGGGCTGCTGCTGGCAGGGAGTCCAGGGGTGGAAAATATCCAATAGCTTGTACCAGGCACCTGGAAAAATGGGGAAAATCCTTTAAGTCTGTGGAACGGCCATCATGAGGGCTGGAAAGCAGCTAGGTGCTGAAATTTGGGCACGCACTCATGGGACCCTTCTACTCTCCCAGCTACAGCGCCAGCCATGCCCACCTTTGGCACTCGTGTAGGGGGAGGTGTTTTGTGGCCCATGGGTTGCTCAGCTGTAAATAACAAAATAAAATGTCACCCCAAATTTTGGAGGGATTTCACACTGCCCAAGCTGTGCTGCCATTCCCTGCCCCATGGGGCCCTTGGCTGCTCTGCCCCTGCCAGGGAGACGTGATCCAGCTGTCCACGGGCACTGGATCAGGGCAGGAGAGACTGGGAAACGCAGCTCCCTCCCAGCGCTGGCGCTGACCGAGCAAACCCTGGCTGCGCTCACCTTGGCTGGGGCTGTAGCCTATTTTTGGAAGCTCTTGAGACTTCCAGGGATGGAACTGCCTTTTCTTTCCCCTCATTCACAGACGGGGTCATTTTGATTTGTTACATGTTTGTGCAGGGATTTTTTTATTGTTATTATTATTTATTTATGTCCTGCCTTTTATTCATGGCATCAGCGGAACCGGAACGAACGCGGCACAGGCGGAGGGGAAGCTTTGGGCTCTCCTGGTTGTTGGAGTAAAAGCTGCCAGGCTGCAAACACAGTGGGGATGTGAGTGTGTCTGCCATGACATGTCTGTTCTTTGTATCTTGCCGGTGGCCCTTGCCAGACTCGGGGATGTGGAGGGAAGGAGAGGAGCCGGCAGGTTTCCACCTGGGCCCCAGCCTGGTTCAGGCTGCCTGGCAGGGATGCTGTGAAAAGGTGCAGCTTTCCGAGAAACTGGGCTCAGGGCTGAGCACTCAAAAAAGCCTGCCTCTGGCTGGGGACATTGGGCTACTGACTGCCTTTGCCACCAGATCCACAGTTTCGCAGCCCAGAATTTTTCTTGCTGTGGGTCTGACTTCTCCCCGCTCCAGGTGTCCTATGTGAGTCCCAGGTCCCATTTCTGGGGAGTCCCTAATTCTGCAGCAATCCTCCCAAAACACAAGTGCAGCTGTTCTTCCTGGGATGCAGCAAAGGACCCAGAAAGAGCCAAGGTAGAGACCTCACTTTGAGGAGAACATGACCCGTTCTCTATGGTGTGGGTCAGACCTTGACCTCTCTGGTGACAACAGTGGAGGGCAGAGAGGGATGACTGGTTTGTGACCCACTGCAGATGATGACACTAATTTGGGTGTCCCAGGTGAGCCAAACCCTTGGCCTGCCCCAGAGGATGGCTAATTGCATTGGGAATTCAGGGGATGCTCCCATGAGGCTGCCTCCTGCAGCCTTGGTCACAGCTCCCGTGTCCCTTCTGGGCTCCACAGCCTCCCACAGGCGCACTTGGGGAAGGCAGGAGGGCCAGAACCTTTCCCATGGGATCAGAGCTGGCTGGATCTGCAAGCTCCATCTGTCCTCCTGGGCTCTCCCCACGGAAGGCGTTAATGCAGGACACGACCTCACCCTGGCTGCTGGGCATGTCCTGACTCAAGCCAGGAGAGGGGACACCAGAGCACATGGGGCTTTCCTCTTCCTGGGGCTGCCTTGCCCTTCCTCTGCACTGCCCCTATCCTGTGATGCTCAGAGGGACTCGCAGTTCTCCCAGGGGTCAGATCCTCCCATCCCAGCCAGCTGGGCAGGGGGCCCGGCCCTCACGGTGCCTCAGTGCTGGTCTGTCCTGGTCTGCCTGGGAATGGAGGCAGGAAACATAAAAGCAAGGCTGGGCTGTGCTTGCCAGGGCTGGAGCTGCAGCGGCTGGGGACTGCCACGTCTGTGAGCAGAAACAACAGGGCTTAAATACGCTCCCTCCCCCTGGCTCCCCCCACCATCCTTCCCATACAGCCCCTGGGTTCACAGGAAAAGGGAGGAGGGGTCTTGGGGAATGTTCTGGATGAATCCCAGGGGCGCAAAGGCCCAAGCTCAGAGCCAAGGAGCTGTGGTGGACGGCTGGAATCCCATAGTGAGAGGGGCGGGGAGTCCTGGGGGTGTCTCTGCAGCTATGCCCCTCTCTTGCTCTGTCTCCTTGTCCCAACCAACGCTCCAGCAGGGCATCCAGCTCACCTCCACTCCCAGCCATGCGTGGTGGGGGTGGTCCTGCACCATGACCCACAGCCACCAGGTTTTGTGTCTCCACGGAAATCCTGTGGGGACAAGTGTCACCAGAGTCCCTGGGAGGGGAGCACCGAGGCTCCTCTCAGCTAAGGGGGTTGGAGTGAGCCAGGCTGGTGGGGAGGCCCGTGGGGGCAGCTGCTCTGCAAGGAAAGCTCTGTCCACAGGACTTCGCGCCATGTGAAAGTGTTTATTTCATTGGATGGAGGTGGAAAAACAAAGGCTCAGCAGCGGCGGTGGAACAGAATCTCCCACAACAACCCCTGGCCGGGAGCTGCCAGCTCCCATTCCCGTGGAGTGCTTCTGCTCGGGACCCGGCTGCCAGCCCCTCCAGGGAAACAACAAAGACTGGGGAAGGGCAGTAATGAGTCTGCCAACAATTAGCACACACGGGGCCAGGCTCTGTTCAGTTCACCTTGGTATAAACCCGGGACTGGCGGTGTCTCTCCAGGGAGGCTCTGAGCAGGTTTGGTCTTGAGAAGCAAATGCAATAAAATAGTGGAAATCTCTCCAAAATAGTGGATTGGAGTGGACTACAGGGCAGAGGCAGCAGCAGGTAAATGCCACGGAATGGCATTACATGAAAGTGCCTGTTGAAGTCCTGACGGCTGATGCAGGACTACGAAGGAGCATCTCTGCACCTTCCACTTCTCCAGATGGGCTGGCAGAGGACCACTGGCACAGGGCACCTATATTCTCATCTTGGGGCATCAGACCATGGGGCATTTGCAAGGCTCTTTCTATTGGAAGAGCTGGAGACCTTCAGAATGTGCTCAGAGGTGCAGCCTTGGAGAGGAGCAGCCAGCTGGGGCCTGCTGGGCTGGGACTTGCGCTGCCCCAGCCGTCAGCTGCACCGGCAGGGAAGAGTTACGTGACTTTCCCAAGCTCCCCAAGCAACTCAGAGACAAGGCCAAGCCAGATGTCAGAGTCCTGACTCTGGGGCTGAGTGGTCCTGGGACCTCCCAACTCTTTGAAAGAGCAGATGTGATGAGAACTAGACTTGGCATAAGTGTCCAGGCTTTGGAGGAAAGAGAGGAAGGAGGTAAAACAGAGATAATGCAACTGTTTTGAGGTGGTGAAAGGTCAGGTGTATTTCTGCTTTGCCTTTTGCACATGAAAGCAGCCAGACGGAGAGGCTCTGACGCCAGGGAAGATGTGCAGCCGATGCTCATTCCAGCCTACTTCACATGATCCCATCATTCCAACCCAGGAAAAAACTCCTGGAGAGGAGGAAGAGCAGTTTGAGAAGACATCAAGCATCTTCATTGCCTATTAAATTCCTGGCTTCTCCTCTGATACACGCTAAGAATGGGTCCAGTGGATGTCAGCAAGGGGGAGTGCGGGTGATGTGCAGAAAGGGAACAAGGCTGAGAACAGCCTTCATTTCCCACCGGCTGCAAAACAGCAGCTATGGATATAAATAAATGTGGATATACATACATGATGCATCTGGAAACTCGCAGGGAGATCTGGCCAACGTGGCTCCACATCACTCCACCAGACACTCCACAGAGGGGGCTGCGCTGTAGCACCGTGTGGGATGGGACGGGGCCTCCCAGGCTGAAAAACACCTTTTGGCCCCTCTGGGATCCCAGTCACCCCCACCAAGGACATGCCCCTGCCTAAGCAGGCAGCTGATCTCCCATGCCCAGCTCCTGCCCAGGCAGGTGAAGCTCAGACCTGCCCTCCCTGCCTGCTGCTCTCCTCACTTAGGTGGGGAAATGAGCCAAACTGGGACAGCAGGTGAGGAAAGGTGATTTTCAAGGAAGAAATATTTTAGGATGAGGGTGGTGAGGCACTGGTACAAGTTGCCCAGAGAGGTGGTGGATGCCCCATCCTTGAGAACTTTCAAAGTCAGGTTGGACAGGGTTCTAAGCAACCTGATCTAGTGGAAGATGTCCCTGCCCATGACAGGGGGGTTGGACTAGATGGTCTTTAAATGTTTCTTCCAACCCAAACCATTCTGTGATTCTAATGGAGCTGGGGAAACAAATATACAGAGAGGGGTTTGCTTTCCAATGGAGCAAATCCCCAACACTACTAGATCTGTTGGGGTGCACCATCTCAGCTGCAGTCCTTGTGGCCTGGCACTGGCATGAAAGAAGTTTGTCCTTCTCTGTAGTGCACCCACAGAGCAGAACACGTTTGTTATTTCATGAGTTAACACATCCCTCTCCCATGCCAGGAGCACGTGCTTTGCTCAGTCTGAGAATTTCCAAAGGATGGGAAGGGTTGGTAGCTCAGTTTCCCTCTCCATGCTTTGGCCATGCATCCTCTCTACTCCCCTGTGGCCATGGGGCTGGGCAGGGAAAGGTGGAGTCCTGGAAACGTCCTGGGGATGGACAGAAAGCCAAGAAATTTTCCAAGATGGAAGCCATCCAGCATAAATACAAGGGTTGGGCATGTGTGTGGTCTCCACAAATTAATGCTACTAATTGGCTTTAAAGGGACGTTACAAAGACCAGGCCTCACAACCAAAGCTGGCCCACGTGATCTGGGTCCCAGGGATGCCGGTGCCTCGGTGCCCACTGCTCACTGTAGGGTGAGCAGCCGAGAAAAATCCTTCCTGACATGTTCTCCAGAGATTTCCCTCCCGCTCCCTCCTCAACACCCTCCAGTGATATCTGCCCCTGTCAACACACAGACCCTCCATCGAAAGCTCGCTAGCTAAAGAGAAAAACCTCCAAAAGTAGCAGGTGTCCTTAAGTCCTGTCAAAATACATCAGCGCTGTCTTTCGAGCACGGCTGGCCCTCGGAGCCCGGGCTGACCCTGGGATCCAGCCGCGCCGGGCTGGTCCCTGCAGCAACGCCGTAATTAGGGCTTGGGAATGAGCAGCGCCAGCAGAGAGGAATTGGCAGCACTGCCCGGTCCTGCCGCCCCGGTACCTCCCAGGGCAGCATCCCAGGGACGGCTCGTGGGGAGCAGGGGGTCCCTGGGCACCGGAGGTTGGCAGAGGTGGCCCCGCTGGGTGTGGGGCCGGTGGGCACGGAGTGGGGAAAGGGGCCGCGAGTCCCACGGGGAGGGGAGCGCGGCGGTCAGACGGGTGTCTGCAGGGAGGCTGCTCGTTTTCTCACCCACAATTAAAGGAGCAGGACGTGTCAAGGAAGATCCCTCATTCAAGCAGAGTCCACTGTAAATCTTCGAGGGCTGCCAACGAGATGGAAAAGGGGTTAAGCACTCATTTCTCCGAGGCTGACAGAGTTCAGTGCATGTAGCCTGGAGGTCCTCCAAGGAGCCTGATGTTTTATGTCTTTGGGATGTTTTTGTCTTCCTTCAGTTGTATTCAGTGCTGGTATTGTGTTTATATCAGCAAAATTTTGGATTATTGCCTTTTTCTTTTTTTTTTTTTTTTTT
>VXAY01003535.1:189824-209733 GCA_013399855.1 Oxyruncus cristatus | reverse complement strand
GTTTTTTTCAAGAAAATTTTTGGTTTTTTGTTTTTTTTTTTTTTTTTTTTTTTTTTTTAGCAAACATCTGCTGCTTCTGCTTGTGGCTCATCGCACCACTGCCTCCTGCCAGCGGGGACAAGCTCCAAGTAGGATGTGGGTGGCAAACGTGATGCTCCATGGCAGGCAGAGGAGCTTGGAGACCTCAGCCCGCCACTGTTCTGGGTGACACACAGCAAAGCAGCTTCATCTCAGCTGCTCCATAAGAAAAGCTGGCTTCATGTAGGGAATTAGGTGAAGCTCCCTGTCGTGATGGATAGCAAAGCCACAGGATAGAGAGCTTGAGCAGAAATAGCTCTTGAAGTGCATTCTGACGGAGTCCCAGAGCACCCCAGGGCTGGAAGTGTGGTGGAATGCCAGCCCAGAGGAGAGGGGCTGGGCTGGCAGGTGGCTGTGGGCTGCGTTGTCCCTCCTGGATACTCGTCTGCCCGGAACCAACTATGTGTGGGGTGGTACATTAGTGTCCCCGCAGGATTTCAGCAAGGGCTCCCCAGGGACCTGGTGCCTTGCTGGGATATGGCACAGCCTCGTCTGCCGGGGCTCCTGTCCCTGTCCAGCTTCCAGAGCCAGCCCCTGCCCTCCCAGCTCACCCACCCAATCCTCTGCACTACAGATCCCTGTCCTTGTGCTCTATTTCCCATCACCTGAGCAGCATCTCCCTTCCCTCCCAGACCAGTTACAGGGGCATGAAGTCACCAGAAGCCAGGGGAGCCCGTCACCCTTCCTGGCCACACACACCACCCTGCCACTGCCTCCTGCTTCACGCCAGCATCCCGAAACCAGCAGGTGAAGAGGAATGTGAGTAAACATGGACCCCCCCCCAGCCTCCTCCCATCCCAAATTCCACCGAGTGCCGAAGAGGGGCCGCTGGTGAACAGGAGCAGTTTCACTCGACTCCGTATTTACTTATGAATTCCAGTCAAAGAGGCGACAAAGGTGCCAGAGACCTCCCACCCACCTCTCACACCCCAGCATTTCCTCCCACTGCCCAAAGCAGCAGCTCCCTGTCTTCCAGGCACAGCTCCCCTCTGTCTGCTCAGTTGTTTTACCTCCTCACTGCTCATGCCTCTCCCCTCCTGCCTGCCTCTCTCTCTCTATTCCTTTCTTCCTACATTTACTGGGAAAAAAAAGGTTTCTACAGAAGAAAATGCAATCAAAACAAAGGAGGGATGGAAAGAAGCACCTCAAAACTTGCTAGACAGGCGGGTTTTTTTTAGAGAGATCAAGGGCCAAATTCTGCTTTCATCACACTGGAGAAAAATCTGGACAATCTCCCCTTGAATTAATGGCATTCCTTTGTAAGGGGAACAGAATTTCATTCATTCACGCCTTGTACAGCAGCAGAGGGGCCATTAATCCTTACGGCTTCCAGTCACGTCTGTCCTGACCAGCAGTTCCAGTGAGTCCCGCATGGGAAGACCCAGATCATTTTCTCACATCCTTCCTTGATTTGTCAGCTCATGATAAACAGCACCTCATCCCGATCCCAAACATACGAGCGCACTGAGTGATTACATCAGCTCCGAAACCACTCCAGTAAGATAAATTGTAGCTCGCATCCAATTTGAATAACTCTGTATTCCCAACAGGCTCCTTCCTCTTGTGTGTAGTGTGCAGGGCCCAAACCCTGGTGTCTGCTGCAAGGCATTCAACCCACTGTCCCTCCCTTGAATTCAAGGATCATTGATCCTGGTCCCTGCCAGAACTGCTGCTGGGGGAACCCTACTGTGGTGGATGCTTGGTGCTGATGCTGGGAAGAGAGGCTGCCCTCACTCCCTGCCAGCAGGAGAGCTCTGAAACCACCTTCCTGACACCAGATCACAGCCCTGAGAAGAAGGTGGGTGAACGCTGGAAACTCTGGGTTTCATCTGTGCTATTGACAGACAGAGGCATCCTCAAATACCTGGCACCTCTAAACATCTGGGCTCGCCTCCCCTCGGTACCTCAGTATTGCACCCACACTTGCCAGGTTCCCTGAAGAGCCTTCAGGTGCATCTCAGTGCACCCCATCGCCCTGACCAACCTCACCTGGGACCCCCTCACCCTTACTCATGGACCCTGGGCTCTATTTAAGCTCAGCCCCAGGGTGCTCTGTCCTTGGCTGAGCTGGAGGTATGCCTTTTGCTCTGGCTTCTGGATGGGCCTTAGTCATGGGAAAAAAATTTGTCTCCAATCCTCCTTCTTACTGCTTTGAATCCTGGCTGGGTTCCAGGACACGGCTCATCACTCCCTGGGACTCTCAATGTGCCCTGTTACCTGCACCCATCTCTACCTGCTGTGTTTTGTGCTTGTAGGTACCCCCTGTGCTGCCATCACCCTTGGCTCGTGCTCCACCTCAATCCTGCTCTTGCTACTCCCTGACAGTGGTGTGGCTTCTTTCCTGACTGCTCTTCTTGTTCCTGGACTTCACTTCTGGTAGGACAAGAGACCATATTTTCTCTACTGTTGTGTTTTTTTGCTGAAAGCTAAGTGTAAGTGCAAATGAATAGCAATATTAATGACCATTAAGGTGGTACCTCTTAGCATTATAGCTCCTGTCTACTTGAGTATGTAGGCCCAAGCTCCTTTAAAGCTGAAGTTGGCATCCAGGATTTGGAATCTTGCATGTTAGTGCAACAGATGTTCTACTGCTTTCCAAAAGGAAGGTCCAAAATGGGCGCTGGAGAAGAGCCACACTGGTTGGGATTGTGTTGGAGTGATACCACTGACATGAGGAATAAGCTGTGCCCCTGTGTTAAGGGTGAGCTTGCTGGGCAGGTGCTGCAAGGCCACAGAAGACTTTGTTTTGTCCTCTCAGGAGGTGTCTGACTCTCTCCACGGTGCCCTCAGCACGTGGCTATTATGGCTGGGAGCACCCGACCCTTGCTGGTGGTGGCTCCTTCCCCCTAGGACAATATTTTAGGAAATGCAGCCATGAAACAACCTTCTGAGCTGGGCACTGTTATTTATTCAGATTAAGGTGCAGGAAATCAGGGATGGATTTCTTTTGTGTGGATGAACACTTCAGTCTCAGTGTGTCTGCACTGAGGGGTCAGCAAGATGCTGCCAGAGAGTGAGGATTTCCCTCTTAATGCCTCAGAAGAGCCTCGCAGGGAATGCAGAGGGCTAAGCCAGCATCTGGGGAGTACAGCTGCCTTGCATGGAAGGGAGCACCAGAGTATCTCAGCCCTGGGGAGTGGGAGTGGCAAAACAAGGGTAGGGGAATTTGGCAGGCTGGGATTAGTGCTTTCTGGATACTAAAATGAGCTGAGAAAGGGGAGCTGCCTGCCAGCCTTTGGAGAGGGCTGGGGTGCAGATGGGGAGCAGACAGGCAGGAGCAATTCCTCACATTACATCTCTGGGGCTGCTGAGAGTCCCCAGGTGGATAAAGCTCCAGCTTTCTGCCAGCTCTTAAACCCTTGCAATAAGAAGCTTTTAAATGTAAGCAAATACAGGAAAATCCTGCTGTTTGTTGTCTTACTGTGGGAAGTGCTTGGCATAGGAAGGAGCAGGAGCTGTGCCAGGCCAAGCACTGCTGCAGCACAGACCAGAGCAGCTCTGCAGATATGGCTGCAGGGCAGTGGAGCTCCCTGCCTGGCTGCCATGCTCTGCTCTGCTTCTGCACAAGGCTTAGACTCCAGAATTTCTCTGTCCTGCAAACAGGAGTAGAGGAACAGAAGTGCCTTACCCCAGCAGCCATCCAGCTGAACTTGTGGAGATGAGTGCCTGTGCTGGGATAGAAAGGAGCTAAATGGGCTTTGGCACAGCACCTCTCATGAGTTCCCCCATTTGGAGCAATTTGATGTTGACACACCACAGCAGATATGCTATAAAATTAGAGTGAGGGTGGAGAACAGCATCCCCTGAGCCCCACAGCATTTTCCTTCCAGAGCACAAACTCTGTTTGCCTTGTTAGAATGAGGATCTGTGAAAAATCAGTGGGAATAAGCCTGTCTGACCCACTGAAGCCCAGCACTGCAGTGGGAGAGCAGGAGCCAGCTCTTTGGGGGCTGCAGGAGCCCCTGTCCTGGGATCAGTCTGATGGGGCAAAGTGATTTTTCTGCCCCTCAGAAGCAGTCACTTCAGGCACTACAGTCCAGAGAATGTCTCTTCTCACGAAAGCCCCCTGGGGCATCAGCAGATTTAGATAGGGAAGGGAAGTTTTGGGCTCTTGATGGGCTTTCCCTGAGCTTGATCAAGTCACACACAAGACGAGCAGCCTTGCAGCTGGAGTGACCCTGTTGATTTACACAAATTTCTCCAGACACATGCTGGGATTTATGCTCTACTGGCACTTGCATTTCTACAGTCTGGACTCAGGCTGGGAAATTTTGTTGGGCGGATTCTAGCAAAACAGAAGGCAAGGAATAAAAATAACTTTTTCTGGGCTGTGTTGATTGCTCTTACTCCAGCATAAATCCAGGCCAGCTCTATTGATTTTTAAGGAGTAACTGGGTTTATGCTGGTGTAACTGTGTCCCCAGAGCTGTGTGAAATGTTCTCAGCAAAACCTGAAATTACAGGGAACTAGCAGAGCTTCACTATTGGGGTTTCATTACAAATTTGAATCTCGGACCAAGCTTGTCAAAAGATTCCTTAAGGTTCGTGAACCTTTCAGTCAAGCCTTGGCCCAGAGTCAAACTGAGCCTGAGCTGATTTATAGCTTTGCATGGAAATAATGTGTAATCAGGGGGTTTTGTTTGGTCTCTAAGCTGAAGCTCGATGCTTGCAGCCGAGCTTGGCTTTTGAGAGGTCAAGTCTCTTTGAAAGACAGGCTCAGACCTGAATCTGCAGTGGGAGCTGTTGGAGATGCTGTCGGGATTAAAAACACAGGCTGGATTTGCAAGAGTAATGAGGGGGGTGATTCTTGCACAGCCCTTCGAGTATGAAAGAGTTGTGCTGCTGCTCCATGCTCGGAGCTGGGCAAGGAATCAAGTGCAATTCATTAGGACACAAGGGCATGTAAGGATCATTTCATTCAGCTGGCTGCTGAAGTGAGCTAAATACTATTAGTCCTAATCTCTGACAGTCCCTTCGACTGCCTCTTGGAGAGGCAGGAGATAGCAGTGCTCCTCTGATACTGCGCTTCACACTTCAGGGATGGTGTAGTTCCCGCTGGTTATATATTGCCTGTGGGATTAAGATCCACAGGCAGCAGCAAAGCAGTTGACAGTGTGGTTTGGCAGTGCTGCAGCACATGCCTCCTCCCTGGCCAGCGCTGAGCGCACAGAGCTCACAGCAGCGCCAGAGCAGAGGGATGGAAACCTCCCTCAGCTGTGTGGGGCCATGCTCAGACCTAGTACAGCCTGCTTGGCTTGCTGCTTTTCATGGCCTTTTGGGGGCAAAGAAGGCCATGAACAGACTGTCTCCCCTGCCCAGTGTAGAGTGTGGAAATGGCCAGGGCTCAGTAGCATGCAGCCATGCTGCATGAAGGCTTCTGGAAGGCTGGAGGGATGAGGAACACAATATGTCCTCTGAGAAGCTCTCAGTTGGGTGGCTGGGTTTTTCAGAGTGGAGTTGCTGTTGTTTTAATGCTCTGGTGATGCCTGGAACATCTGGACTCAGGCAGAGCCTTGCATGTCCCAGCCCTTACCAGGAAGAGCTGGCTTGGTTGTGTCCTGGAGCTTGCCACCATTGCAGCACTTCTCAAACTGATATGAGGGAAAATTTCCTCACTCAAAGAGTGGTCAGGCATTGGAATAGGCTGGCCAAAGAAATGGTGGAACCACCATCCCTGGAAGTGTTCAAAAAATGTCTGGATATGGCACTTGGGAACATGGTTTAGTGGTGGTTAATGGTTGGAATCAATGATCTTAGAGGTCTTTTCCAACTTAAACAATTCTCTGATAAATCAGGAGATGAGGTCTGCTGGGAGGTCCTGCACAAGGTCCTGTGATACCCCAAACAGGGTCTGAGGACCCCCCAACAAGGGGCTGTAGTTGCAGAGCTGGGCCATCCTTGTCTGTTCATGGAGTTCAGCCACTGTCCTGCAGTGATGGAAAAGATCCACAGAAATGGGACCCAACCTTAGGGCACTAAACCCAAACCCTATAAATCTCCATCCTGTTTGAGCAGCATCACTAGCCTTCTTCCTGCATAAGTGCTCAATTATTTGCTGTGGGTTTTTCCTTTGAATATATCTGATTGCTGTGTCCTGGTGGCTTAAGGACAGTCTTGTTGGAGCGCTTTAGAGACTGAGATTCCTTGGCAAAACTGTGCTTATCTAATCTGAGACTAGAGAGCAACATATAATCTTCCTGGGCAACCACAGCTAATGAGTGCAGTTCACATGTTAACTTTTGGCCAGCCATGCACAGAGCAAGCAAGCCAAAATGAGATTAATTGAAAATCGGTTGAAGAGGCCTGACATGTGCTCAGAGAGATGGCCCAAGCAAAACTAGAGGTGAAATTCAATGGATAAATAACTCATTGTGAGTTATTTGCTCGGCTCCACTTAAGTGGTTGATTATGTGGGTCTTTGGTTAATTGACTTATTGAGTGGCTGGCGTGGGTTTTTGGCTGCTCGCTCACTCCCTGCACGTTTTTGCTATTAACTCAGCTGTTTGATGGAACAAGTAGCCTATTGTCTGTTTTTTGCTGGCTAGGTTGGTGTTTGGTTGGATGTTGGCTCTTGGGCTAATTGAACACATCTGCTGCTGGCTGTAGGATGGCTTGCTGGGTTCATCACTGGCTCTTTGTTTTGTTGCCTGACGTGTTGGTGGCCCAGTTTGTCACAGATCGGACGCTTGTCTACCTAATTGCCTTCCAAATTTCCTGCTCCTTTGAACTTGCAAACCAGGTCCTTGCTTTTCCCCATTGCCATTTGGGGTTTCCATTGCCTCTTCCATCATCCTTGATGGCTCCTCCTTGGCCAGCTGCATTCAGTGTATCCTCTCTGGACATCTGAGGTTGTCGCTGGGAAGGATGGACATTTTCTGTCAGTCCATTCCCAGCTGTAGCTGTGTCCTGGCATGGCTCCATCCTGACCTTTTACCTTTTCCTTTGAATTCCTCATTGTGTCTTCTGGGAAATGTGGCACAGGAATGTTTGGGTTAGAAACAGGTGGGATGCTGACTTGGAGGGAGACTTCAGACAGAGCAGGGAAGGGAGGAAGAGGGGGAGTAGAGGAGAGACAAGATCTGGGCAGGAAATGATCTCTGTAAGTCTATTAAAAAACTCTGTTGATTTTTGACAAGCGCTCTTCTGCTCCTCTTGTGCTTGGCCCTGATCTAACTTCAATTTCAGGGTGAAAGAATATTTTTCTGCTGTGGTAAGAACCGTTCCTTCGAGTGTCGTGCTGGGTAGACCAGAAACTGGCATCAGGCAGTGAAATGTGTATGTCTGAGAGCAGAGCCAGGAGCCAGCTGAGGGGATGTCATGAGGGACAAGGGTGGGAAGGGGGAAAGGCTTCTCTGTGCTCTTCTTCCATGCCTTGCTGGAGCACCTGAAATCCATTAGCAGACGGTCCCTGTGGGCAGCCAGGCTGGGCTGGGCTCTGGCTGATGTGAGAGGTATTGACTGGAGCTGAAGTTGACTTGACAAGGCCCTGGGGAGACACTCAAATGAGCTTGTTTACAACTCTCCTGCTCTTTCATTTAATCTGCCATGCTTGTAAGGCAAATTCATGGAGAGATGGCAGTGTGTCTCCTGCTGTGCCTGTTGCTCCTCTGGGGAGCCCAGCGGGATGCTTGGCAATGCTGGGAAGCTGTGGCATGTGCAGGCAGTGCAGGTGTCCCCCACAACCCCCAGAGTGGCTGAGTGACCCTTCTGTATGTACCCTGTCCCTCAGGCACAGGGAATGAATTGGCTCTCGCTGTAAGGGCCCTCCAGGTCAAGGTTCAAGTCACTGCCAGGGTAGGAATGCAACAAAATCTGCTCTGGAAGCAGCTGTCCCTCAGATGGCCCTGCCCTGGGCTTTGTACCCTTTGGAGACCTCGTCCCCATCCAGATCAGCCATGACTCAGTGGACCATCCTGAGGGATGTTGCTGCTCCTCTTGGACACTTCATGTAACCTGTGGTATCCAGGCAGGACTGGATGCTTCCCTGGCTAGGAAGTTCAAGGAAGGGCATCCTCCCTGTCTGGGCAGTTTCTGTTGCCCCAGCCTCCCTCTGCAATGCCACACACATAATATTCTTTGACATTTTTTATCCTCTGTTCCAAGTATGGGATTTTCCTGGTGTGCTGCAGCAGTGGTTTGTGTGTCAGCCCTGGTGCAGTGGAAGGAGCAGCCCCTCTGCAGCACTGCTCTCCAGCTTAGTGGCAGGAGACAAGTTATTTTTGTCCTGTGGTATCCAGGCCTGGCTCCCTGCAGGGGAGAAGGATGTCTGTGCCCTTGGGCAATTCCTTGGCAATGTGATGGAGGAAAGGGGAGGGATAACAAGGTACCACTGAGGTCAACCCTTGTGTTTCAGACCTTGTCTTGGATTTCTCCAGCTGTATGGTGGCCAAAACCACCTAGGAGAATGTGATGAATGCAAATCTAAAACTCTGGAGTCCCCTTGAGCAGCCAGACTCACTCAGTGGGGATGAGGAGCACATCTGGTATTGAAAGATCTTCCTCCAGCCATTTGGTTGCATGAGGAATGTGTATGGAAATAACTCTTACATTAGTAGTCAACTCATCTTCTCCCCACCTGTCTTTCTCTTTTTCCATTTCTGTGGCTTGTTCCCCAGCCTGGGCTGGGCTGGCAGGAGCTGTCCTGGGACATGACAGGGAGCAAGGGAAGATGCTGCCTAAAGCTCCCTGAAGGTCACCTAAAGGTAAGAGAAGAGAATAGGCCAAATTCTACACATTTTTGTTGCTGTCTGAAGTTTCTCCTGTCTTGGAAAACACCTCCAGGGCTGTCTTGCTGGAATCCTGCAGAAAAACACAGGGCTTTGGGAGGGCAGATGAAATGAAGGTGGCTGAGGGGGTGGATTTGTTTGTTTAGCTTCTCGGAGATGCAGTGAGGAAGAAAAAGGTGAGTGATGGGGTGACTTAATGCCACCTGAAACAAGGGAGAGAAAGACAGGAGTAGAGAAAAGGCTAGACCAGGAATGGATCATAGGCTCTCAGTCTTTGAACTTCAGACAGCCAGATATGTTTCCTGCAGAGCTGGTACTTGATTCCCACTTGGGACTGTCAGAGGCACCAGTGCAGCCTCCCCATGGGCTGCCTCATCCCTGTGATGTGAAGTAGCCTTGGAAATGCTGCCCTTAGAAAAGGAGCCCATCCCAGGACTTGGGTCTGCCCATATCCCGTGGGATTCCCAGCAGCTGCAGCAGGTTCTCCCTGCCCTTGCTGTGTGCCCTAGTTTGATGCAAATGTGATCCCTGCCGTGTCCTGCCCCTTGGTGAGCTCACAGCTTGTTTTAGACCCTCCATGGTAGAATTTGAAAATGGGGAATGTCTACCAGCATCTTTTCCAAGCCAGGGGAGAAATATTTCATCTGCCAGCAAGGCTGCTGGTGGATTTTTGTCTCTTGGAAGGGTGGGCTGGCGGGTGGCATGTGAGAGTGTCTGGGAAGGTGATGAAAGGCAGGAGGGTTCATGTACCAGCACCATTAATTAGTTTAGATTCGGAGGCAGAAACCAGTGATGCTTGTCAAGGATGCCACGTCTGCACTGGCCGTGATGTGTCTGTTTGTGCAGCAAGTTCCCTGGGGAGTAACACAGAGCCTCCAGAGTGCTGCTGCAGGGGCTGGATTAGCTCCTCCTGAGCAGGGTTACAGTGATAGTTTGTGCAGATCAAATGATCAGTGACTAAAATCAGGCAGGATCTGCCCAAAGGAAGGGCTTGAATTCACATTGCCAAGCCGGCATCCCGGCCACTGGGACGTAGCAGCTGGATCGGCTCCACGATGCTTCTGCAAGCTGGTGGTTCCTCTGATCCTGGTACTTTTGACCTCCCTGGCCCCCAGTAGCCCCTGCCAGGATGTTTTCCTTAGCTGTTGCCCCAGCACAGCCAGCAGCGTGTGGTTCTGCTGCAGCCCAGCTGGGCTGGTCTGAATTAAGCAGTGAGTTTCTCCACAGAGCTAAGAGCCATCTAGAAATGGAACATAAGGATGGGGATGCAGGAGGAGACCAAAGGAGCTCCAAGGTGTCCTGGAGCTAGAGAGGTTTGTGAGTGCTCAGCCCAGCACAAATATCACTTAACCTGAGCTTCCAAACTGAGTTTTTTAGCCCCAGTGAAGTGAGGACAAGTATTAAAGTATGGATTCTTGCTCCATAGTAAGGAAG
The DNA here is from genome assembly GCA_013399855.1 of Oxyruncus cristatus. Classification (NCBI taxonomy): domain Eukaryota; kingdom Metazoa; phylum Chordata; class Aves; order Passeriformes; family Cotingidae; genus Oxyruncus; species Oxyruncus cristatus. The sequence continues at coordinate 199,496 of VXAY01003535.1, read as the reverse complement.
AATTTTCTGGATGAAAGCTTTAATTAGATTTGTTTGGACCATGTTCACATGCCTCCTGGGTTCACTTTCTGTGAATACTTCAAGTAACAGTTCTATTGGCAGGAACATTTGTGCAAACTGCAAATTTGGGGTCAGCATCTCAGCTGATATCAATCAGCACAGGCCTTGCCGAGGCGGTGGAGGTACATCGATTTACACCCACAGAAAGGCAGACTCCCCGAACGAATATTGAGAAATTAGTCTTGGAACATAAACTTGGAGTGAAAATCTTGAAGTGTTTGTACTGGAAACCTTATTCCAAGGCTGCAGCAGCTTTCAAATTGCAGCAGGGAGCATCAACCCCCGGTCAGCAGGGATCCTGGCGTCCTCCTGCATCTCCTCACCTCCTCTGTCTCTGCAGTGCTCTGCTCCCAGCCAGCCCTTCCACACTGCTCACCCTCTTGTTACACCATCCAGGCTGAGCCCCACAGTCTGGACCAGCTGCCCTGGGTGCATGGAGAGCCCTCACCCTGCTGGAACATGATCCAGCCCAGCTCCTGGTGGGGGCTTTGGGGGTGTTGAATTTGGAGGCTTTGAGGGATGGAAACTGGGGGGATGGGGCTGAGCCTGGGGATGGCAGGAGAAAAAGGAGGCGAGGGGCCCTCTGACTGCTGTCTCCTGGAGGAGCTGGAGCATGCCCAGAAACAATAAATGTCCAGCAATGATTTGATGTGAGTTAGGATGGAAAAGCATCAGAGAGGGTGCGTCTGAGACAAGCTCTCACTTTAAACTTCAGTGAACTCTTGAACAAATTCTTGTGCATTTGCAAAGCTGTGCTCCATATGGGCCAGAGATCCCTGGAGAAGGGGCTGTTCCCTCTCTGGGATGCAGAACCTGCTGAGGACACCTTTGGGCAGTGCTGCAGGTGGGGAAAGGTGAGGTCAGAGATGGCTGGGCTGGTGCAGAAGCGTGGGAGGGGGCAGAGGTGCTGGATGCTGTACGGAGAGGATATGCTGCCTCAGCTCCCTGTCATTCCAGGGGGCACTCAGGACCAGACCTAGCAGGGAGCAGGTTCAGGCTGGCAGGATGCTTCTCTGGGTGCAACAGCCTTTGCATCCAAAAGGCTCCCCAGCACATCTGTCTTGCATGATGAAGCCTGCAATACATTGTAAGAATGAGCTTTAAACCTAGAGGAACAGGCAAGAGCTACTCCTGTGTTACCACAGGTAACACTGGAGACACCAACAACCACAGAATCATAGAATACCCTGAGCTGGAAGGGACCCACAAGGATCATTGAGTCCAACTCCTGGCTCTGCACACAACCCCAAAAATCACACCATGCACCTGAGAGCACTGTCCCAACACTTCCTGAACCATGTGTCAGGTCTTCGTGGACTTGCCATCCATTACTTCTCTGGTCCCAGGCAGTGAGGGGGACAGAAGTCCCTGTCCCAGCTGGCACAGCCCAGGCCAGAAACCGGACTAGAAAAAGACTCAGGTGGGATTTTGGACACCTTCTGGGAACATCAGCACTTGTAGATTTCCAAAGCTCCCCTTTGATTTCAGAACCCTTGGTGGGGCCATGGGACTGAGCTCTCCTGGGAAGCCCCAGCTCTCTAATGGTGGGGCAGGAGGGCATCTCTCCCTGTGCAGACACGAACAGCTGGGACTGGAGGCCCCTGGCACTGTGCCCCTGTTGCAGGGGCATCACAGCTCACTGGCTGTCACAGTCCTTTTAAGGTAAATTCTTCATGTCTGGTTGGAGTCCCTGGCTCCAAAACCCCCTCCATAGGACTGAGGTGAGTAGAGGGGTTTTCATCCTTCACTGACCTAAGCAGATTATTGTTGCTTCCCAGGCCAAGCATCTTGGAAAGGAAGGATGGCATCAGGTGTCCAAGGCAGGCTGTGCCTGGCTGTGGGGCTCCCAGCACGTGGATGGATGTGGCAGTCGGAGAAGCAGGAGGTAAGGAATGGAGGAATAACAGCAGATCAGGAAACCCCCCGAAGAAAATACATTTCCTGATGTCTGCATGGATCAGACCTGGCAAATCCCTGCCTTACCTGGCCCATTGAAGGTTGTGGGGGTGAAGGGGTTGGGGAGATGCTCTGACTTCCCATTCTGTGATCCACTAGATGTCCCAAATACTTTCCATTCCATCAAGTCTCACTCAGCCTAGTCACTGGCGGGGGCTAGAGCCTGCTGATCTAGAGGCAGTGGTGGGATAAGGCAAGGTGTGTGGAGATTGCCTGCAGAGCACAGGTCTCTGTGGAGGGCCTGAGCTCCCCTTCCCTGGGTTTGAACTGCTGGCACCGCCTGGGGATTTTCCACCTTGGCACAGTGGTGCAGGGCTAGTCTGGGAGCCCTGGGTTCAGCAAATGGCACTGGTGGAGCCAGCCCTGGGCTGCTCCGTGCCTCCCCAGGCATCCAGAAACACAGGGAGTTATTCAGAGAGGAGAAATCCCTGTTTTGCTGGGGGGGGGCTGAGAGGGGCACGGACAGTCCAGGCCAGGACTTGTCCATCACTATCCATCCCCAGAGCATGGGAACTGAGCCCTGGGGTCAGGCAGGTAAGGAGCTCTGGGGGTCTGTGCAGTCACCTGGAATAAGAGGGGAAGGAATGTGCGGGCACCGTGGCCTGGCTGAGGGGCTTTGGGGTGATAGGGGTTAGGAGAGGAGGGGGCAAGTGTCTCCTGGGGCTTTGTGGGGAGCAGTACTCTTCTGGAAATGGGGTGTCTGTCCTCAGAATAACGATTCCCCGCTCCTCCAAGATTCTCCTGACCCCAAGGCTTAGCAGGCAACACCCAGCCAGCCCCAAAGCCACCTCATGGAGCAGTTTGGCTCTTTCTCCCGTCGTTTCCATGCAGGGCTTCTCCAGCACAGTGAGGGGGTCCTGCACACAAGCGTGTCTGTGCAGATGGTCCCTGCAGGCAAAAAGTATCCCAGACAAACAGTGCAAGTCCTGCCGTTCCGCTCCGGATCGCTGTGGGGAGGACGGCCGGATGCGGGCAGCCCTGCCCTCACACCCAATAAAGTGGAGCTGTGTCTGGTTTGTATCGAAGGCAGAAAGAGAGAGAGGAAAAAAAGCCTCTCCAAAATGAGATTCCTTACATGACAGCATGCTGACATGCTCTGGAGTGATTTTGGCACGAAAGGGGAATGCTAAGCAGGAGCTGGGGTTTGTAGGATTGCACAGGCAAAGGGGGAGTTTGGGGGGGCTGCAGGGCTGCTATGCTAGCCCCTCCCCAACCCTGCACCCTCCTGCTGCCCCTTAGCCTTAAGCTGCCACCCTCCTTTGGTGCTGACCTCACTAGGCCACTGCCCTGATGAAAAGGGAGCTCTTTGTATTGTAGGGGTTTGGGGGTTTACTTTTTCCCTCTATTTTTTCTGTCCCTGTGATCCCTCCAGCCCTGGCTAAGCCATCAGTGGGGGTGCCCAGCACGCTGGAGCTCTGCAGATTTGGTGCTGGCGGTGCAGGTGTGTCCCCAGTCGGTGACAGGTTGGGTGGGCACGTGGGATGGATAACTGCCTCTCACCCATAACCCCCAGGCTCCGGGAACCCCTCGGGTTTCGCCCTCAGACTGAGCAGGAGCAGGCAGTGCGCCTGGGGAGGCAAGTGCACACAGAACCTGGATTCGCGGGGAGCGGCTGCGCCCCCATTGCTCTCTGGGAACGTCCCTGCAGAGCCCTCCCTGTGGTTCAGGGCACCACGTCCTCGGCCTCCAGCCCCTCAAGCAGTCCTGTGTCGCTGGTACCCGGCTCTGGGGGAGCGCGTTTCGGCACCGCGCTTGTTTACGAGCTGTCGGCGCTGGCTCTGCCCCGCGCCTTGGCCGCGGGGATGGATCCCGGCAGGATGGGGCCAGGGACCGCGGGCGCCGCTCCCGCCCGCGCGAGGGGGACTCGCAGGCGCTTTTTCAAGCATCTGGTGGTTGAATATTTATGAAGTAGGAGAGCAAACCAAACATCGGGAATCAAAGGAAACTGAACCTGATACTCGCAGTTGCTAAAAGAGTCGGGAACCAGTTTCTTCCTGCCGGCTGCGGGGCAGGAGCAGCGTGTCCCCCGGGATAGCGGGCTGGGAGGCAGCAGAACTCAGCTCCATCCCAGCCAGGGCCAAGCCGGGCTGGTGTAACCGGGAGCAGCTGCATGGCAGCCACGCTGACTTACACCCCCGCTGCTGCTCCAGCCCCAAAATATCCACCTCCTTCAGCAGGACCCCACTCCTAAGGTCTTTCTGGGAAATTCAGTGCTATCCTTGTATGAGTCTGGCGCAAAGAAATCCCTGTTGCTTCCCTGCCTGCGGGCAGCTGGGGGTCAGAGAGAGCCAGATCCAGCCAGGAGAGGAGGAAATCTCTGGGTGACTGTTCCCAAAAGGGCTCAGAAACATTTGGAGCTCCATGCCACAGCCCCAGCTGCCATGCCAGCAGTGTTGGCGCAGGCAGCACTGGAGGCTGGGAATTGTGAGGCTGGGGTGTATTTCTTCAATCTCTCTGCATTAACTTGTTCTGATTTATTTAAAATTATTTTTAACAGTTTTTCTGAGTGGTCCCTGGGGCCTTTTTCCTTATTTAGGGACTTGAGGAAAACTGGAGCAGAAGGGAAATATTATCAACTAAGCTGGGATTTCTAACACATGCAGGGGTTTTGTGGTGGGTCCTCCCCATGCCCATCAGCACCCTCTGCCCACACTCACATGCTGCCAAAGCCAAGGGAAGGGTCTTCTCCAGTCATTCGGCCCTGGGAGCACAGCATCCCATCCTTCCCCTGGCTGCTACTTCTGCATCACTAACAAAGCTTTGCCAGTGACTTGCCCATGTCCCTTCTCTGGGACCATCAGGAGGACACTGGGAAGGACCTGCCCACCCATTGCAGGAGGCAGTGCAAGGGGTGGTGATGACTTTATTCTCATCTACTACAGAGAGAGGACCCCAAGCTCAAATATTCCCCTTTGGAGCCTGTGCTGAACCATCGCTGTCCACCTTCCCTGCTTTCTGAGCAGAGCTTTCCAAAGGTCTTTTGGAGACACTTTGGGCTGTGCCAGAGTATCTCACCCTTGGGGATTTCATTACTGAAAAGTGCTATAGGAGCAAGGAATAACTACGTTCCTTGTCTCTGGCAGTGTGGAGCTGCTCAGCAGTGGTACCCACGGCCCAGGCAGGAACCCAATGCTGAGCTCTATCTCAGAGCTGCTGCTCCCAGAGTTTGAGGGGATCTAGCACAGACCTCAACATTACCTCTTGGAGGACTTTCCAGCTCCAAAATCTCTGGATTTCCAGCCTGTCTGGGGAGCAGTTTGCTGGGATGAGTTTCCAACAGCACCCATAAGCTTCCCCAGCCACTGTTCCCAGGGGATGTGGAGGGAAGATGGGCAGATCTTCCCCACGGCAGGGGCACAACTTTGGGCTGCTTGCACGTCCCCAAAGGAGGGAATACCAGGAGTTGTGTGTGGCTCATTGTGCCAAACACATGGGAAACATCTCCAGGCCTGGGAGGTGGGATACATCCCCAGGCAGCTGCTGGGGGCTGTCTGTGGGGGAGGCTTCCTTGGGGCAGCCAAGCTGGAGGTGCTGCTTTTAGGGGCCAGCTTTTTTGCTTTTCTTCCCTGGGCTCACAGAGGCAGAACTGGCCACTCTCTTTCCCCCTGCTTTATATCTAAACAAACTGTCAAGGGTTCAGCAGCCACCTCTGCATGGGGCCAGGCCCACAGGGGGGATGTGAGAGAGATGATTCTCCCCCTCCTGGGGGCCAGGTGGGGAAGGGCCACCCTGTCCCCCAGCCCCACAGGTGGGAATGCCTCCAGAGCCACCCCCAGAGGGGTGAGCCCTGATAACTGGGAGGGATTTTCAGACACAGAGCCAAAGTGATCCAGGAAAAGCAGTAGGTCAAGTGGTAACATTTCACCTGTCCGCTTCATCTCATGCAATGGAGAGGGAGGTGTATGACCTCACTGGGTGTCCTGGATGGGTGCCTCCCTTTCCCCACAGCTTCTGCTGCTACTCCCACCTCCTTCACTCCATCTCCCTCCCTGCTGCAGAGGGAATCTAGCCAAGGAGCCCAGATCTGACATCATCCCATGAAAACAGGGAAGTTTCAACATGTACAATGGGAACAATGCAAACAAACCCATCTGTTGAAGGCTTTCATGAGTTCCCATCCTGCTCCCAGCTCCCATTTAACCTCCTGCCCAGGGCTGGGCAGTGATGGAATGTGGGTTGCATTGTTGGGGTGGCACAGAGTTGGGGGGTGTTGGTAAATCCCTTTGCTAACAGGAGATGATGCTGCTGGGGCTCATGTGGGGACTGTGCCCTGGGAATGCTGTCAGGATGATGTGGATGCTGGAGGCACTGCAGGCCCCAGTCCTCCCAGCTCTCTGTCCCTAGAGGGACTGGGCTAACTGGGAGAGCCCCACAGCAGGCAATGCTCCAAAGGAATGGGGAGCCCAGGGGTGTGAATCAGGTTTGGGTTCAGGCAGCCTGACAGACCTTCATCCCTCCTGCAAGGGTGGCTGGTGGGGCACAGAGTGGGATGGGGAGGGGAGAACAAACGGCTCTGCAGAGAAATGAATATCAACAATTTAATAAGACCTAAAAAAAAGAAAAAGTCTCCCAGCTGGGATTCATCAGGGAGAGCTTTCCAGGAGTAATAATAAGGAAAGCAGGCCCCTGCCAGCACAGCAATACCTTCATGCTGGCCAGGGTGAGGTGTGTTCCTGGGAATGCACGTTGGGAAACCGAGCTCCTGTGGAGCAGGGACCAGAGGTGCCTCTGCAGTGGGGCAGGAGCTGCCAGGCAGGGAGAGCCTTGAAGAAGGGCTGTCTTGGAAAGCCCTTTGCAGGCACTTGAAGCAGGGGCAGCCCCTTCACCCAGAGCCGGGCTGGGGATTGTGCTCCTGTTCCTTCCCAGGACTGGTGGGATTAAGCCTAAAAAGGGAATTGTTGGAGCCTTTACCAAAGAAGGAAGGCTGGCTGTGCTGCTGGCAGGCAGAGCCTGAGGGAGGGATGCCACCACACAGCCCGCAGGTCTGGGGGCTCCCTCCCTGCTTGTCCTGGGCTCCCCTTGAATGCACGGGGGTCAGATCCAGCCCAGAGGTGCTGCAGAGGCTGGTGCTGTGCATGGCCCTCCTTGGAGCCAACGCAGGGATGGAGCTGCTTGGACCCTGTGCATTGCATGCACCAGGTGTGGGGGGGCAAGGAAGGATGGGACCTGCAGTCCCCTCAGTAAATTCACCCCATTCCTGTCTGCACAAGTTTAAGCAAGGCTCCCATGGGGGGACAAGGAGGGGCCACACCACAGCTTCTTCCCAGAGTTTTTCTCCATCATCCGCCTTCTACTCTCCACTTTCCACCCACTGTTCTCCATCCTCTACCCTCCATCCTCCACCCTCCCCACTTCCTCTCCCATGTCCACTGGCACCAAGTGGGACAGCAGAGGAGAGCTCAGCCCTGGGCGTTCAGAGACCTTCCACTACCCTGAACCCCATGGAGGGGCTCTGGCCCTTCTCCCCAAGCTGCCAGAAGTATTCCACATCTCCTCATCCCTCTGTCCTTGTCACCATCGCTGACCAAGGCTGAGGCTCAGATAGAACCAGGCAAAGCACCCTGTGGCTGGAGAGCTGTGCCCTGAGGCCAGAACAGTGAATGCTGCTATCCAAAGGTCCCAACAAGGACCAGCCAAAGGCTCTGCCCCAGCTGACACTCCCAAGGTATTTTATGATGAGAGATTGCAGCTCTTGATGGGCTGCAGGTCAAATGCACAGTTATTAGAACTTAGTAAATGTGGTTTTAACAACTATCTGGTTCTTCTCTTACATGCAATAACTATCCCATTACATCGAAATAAAATCCACATTTAAGGCACTTAATTGCACAAGTGGCCTTTAGCTTTTTCTCTCTCATCTCAAAAAAAAAAAGCCTTCCTATTTCCATCTGTCACAGCAGAAGAGCTCAGCTGTGGGTCTCCAGCCTCCTCTGGAGGCTGGGCTGGGGCACGTGGGGTGTTTCAGCCCTGGAAGGCGGCATTGGAGCCAGCCAGACTCCCTGTGGTCCCTGAGGAACCTTCCCCCAGGGCAGTGGTGGGGTCAGCCATCCTGCAGCCTCCTGGAGGAGTCCTAGCATCCCTAGGCATTGTGTGGGCATCTCCTGATATGGACCAGAGTAGGGCAAGGGCGAGGTCAAAGATTCATCTGATGGCTTCAACAGAAAAGAAATGCCATTTCACAAAGGATTTTAAGTTCATTTGAGTTTGGCTTTGCTCCAGTTGTGGGCAAAACATCTTCCCCTCAGCCTGGTTTCTCTTGAGGAAGTGCAGTGGAATGGGAAATGCCATCGTAGCTGGCCAAAATGTGTCATTTTGTTACTGCAAAATGTGACGTGATGCAAACCCAACCTGGCAAAGCAAAAGCCTTTTCTTAGACAAAACAGCAAAATTAGTCACTCTGATGCAGGATGTTTTTTTCCTTCCCCCAGAAAAGCTTCAGTGACAGGATTTTGCAACACACTTCAGAGGAGCTGCATCTCCCAGGGAGAATGGGAGAGGAGTAACCCTGTGCAAGGGAGCATCCTCAGCATGGGAGATGCTCAGAGCAGAGATGGGTGCCTGTGTCCTCGCCCCATTGTGCCCATCCATGATGGATGGGTCCCACGGGTACCCATCTGTGCCGTGAGCATCTGCTGTGCTGAGGTGGTCAAACGTGTTCAGGCTCACTAATTGGCGGATTTAGGCGAGATTGGTGGTTTGGCCCTGTGGAAACCAACCTGTGGGCAGCACATCTTGGCTGGGGCTTATAAACCACCAGGGAACCTTGCCCACCACAGCTCAGTGTTATCGAAAGACGAGCCACTGCAGCACAGAGGGAGAAGCAGGGGCAGAGCAGGGAGCAGCCTGATTTCTCAGCAGTGGCTTTTCCACATTAAGCAGCTCCATGGCTCCTTGTTTTCGCCCAGCAAGGCCGAGAGCCCTGTCCATGTTACACCAAGTGCCCCAAACCCCAGGGCGAGCAGAGGCAGTGGGGTGGGTGTGTCAGTGGGAGCTGCACCAGCTCCAGGGGATCTTTCCCAGAAAGCAAAAAGCACAAGTTCCCAGTGCCCTCTGCAGGAGGAAGCACGGCCCTTTCCCCCAAATTTTGGGGCCTTCCGGGAGGGCAGTGAGCAGTGGGATGGGCCTCTGTCACCCATGGCTTGCTGTGTCCCCTGTGAGGACACGGACCCAGGGGCCCACCTGCCCATCCCCAGGGACTTGCACACATGTTGATGTGTGCATTGCTTTGCTGAAGGAACTCGGGGATCCCAATAGCATGGCCATGGCGTTCCCAAGAGTCACCTGAAATAATCAACACGGGGCAAATATATGGTGTTGTTTTATTTATTCCTGTGGAAATCCAGCTTGGTTAGCTGAGATGTCTGGTTTTTTTGCACAGCAGAGCTGGGGCTTAACATTACACTTCACACAATGACAGCATGGCAGGGCGTCGCACGGCACAGCGACAGACAGCGTGGCACGGTGTGGCACCGCACGCCATGGCCTGGCACGGCTCGGCATGGCTTATACGACGTGTAAACGCCAGGGAATGACATAACACAGCATGTCGCGACATGACATGTCGCGACGAAGCCGTCCCCGCGCGCACTGCCCGCCGCGGCCCCTTTAAGGCGCCCTGGCCAATCAGCGCAGCCCACATCCCCGCCAGGGGCCGCC
>VXAY01003535.1:136209-185991 GCA_013399855.1 Oxyruncus cristatus | reverse complement strand
GTGTTGCACATTTGCAGTATAAACTCTGAGGCTCCTGAAGATGTTGTGGATTACTTCTTGCTGTGGCTGGTTACTGGTCATCTGTGGGCTACACTGGGAAATGCTGCTTTCCTTTGTGTCATTGTGGTTGTGTTTTTTATTAGTTCATGATAGCACAGCCTTTGCTTCTGCAGGTAAACAGTAATTATTTATTTGTTCTTGAGGTTTAGTGGTGAGGCTTTTTTCTGGACAGTACACTTCTTCACAGGGTGAGACTATTTAAAAGGTGGAGGTAGTGAAAAATAATAGCTATGTGTAACACTTGAACATATATCACAGGGTGTCTGGGGTTGGAAGGGACCTCTGGACATCATCTCGTCCAGCCCCTGTGCTGCAGCAGCTTTACCTCGAGCAGGTGGCACAGTGTGATATGTCCAGATGGGTTTTGTCTCCAGAGAAGGAGACTCCACAGCCTCTCTGGCCTTCCCTGACCAGCTGGCAGTGTTCTTTCCAAGGCATCCCAGGGTCCTTGTCCCTCAGGGCACACTGCTGGCTTGTGGAAGCTGCTTGTCCACCTGGACCCTCAGGTCCTTCTCCAGAGAGTTGCTTTCCAGCAGATCATCTCCTGGAAGGCTGTCACATCAGTCAAACCTGATTTCTCCTTGGTAAATCCATGCCTCCTTTTCCTTCCTGTGCTTAGAGATGAGCTGTTCCATCACCTTTCCAGGATTGGAGGTGAGACTGCTTGGCCTGTAGTTCCCTGGGTCCTTCTCTCTGCCCTTTTAGAAGACTGGAGTGACCGTGGCTTTCCTGCAGTCCTCAGCACCTCTCCTGTTCTCCATGAGCTTCCAAAGATGATGGAGGGTGGCTTAGCAATAATATCTGCCAGCTCCCACAGCACTCGTGGGTGCATCCCACTGGGGCCCATGGATTCATGGGTGTCAGGTGTGACTAAATGGTCTGTAATCTGCTCCTCCTTGACCAAGGGAAATCCTAGGAATGTCAGTATTTCTGGGTAACTGTACCATGAAATCCTGTCCTGACTTGTAAAGGCTTGTGCTCCACATACTCAAATACCCAGTGATTTGTGTATGAGCAGTTAAATTCTTGGTTGTTTTCTGGTTAAAATCTTAATGATCACTCTATCCAGTTGTCAGTTAATAATAAGCTCACTACAGATTAACGAGCAGTCCCGTTGCTCACCTTCAGGCTGTACCTGCTTACCCCACTCCTCTCTCTGCATGCTTTGAAATTAGATGTTCTGCATCAATTAATGATTGTGTGATGTACAGCTAGGAAGGAAATGCGCCCACAGAATTTCTGTTCATCTGTTATCTTCTGGAAGATATTCCCTACTAAATATACTTGTGGGACTTCTTATTTTGATAGGTTTTAGACTTATGTTCAATTTAGATTTGAATTGTGGTTGCAGTAGAGTCTGTGTGAAAATGACTTATGTCTTTTAGCAGGAACCACCCTTGTTTCTGTGCAGCACTCAGCAGAGTAGGATCTGGGGGGTATAAAAATGCTCAGCGGTGTTCATGAAATTGTCTTAAGAGTATCATTTAAGTCTCTTCTCAGTGGTTTAAGTCTCGACTGTTGCTGTAAGTTAACTTCTGTTTCTGTTTCACAGGCTGCCTGCAAATTCATCAAGTCTCACGTGGACTCCAGCAGTGTTGAATCCCTCTTCTATGCTGCCCAGTCCATCCGAGTCCTGTCTGGCTGTGAGGTGAGTGTGGAGCCCTGAGCTCTGCAGACCGATGTGATGAGGAAACACTTGCCTTGGTATTTTTCTTGGGTTGGCCTTTATGCACAGCTGCTATTTTTGCTTTCTTTTAGTGGGTTGTACTCTGCTGTGCCTTAGGTAAATACTGGGTGTAGTCTACACAAGGCAAAGTGTAAAGATACAGCACAAGTATTTGGTCCAGAGTAATTCTGAGGGGATGTTTCTCAGTTAAACACTGGTGGCTAAGAAAAAAGGCAGCACATTTTATTCTCAGGACCTGTGTCAATTAGCAACTCTTTGGGTGGGTAACAAACTGTTTGGTTGTGAACCCTCATTCAGATACAGATGCAGACCGCTCTTGCTGAACTGGGGTGGGTTATCTGAGCCCCATTTGTCATCAGTCCCACCAGCTGCTACACAGTGATGTGGTGCCACATGAAAAGCAGTAGCACGTTACCAGGATAAATCTGAATCATGGATTAACCTGACTTACTGATAGTGGACAGCAAAACTTAGGGATTTCATTAATTACACTAAAAGGTATGGTACAGATTTTTTTTTTCCCAAAAGCTTATAGTAACTCACCAAGTGTGTTGCTCCAGGTAGGAATCAGTGGTGAGGGTCTGTGTTTTTTTTCAAGGGTGAATCTCTGTGTTCTTCCTCAGGTCACCATTTCAAATGAGACCAGGGAGCTGCTGCTTGCAGCTGTCAGTGAGGATTCCTCCATCACCCAGATCTTCCATGCTGTTGGTGCCCTGAGTGGCTTTGGCCTTCCTTTAGCATCCCAGGAAGCTCTTAGTGCTCTTACTGCTCGTCTTAGCAAAGAAGAAAATGTGCTAGCGTAAGTCTCTGACAGAAATGATTCATTGCTCATCCTTTAGGCAGTTGGATTTTAGAGTAAAGGTTTTAACGCTTAATGGTTGTAATACAGATGTAGTAGAGTAGGTGCTGTGTTTTCATTTGATGTGTTTGTCCAGTGCATTATTGTCCCTCTGGGGAAAAATATGTTTTGGGACTATACTGTGTGATTTTGCAAATGAACTTATATATTCAGTTTAGTTCAAGAATAATGGTCAAAAAAGAGATTATATCCCAAAAAGCTTCCTCTTAAAAAGATTGACAACCGATTTTCACTTACACCCAGCCATGGTTCTATGTCATTTATGGCTGTAGCAGACTCAGTGCCCTTCCTCAGCCCTGTTGTTTGCAGGTTGGGATGCTGTTTGTAGTGTGAGCTGGAAAATATGTGCCAGTAAGCAGAAGGAATCTTGGCATTTATCACCAAAAAATTTCATCATTTTGCTGTGGAACAAGAGAATAAAGCCTCCCTTAAAAACTGGGGAAGAAAGGGAAACTTTAATATTTGCTTCGTGGACTAAAAAAAAAGGGATTCCTGAAAGCCTCAGTAGTAAGTCTGGGATCTGTGCTGTGCAGGGATCAAAGTTTGGTTTCTTCTCTGCCTTTGAATCTATGAGTTTGTTGCAGTGCTGATGCAGCTAAAGGGACATTCTGTAGTGAATGCTGAGTTCATGCTAAATCACTTTTAGATTCATTGTCTTGAGTCAACTGAAGGCAGGAACAGCTGTTTTACACTTCATTCAGAATAGAAAATGAAGTTTCTTTGATTTAAATGATGTTTGGTTTTTAAGGAAGGAATAATCATGCACTTGTTTGGTTTTGTTTGTTCTTGTTTCAGAACCATCCAGGCTTTGGAGACAGCATCTTACCTGTCCCAGCAGGCAGATCTAAGTAGCATTGTTGAGGAGATCGAGGTAGGAACACACTGCTCTCTAATTATTCAGAAATCTGCTAGACATCTGTAGTACTAAAATATGTATTAATATGGAACACAAAATGAAAAACCAACCTGGCTAATTGCTTGCTGCGTGATATGGCTTGGCTTGACCCTTCCTTTCAAGCAGATAATTCTTTTATCTGTTTGACAGTGGACTGAAAAACATAGAAAGTCGTGATATTTAATTATAATTACATCCACTAAAGGCTGGAGGTTTCTCTTTCTTCCTATTTCTAAGTGACTATTACAAAATACATCAGTGATCCCATACAGGTAGTTCTTGATTACAGGCCTGACAGTAGAGTTAACTTCTGTGGATCTGCTAGAGTGCAATTGCAATTTTAATAACTCTTTCTGTCAGGATCTTGTTGCTCGCCTGGATGACTTGGGTGGAGTTTACCTGCAGTTTGAAGAAGGAATTGAGACTACTGCCCTTTTTGTTGCTGCTGCCTACAAGCTGTCAGACCACGTGGGTACAGAGCCAGCCATGAAGGAGGTCTGTACCTGCCTTTTCTTCCCATGCACGCTCGAGCTCACAAAAAGCATCTGCCCAATCCCTATTGTGCAGTGCAAGAGCCCAGTAACCAGTGAGAACTCCTGCTGGAAAAAATAATGAGCACACTCAGAGAAAAGGGACATCTCATAGGGAGTGCTAAGAAACAGAATCTAAGAGGAAATTCCAACGTTAAGATCACAGGCTGGATTTGGTTTGATTTTCTTTTTTTTCAAATGTATAGAAGGAAAGCAAAAACTTGTCTAAAATGAAAGACTGTTGGAAATTTCTTTTGAGTTTGGTTAAACTAGAGATCAGTACTGCAAGCTATCCACTTGGTAATTTTTTTTCCACACCAAGTTAATGGAGTTAGATGTACTTTGGATTGAGAATCACAGCTCCCTTAAGCACGAGATGAAGTGGCAGGGTTGAGACTGAAGCCAGTGTAAGATATCTGAGTTCGTTCCTGACTCTTTCCATGCTGCTGCCAAACAAAGTAATGCAAGGCACTTTTGATGTCATTTTTGAGGTGGTGATTCTGCTACACACAATTCAAGCTGTCAGCATCCAAATGATACTTAAAAAAAAGACCAACTAAGGACAATTGTTTAGTGTTGTTTCAGAAAAAAAAAAACATGTAGTACTTGAAAAAATAACTCCCCCAATGTTAATGAGAGTGTCAGTTGCTAATTTGTGTCTGGAGTGATGCCATACCCTCCACAGAAATGAAGAACACTGCAGGATTTGCACTGTGCAGGAGTTCTGTAGCATTTGTCTGAATGCTTTCTCCAGTTTTGATTTTGTTTGGTGCTCATCAGTACAAGCAGGAGAGTGAAAATTTGAGATACAGTGGATTTCATTTAAAAGTGTTCTTTGTAGGTCACTAAGTTGTGTTCCTATTGCTTTATTGGGGATTGTCTTTGATTATTCTCATTCTGATTAGAACTTAGCCCACAATCCTTTGCTTGGATCAAAGTATAGGTAGCCAATCCCTGTTTTCCAGACTGGCAGGGAGTGCTGGAAGAAGCTGAATAATGAGGCATAGCCTGCAGAGTGTGGCACGGGTACACCAACCCTCCTGAGTCAGACTGCAAAACCAGCTGGGGGGATGCAGTCCCACTCCTCCTTTGGAGAGAACAAATTAGCTTTGGCACATCCCAGAGCCAGAGCTGGCTCTGTGCTCCTGGTGACGGTGCTTTAAGGCTAATCCTCTTAGCTTGAGGACACTGCTGAGCCTAGGGGGATAAGCCTGCATGGGTCTAGACTGGCTTCTTCCAGAGCCGTTGGGGTGCTTTGCATCTCTGCTCTGTGGCCTTCCCAGCCTGGCAGGTCACCAGGACATGCAGCCTAGTCCTGCTCCTCTGTGTGAAAACAGTTGTAAAGTTCCTGGAGCCAAGGTGTCTTCCTGCAGCCACATGCAGTCTGAGGAGTCAAGCTGACAACATCTTGTCGTTTGGAGAGGTGGACCCGAATTCGGGTTTTGCAAGTTTCTAGCACAGTTACAGCCATTGTGGTTGGGACCTCCCAGCCAAGAATAAGAATGCACACGTGATAACGAGGTAACCCAAAATTAACTGCCTCTGGAATAACTTGAATTATTTTTAAAGCAAATGGAAAATTAAACAGTCTTTATGAATGATGTTTTTGTTAATAACATTACACTGAGCCAGTTTGCAATGTTGTGGTAAGCTGCTGGTGCTTATATGTGATTTGCTTTTCCTTTTTCAGGATCAAATTATCCAGTTGATGAATGCAATTTTTAGCAAGAAAAACTTTGAGACCCTCTCAGAGGCCTTCAGTGTTGCCTGTGCTGCAGGTTCCTTATCCCAGAACCGCTTCCACTTGCCTGTCATTGTTGTCCCCGAGGGGCCTGCGGCTGTGTCTCACCATCAGCCCATACTCAGGGTGAGTCCTGAGCCCTAATCCTGGCTCAGTCTGTAGTATTGTAGCTCTGGGCTGACTGAGTGTGTAAGGTGATGCCTTTCGTTTTAACGCCAGGACTCCGGTTCCAGCAGATCTTTAGTGTTTTTGTGCAGTGATTCTTAGGAATCTCTGCTTACCCAGGGCTTACCAGACACTCCTCGAGGAGTCAGTCAGCTCTGTTACCAGCTTCACCTTTCCCTGTAATGTTAGAACAAGGGAATCTGGGTTAGGGGGCAGAGGAGAACTCTGATTTGTAGTACAGAGGGGTACCAAGTTGTCTGTGCTCCTGCATTCCTCCTGGGACAGTGGGTTTCACAGAAATGCTGGTTTTTCTCTTGTAGCTACAAGTGACCAATGTTATGTCCCAGCCACTGACTCAAGCTTCTGTAAAGGTCGACCAAGCTAAGTCTGTGTCTAGCAAAGCCACTGTCCTTCAACAGACACCATTTGTTCTGTCCGGGTAAGAAAATAAGATTGTTTTTGCAGTTTGTAAGGCAAACAGGTGTTACTTAATCAGTGTTGGACTTACTTTTCTTTATGTATTCTTCCACCAGAAAAATGTTTGTGTGATGGAAAAGTCAAAATGCTGTGGTTGTGTTTTGTTGGTGAGGGGTGACTGAGCACATTGGATGGTCATGGTGAATTTCTCTTGCTTTTTCTTTTGATTGGGAGTGGGAAATTCCAATGACTTTGGGTCAACTTTGAAGAATTCTCTTCCTGCTGCACTTTTTTATTGTGGGGTTTTGCCTGCTTAGTGTCACGTATTTGGAGGCTTCTTAACACCTTGGGTTTTTTCTGTTACAGAGATTTTTTTGAGCTGAACTTTATGAATGTGAAGCCTGCAAGTGGATATTATGACTTCTCCATCAGCGTAGATGGAGATAAGCGATTTATTGCTAACAAAGTGGAGGTGGGTGTGCTCTTTGATGGCATTTTAATTCCGTGCCTGTTCACTGAAACAGCATTTTTATTTATATCCATGAAGGATGTTGCGAGTTGTATGGGATTTTTATCACATGTTTTTTTGTAATACTTCGGATTTTGACTCAGGATTATGACCAATAACCAGATTAATATATGATCAAAAGGGATTTGTGTAAATGTCAAACCTGACCTATCACTAGATGCTGATCTGACAGCATAGGAACAAAGGGTAACAATGGAAGTGTTTATGTGGCAACCTAAAGTAGCTGTGCAAAAATCATTATTAAGAGTGTTAGTTCTTCAGAGCATTCTGGATTTGAGCCCGTAAATCTCAAGGCTTGGCTATCAGTTGTCTGGTGATTGCCTGATGTGTGGAAGCTGAGTATTGTTGTCTGTTTGTATCAGCTCTAGAGCCCTAGAAAAGAGTCGAGGGGGTCTTTTGGCATCTCTGAACTGTATATAATGAAGACTTTGTAGTGGAAAAGCAGGGACCAGAGTGAATGGAAATGAAGTTTTCTTTTCATGCATACATCCCCCCTTTTTGGTGGCCAAAGCTGTTAGACCACATCTTTCTGGAGTACAGTTTTACATAAATGCTCAGTTTTCCTTTCCTCAAGCTCATTACAGTGAGCAGAATGTGACTTCAGTGACTGTTCATATAGTCACCTTTCCAATGAGTTCTATTCCCAGGGTTAATTTTTGCCCTCAGTCACCTATTTAAGGAAACAATTAGCTTTTCAGGTCTTCCAACGTGCTCAGCTTGGAGTGGAGGAAGAAGACACTTTTTTTACAACTGCTGACCTTTACTCTGAGTATCGAGTTGATGCTGCCAGTGTAGTAGTAATGGCACTCAGGGGTGTCAGAAGGGGATGGATTGTTGAGCTTAAGCTGGTGCTGGCACACGGAGGCACCGCCAGGAAGGTATTAGCACTGGCAGCTTTGTGAGAACCGCTGCTAATAAGACACATTGTTACGGGGGAGGACTGCTGGGGAACTGCTTTTTTTTCCTTACTGTTATTAGCATTAATTGTCCTTAATGCACCATCGTTTTGACAGTAATGAGCTAAACCAGTGGGTTATTACTCGGCCGGAGACGACATTTCCTGGCATTAAAATGTTTGAGAGATTTTTGTGTACTGTTCGGTTGGAGGGGCTGTGTGCAGCAGCTCTGAGTTGCCTTCACATCACTTTTTAAAAATTAATATTTCATTAGTCCATCTTTCATTGCTCCCATCTTGGAACAAAGTAGGGCTTTTGCTAAAGTTAGCTTGAATCATCTGCATGTTAATGGATCCATTTTCAGGGGTAACATCTCTCTTAAATTACACTTTTTGTTGTAAAGCAACTGCCAAGATGGTTGTGTTTGAAGTCTGACCTGAATAGTTTGGTTAATGTTTTTGCATATTTTTCCCCCAGGTTCCCTGTGAATTATTTTTCAGGCTGAGGGCGTAGGGCTGGTTCACACGAGCAAACCTGTAATAACAAATTGTAGTATAAGATGAAAAATATCTTGGCAGTGAAACTTTTAATTCTCCGGGGGAACATTTGTGAGCTGTGAGAACAAATGTGCTAATTAAAAACTACAGACTGCAGTAACTCCTTATGTTTGAGAGAAGGATTGAAGTCAGGCAAACCCACCGAGGCTCACTGCCTGGATGGGCTGTGGTTTGGGGCTGGGGAGAGGGCAGGAAGTCATTTCTCTGCTTGGGGTTTATACTGCACTTAGCAAAAGGAGTGTGATAAATGGCAGGGCTTTATTGGCTGCCCAGCACTGAGTGATAAATGCTGTGATTGAAGGAAAGCTTGTTGAACAAAGCGCAGGGCTGCAGGAATGCTTTGACATTTGCCTGCTGGTAATATAATCAGCAGAAACCTGTTGGGCTTTAGGAGCCAGGAGAGGCAGAGCTGGTTGCTGTCCGGAGACCACTCGTCTCCAGTTGCTGTCCAGAAAGCAGGAGTACATATGCACATGCAGTTTTAAGTTGTACCACACGTGATGTAATCTTTAATAGCTAGTTTCTGCTAGTTCAAAAGGAAGACTAGTTGGATCTGGATAGTTGGACTGTGTTGTTAAAAACAGTTCTCCAAAGGCCAGCTAATTCCAGCGTGCCTGAGAAGCTGGTGGAAGCAGTCTGCCGAGCTGGCTGCTTGTGCAGGAAGGAAGAGGGTGGCTTAGGGTTAGTGACTGATGCAGGAGCTTTGCCAGAAGGTAAATTGCTCTAGATCATTCTGTTCAGGTTAGGCTCTGTCTTGGGCTTAGTGTAAGACCCTCATTGTTGCAGGGGGACAGAAGGGCTAAAGCATCTGCAGTGAACTTCACCATAACTGGTGTATGTAGAGTGCTCTGAGTAATTGTCTGTTGTGTTTTGTTGCAGCTGAAAGTAAAAGTTTCCACAGAAGTTGGGATTACTAATGTAGATCTTTCTACCGTGGATAAGGATCAGAGCATTGCACCAAAAACAACGAGGTAAAATGACACAGTGGGTGTGATCCTTTAAGGGCAGCTCTGGCTCCAGACTGGAGCCTGGATTTGTCTCAACACCAGACCTTCCCTTGGAGATTCACCCGAGTCCTCTTTGGTTCTTAACTCCTAGGGTAGCTTACCCAGCCAAAGCCAAGGGCTCCTTCACTGCTGACAGCCATCAGAATTTTGCTTTATCCTTCCAGCTGATAGACGTGAACAGTGGAGCTGAACTCATCCCTCACCAGGTTAGGACAAACTTTTGTCATTGCTGTGACACCAGGGTGTTCCCTCGTGAAGCGCCTTGGGTGACAATTGCTCTTGAAAAGATTTGGTAGGTTTTGAGAAGCCTTATGTTTTTGACATGGTCTGTGAAGATCACTGATCTCCATAGATGGGAGATTCGGTTCATTTGTTTTGTGTGTCAGTTAAATGAAACATCTGCCTCTGGTGCTGTGTCGTATTTACCTCAACAAAGTGAGGGCAGGTAGCCTTAGCTGTAAAAGCACACTTCTGATTATTTTTTTAATATAGATTGTTGGCTGAAAAAGTTCTTGAATGTTACAATATTCCTTTCAGACTTTTGTCCGACTTCACAACCAGAAGACTGGCCAGGAGGTGGTGTTTGTTGCAGAACCAGATAACAAGAACGTGTACAAATTTGAACTGGATACCTCTGAAAGAAAGACTGAATTTGACTCTGCCTCTGGTACCTACACTCTTTACTTGATCATTGGAGATGCCACTCTGGAAAATCCAATCCTCTGGAATGTGGTATGCAGCTGGAACTGGGGTGCTGTGGTTTTGGGGTTACTGGCAGTCTGGCTAACAGGAGGGCATGGTACAGACCTGGAAAAAAAAAGCTCAAATGTTTTGTTCTCTGTAGGGAACCTGTATCCTTCTGGCCATTTATGGGCTCTGAGGTTCATTTTAAGTTTGGAAGTAAATATCACAGCAGGGCAGAAATGAACTTTCAGTTCATCATGTGGTGGAGCAGAAACTTCAGAACATTTATGGATTTGGTTGTAATTTCACAGCAAGTTCTCAAGGTTTAACCTTTCTGTTCTCTCTCTACTGGAACTAAGTCCAGTTCTTGTTTGTGGGTGAACGGTGTTACTGCCTCTGTTTAGGAGAAGCTGCTTCTTAAAAAATCTGGTGGCTTTTTCTTAAGTGCCTGTAAAAATCATGTCAGTGGTAGATTGGCAAATAAGGAAATAGGTCACAGTAATGGAATAGGTTTTATTAATACATTAAGGTCAAAGTTCATGAAGCTGCACGATTTCATTTCAGGCTGATGTTGTGATCACATTCCCAGAAGAGGATGCACCATCCACAGTTCAGTCCAAGAACCTCTTTGTTCCCAAACCTGAAATCCAGGTACAGTCAAAATTATGTGTGGAGATGGGCAGCTAGTCCTATTATTGTTATTAGTTCTCATCATAGTTTATTTGTAAGTAAAGTAATTAAAGGAAGACCAGAGTTACTGCTTAATGGAAAGAACTTTGTTGCAGTTCTCTGGAGTATGAATACATAAGCTGTGTGTCCTACTTGTGAGAGAGCAACTCGTGTCACTGAGAAGATTCAAACATGAGAATTTGCCAGGTGACTGGGTAAGCACCACAGAAAGGTCTCTTTGTGCTGGTGTCAAGTGAACAAAAGCTTCTGTGAGCGCAAGGAAAAGTTAACTGTGCAAGAGATCAAATGTGCAGAGACTGCAATAGACACTAAAGAGTCAGTCTTTGCCTTAAGAGGAATGGTTCTCTTCCAGAGGAACAACTGGGAACAGTACCAGGGCTCCTCTGGGGAGCTGAGAAGCTGCTCTGTTGGAATACTCCTACTCATGAGTTGGTTTTGTTTGTGTGCAGCACCTCTTCAGGGAACCTGAGAAGAGGCCTCCCACGGTGGTCTCTAACACTTTCACAGCGTTGGTTCTTTCCCCGCTGCTTTTGCTGCTCATCCTGGTGAGTGAACTGGGCCACGGAGGACCAACACCTTTTCCCATGCAGTCCAGAGCCACTTAAGAGACTGGGCAGTTCAGTTCTTACTGAAACTGGTTAATCATGACTGGCACAGCAGTGCTGGAGTTACAGCTAGCAAATGTCAGTGCAGAGCATTGGTCTGGTTTGGTTGTTTGAGTTTATAGTCAAAACAGAAGAACACTGCTGCCGAGTGGAAGTAGGTGGATGGGTTTCTTCAGCATGCTTTAGCTGGGCATGGGGAATAACAGTGGGCAGATTAAGTTACAAGGAACATTAAACTTCCAGAGGAAAAAAAATCAGTGATTCTGCCTCACACATAATAAATCTATCACAAAATCTGTGTTACTTAATCCTATCAGATTGATTCCCATTTATGGACATAATACTGGAGTGTCTGCAGTTGAAACAGTCCACTGCTACTCACTGTATCATTAGGGCGGTGTTCTGAACTTAATGCAATACAAAATCTCACTGAGGCAAGTTAAATTATTCCTTATTTGGAAGATGAAACTGATTCCAAGAGTAATTTCCCATTAGCTAGTCTCACTGAAAGCTGGCACTCAGGCAGTTGTGTCCTCTGCTCACTGGAGTTCACAATATACACGTTGATGACACTTTAATAAAAAATCTTATTGCTGCCGCTCCTGCTTCCCATCGTTCATGCCTTTGTCTTTTGTACTCCAAAAACTACAATTGTTTTCATGAGCAAGCGTCTTGTATCTGTAGCTGGTTTTTGTCCAAGTCCAAAATGAGAACCTTACCTTTTTGTTTTGGTCTTTTTAATTGAAACTAATTCAGCTGGATAGAAATAACAATGTCAGGTTTTGAGGTTTTTTTGACAATCTACATTTGGAGCAGTACTTTCTCATCAGTTTAGGATATTTGAGCAGCTGCATTAGGGCAGTCAGAAGCAGCAGGAGAGATTTTCAGTAAAGGAGCTCAACAGTGCTGCCTTTGCTAAAGTTACTACTCTTGCAGTAGTAAACAAGTGCTTCTGTAGAGAATACACTGCATATGGAGAATTCATTAAAGGACCTAAAGCAAACAGAATGGACTGAAGTTTAAAATAAAAGCTTGTGTTTACAAGGCTGTTGTAACTCAGATTTTGGGGTTTTTCTCCTTTTAGTGGATCAAGATAGGTGCCAACATCTCCAACTTCAGCTTTGCTCCCAGCACGATTGTTTTTCACATGGGACACGCTGGTAAGTGTCAGAGGCTTTCTGCTTTGTTTGACCTCCTCACCTGGGAGTTACAGATGAGAGCCTGTGGTTAATGGGCTTGTGGTCTATTAACTATAATGACATAACAGCATAACATTTGTTCTCTTGTTTCCATCTGCCTTCCTGCTTTTCATGATTGTTAATATGGTGATAAACCTGTTTTGGCCATCAGCTTATAACAGCCATCATTATCCGGGCCCCTCTCTCACACCATTTATCTGTACTTAATAGAACTTCTTATTTCCAGAGGTCACACTTTCTTTATTGCATGTTTATCCTCTGAGAGCAGGGAGGTTCTGTGGGGATTGAAACCTGTGGCACTGTTAGCAGTGAAAGGCTACATCTTTTCTTTAAAGCTCTTCCCATGAGAGCACTTCTGGTTTTTTTGGCTGGACCAAGTTTTTTCATCAATTTTATTGTGCCCTTGATCACACAGTTATTTACTGTCGTGGAAGAATTTCAAAAACTTAGCAGGTTGGGACAACTTTGGATCTACTGATTCCCAAATGTCGTTGTGTTTCTCAGTCCAAGTGAGTTTCGTGGAAGTTTTATAAAGCTGTAAGCCCTTACAGATGTGTGAAGGTTAATATTGAAATCCAGGGTAACCTCCTCTTTTTAATAGCCCTTAATGTCTATAATATGTGCATAATTCTGCCACAAGAGGGTTGGTTGCAAGTTGTCCATCACATTTTTTTTGCGTGTGGAGGCTCAGACACCTTAATTCCCTGGCAGTGATGTAGAGTCTTTAGATCTGCCATTCAGAGCTTCAGAGATGAGATAGAAACCAAATGCTTAGACTGGCAGTACAGTTGTTCTGAGGATAACAAATGGTTGATCTTTGAAATGCAGTTTCAGCCATGGGCTCTGTTTTTTCTTTTCCCCAGCAATGTTGGGGCTCATGTATGTCTACTGGACTCAGCTCAACATGTTCCAGACACTGAAGTACTTGGCCATTTTGGGTGGCATCACATTCCTGGCAGGCAACAGGATGCTGGCTCAGAAAGCTGTGAAGAGGTAAGGAGAGAGCTGTTTTCAGCATCAGTGGGGAGGAGTCGCTGGTGCTGTCGGGTGGCAGTGGCTGATAGGGCAGCAAACACTGCTCTGGGTCCTTAGACCTCGTGTGTGGGGTGGGGCTGCTCAGTGCCACCTTCTGCCTGTCTCCAGAACAAGGACTGAGCAGGGCAGTGGGGCTCTCCCCAAGGTACAGCTCCTGCACAGAGAACGGGCCACGTGGCACGAGCTGGAGCAACCAGCACACAGAAAAAGCGCAGGGTGGAAGTGTCTGTGCTTTGACGTGAAGAAACCCGCGTTTGGCAAGGCACATTCACTGACAAATTTGGTTTACTACATGGTATGTCAAGCTCTTAGAATATTGTTAGATTATGAAAAGCGTTGTAAATGTAGGAGAGGCCCAACTCTTCAGGAGCTGTGCTTGTGATCAGAGTTTTAAGAGGAGGAAGGTAGGGCAGAGGTACCTTACTGCTGTGTTCTACCTGAAGGGAGATTATAGAGAGGAAGGAAGCAGGTGCCTTATCAGACTTGTGCAGCAACAGACAACAGGCAACACACACAAGCAAACCCAGGGAAAATTCTGCTAGCTGCTAGCATTCATTCCTGTACTGGCATTGGACTGACTCTGGACACTTGTGTCTTCTGCCATGCAGTGCCTTGTGACTCTGCCATGGCTTGGGCAGCCAGCAGGTTGCTGACCCAAGCATCCAGTGCAGTACATTGATTAGAGGACACACCACCCCCTCTCCTTCACTTCTGCCACGTGCAGTTCCATGTGAGACTGAAGCGTTAGCCCTTTAGTCCTAATGTAGCATTTGGTTTTGAAGATGATCTTACTGACGTGCTTTGCCACCAGACCTGTGCTTTTCTTACTTTCCCCTTTTGAGCCGCTGGGATCTTATCCCTACGTACTTATCTGCATAGATATCCCTGGGTTCTCACTTTTTTGATTGCACTCCATTAAAACCAGGACAAGAGATGTAAAAAAAAAAAAAAAATTAAGGGGGGTTGTATTGATTTGTTGTCTTTAAAACATGTCAACTTGCATGGCTTTAGCAGGGAGGATGATTAATGTAATTAACTCTTTCCATAGTGTCTTCCCAGCTTTCTCAGCCTTGGTCCTTTGGACATCCAGCCCTCTCCACTGTGGGATTTATCTTGTTAGCATAACAGTTCTTACTGGGATTTTATTTCCAATGGCTCTATGTTATGTCATTTAATAATGTTTCCTTTTTTCCTTTAAAGAGTATTGATAAAATCATGATTAAATGCAGATTGCCTAGGATACAGATTTACGGGAAAATAATACAAGGAAGCTAATTTCTAAGTATCTTTGCTTAACCAGGGCTTCTGTTAGCACATGAATGCAGGTGGTTGGTACCTGCTTCAAACCACTGCAGGGGGTGTCCGTTTGCTTTTTCCCTGTAAATGACACGAAGCTGCAAATACAATGGGGAATTTGAAAGTAAAACTTCTACCTGAGGCTAAAGTTAAACCCTTTGTACGTGACTTTAAAGTTCAAAAAGACATCTTCTTGTTAAGGCGCTGCCTGCCTGTCTCCGAGGCTGAGGTGCAGGGACAATTAACTCGCTTGCACTTTGAGGCAAAGCTGTGGAGGCAGCTGGTGGGCGTGGGAAGGGAGGGGGACTGTATAAACCACCTTGTTACAGAAGTTACCAGAAGGCCTGGTTTTGCTTTTTGCATTTCTGTCGCTGGATCTGATTCCTGGAGCAGGGCTGCTTTCCTCCTTCCTATCTTCTCTGAACCTTTCTCCCTCTCTCCTTTTGGCAGGATCGCTGCAGAGCAGAGCAGTAGGTTGGCAAAGTATAGAACGCTGCGGTAAAAGGGGGTTTGCTAGTGACCAGCTCTTCAGGAAGTAAGGGCCTTTTTGGATTTTGCCTTTCCTGGGCATGCTGCCTGTTTCATTTCACCTCATCACTCACTCCTTTTACAAAAAGATACGTGAACCGAAGCCGCTTCCTCCCAGCGTCGCTGATTGGGCTTTCGTCCTTGGCTGCAGCTGGGTTGGCATATTAGCAGTACATGTTCTCCAAGGCTAAATGGCATTTGTGTGATTTCCTTAATTGTCTGCAATCTGCACGGTGATATGTGCACATGTAAATATGCCGTCCTGGGCACCAAGCAGCTCTCCGGTGATGAAATAAACCTAGTTTAAACAGTATTATCATTCCCACAAATAAATTACTAGTAATGCTGGCTGGAGGAGGACACGATGGAAATGGCTGTTCTCATCCTGCTGCTGGTACTGCCCATCCCCATCTACAGCTTTCTGGTTATTCAGCTGCCAGGCACTCTGCCTGCTGAATTACACTCTTGCTTTGGGTGGCAAGAGCTCTGCAGCAAAGCCAGGTCAGCACCACCTCGTTCAGCTGGAACACGACCCAGTGCCGGGTTCACCCTCCCATTAGAGTGAGCTGGCCATGATGGCTCAGGCAGCAGCAGCTCCCAGCCTCCTCCATTCCATACAGTTGTGTGATAGGTCTCCATTATCATTTACCAACACAGAGCCCTTCGTTTCCTTTCATTCCAAGAGGTAAGGTCCCCGTGTGCTCAGTCCACAGTGGTGTAGGAGGCAGGACTGCCGGCGTTCTGCATGCTGCCCAGTTCTGAGTGTGTGTGCGTGGGGGCTTCATTCCTTGGTCAGTGCACTGGTTTGTTGTGGGGAAGAGGGAGAGCATCTGGGATGGGACAAATCACTGCACAACGTGCTGCACTGGTGCATTTCCTGAGCATTTCTCTCACATTGGTGTCGGTGCTCCAGGCACACACACACAGTGCACTGAATGGAGCTCGGGTTTTTTGGTGCAAAACAAAACCAGTGTGGGAGTCTGTGCCACACAAACGGTGTGCACTGTGGGGACAGTGCATGTGTGCAGATCAGGGAGTGTGGAGGGTGGTTTAATGGAATTTACGTGTGAAGAATTCAGCATCGTGTCCCTCAGAAAAAAACCCTGTAATGTCTCTTCTCTCCCTGGAGTGTTTTGAGGTATTTGAGCAGAGAAGAAGCTACAAGTTACTGGAGAGGAACTGGAGATGGCTGTCACTTGTCCTACTAGACAAATGCTGGGTTTGCATCCTGACTGTGTTCGATAGTGCTCCTCAGGTCCCTGGATGCTTCTTTTAAACATTGCTTTGGGCCAGTGTTTTTCAGCTTTTTAGTGGTGTGTTACCAAGTGTGCTCTCCACAGCTTTCATGCTTTCTGTGTCTCAGCCTGGTGTTTTAACTCCTTCATTCCCCAGGGGCTGTGAGTAATCCTGGAAGATCACAGAATTACAAAATGGCTTGGGTTGGAAAGGACCTTAAAGATCATCTTGTTCCACCCCCTGCCAGGGGCAGGGACACCTTCCACTAACCCAGGTTGCTCCAAGCCCCATCCAGCCTGGCCTTGGACACTTCCAGGGATGGGGCAGCCACAGCTTCTCTGGGCAGCCTGTGCCAGGGCCTCACCACCCTCTGAGAAAAGATCTAATCTAAACCTTCCTTCTTTCAGCTTAAAACCATTGCCCCTAGTCCTGTTGCTATCTGCCCCTATAAAACATCCCTCTCCCCCCTTTTTATAAGCCCCTTCAAGTCCTGCATGGGTGCAGTGAGGCCTTCCCTGGGCCTTCTCTTTTCCAGGCTCAGTGACCCCCATCTCCCAGCCTTTCCTCGGAGCAGAAGTGCTCCAGCCCTCGCAGCATCTTTGTGGCCCTAGGATGTTGCAAATAACTTATTATCCACAAACTTTTAAGTTAGGTTTTGCTGCCCTGTGCAGTCACAAGCATTTTTCCTCATTGCTGGGTTTTCTCATACCCCGGATACATCAGTTAAGAGTGTATTGTTACCACCTCCTAGGGATGGAGTGTCAAGAGCTCTGCATCCATAGCTATGCTTGTGTCTGGCAAAAGAACCCCAAAAAGTTGGATGTGCTGTGCTAAATTAGACTACTTCATCTTCTTGGGGACACAAAGATCTTTGTGTTTACGTGGACCAGCAATTCCAAGCAGGTGCATTGGCCCTGTTAAAAGTAGAAGCTGAGGTACCTCCAGGCTTTATATTCAGCCTGGGGTTTTTTGTTCAGTTCTGCAATTTAAAAGGCTGGTTCATCCCTTTTGCACCAGAAATTAACCTTCATTTTTTCTGACCATTTCCATCTTCCTTGAATTCCATCCCCCAGTCCCTTACAGTACTGGTTTTGTCACTCCAATAAGCTGCTTTTGGGAAGCTTGTCTGACAAGCTTTCTTTGAGAGAAGACAAGGGTTCTGGGGACACTTTTACTGTGCAAGGAGGTGCTTTGTTGCCTGGAAGAGTTAACTTTTTGGGTTTTTCTTTCCAGGACACAGTAGTACCAGAAGAACGGAAGAAATGCAGAAAAACAGAGCCAATGCCTTCAGAACGGAAGTGAATAAATAACTGAAAGACCAAAAGAAGGAAGGCAGAAGAGATTTTTTTTTTTATATATATATATTGAGTTAAAAGGGTGCCAGTTAGACTTTTTTAAATATCTTGATTTTCATCATTGTGTTCATGCTACTGGAGTGCTTTTCATATGAATCTGGAAAATCCTTTTTTCCTTGGATCCTCCCCCTTTTTTCTCCCAGGACATTTGAATTTCCTTTTGAGAAAGAGGAAGAGGAAAATACAGTTCTGCCTTTCCCCAGATACCCTTTCCTCACCCTAAAGATCTGTGAATAAAGAGGAAAGAATGGTCCTGAATGTTGTGTTTTGGCTGTGTCAGAGGCGGTGATTGGAAGCTGGGCTCACATGAGGATGAAAAGAGCTTTTTCTGGTGGGTAATTTTGTGTGTGAGTCACTGCTGTGTGTGACGCTTCCTGTTCTTTCATGTCCTTTCCCCGAGGGACATGTTTACTGGGGGGGACTTCCCGCTCCTGCCTGTCCCTTGTGCAAGGCTGTGGGTTGTGTTTCTCCACTAATGGCTCTTCTCTCCCGCCCCAGGCTGTGCTGAGCTGCTCTGGGCCCTTGGGGTCAGGCAGGAGGAGTCCTTGGAGAGAGCCAGCAGTGGTGCTGGAGTGCCTGTGTCTGACCCAGCAGGTTTGGGGGTCCCTTGAGAGGGTTCACTTTCTTTCCAGCCCCAGGAAGCAACTGTTTGACTCCAAATACGAGTTCGATGGAGGTTGTTGCCGCTGGTCTTCTGTGAAACCAAAAGCCAGGAACGTGCTGGTTGCCATGTGGCCACATTGGAGTTACTTGAGCTCTAACTTCCCAACTAGTTACTCCCTTCAGGACCACCAGCAGATTGGGGCTTTATTGCAGGACTCACTGATAGTAATAACCAAAGGCCAAAATCTCCTCCTAATGAGCAACTTCCACATGGGAAACTTTAACAGTTACTCCCTTCCCTGCATCCCTGTTTTTGCTCGTGTTCATCCCGTGTCAGAGTAGTTTCTTTAAAGGCCTTTTGGCAAAGGAACTCGATCAAATTTCCAGGAAAAATTATATCAGCAAGAAAGCATGTGGATAAAGGGTGTGGAGCTGAATCCTCCAAAGCACTTCACGTGTGTGAGACATGACTCCACTTTATAAAATCCACTTTGTCTCTTCCCCACTGCAGTTACTCACACTTGGCTCACTGTTCTTGCTCTTTGTAGCAGTTCCTACCTGTTTGTTCAGTGTGAATGTTACACTGGACTCACAGAGGCTTAATGAATTTCTCTGACCTCCTCTGCACTCCTTCAGACACCGGATCTCAGGCTGCATTCAAGTCCTCTGGGACTAAATGAGTTTTAGGCAAGAAATAACTAAGCTACTATTCATAGTAGTTTACCCTGGAATTCCTTTTTGCTGTGGTGAGTTTTTTGAACCTCATATTTTGTTACTGCTCACTTAGCAGCTTTGTTTTATAGCTTTCTTCTGATGCTTCATGCTAGGACAGGACTTTCCCTGTGCCTGTAGAGCTCCAGCACGTTATCCAAGGAGAGCACAGATGCAGAAGGAAACCATGGAGTGCCTTGGTGATGTATCTTCTCTACGCTGTGTGTGTTACTTTTGATTTTCTACTTCCTTGGGTATGTAATAGGAAAGGTAGTTTTTATTAATTTGGCCTTCTATTTCTCACTTTCTGTTTTGCTTTATTCGGTTTTATATTTAATATCCCAAAGTTTGAGCGTTTGTTTCATCATTTTGATGCAAACTTAACTTTCAAAACAGTCTCTTTTATTCAAAATAGCTGCACTCACCCAGCTGTTTAATCACACAAACACTTTCTGAAATGTTTTTGACAGGTCTTTTGATTTTATTGGGAGTATCCAATCCAGTGTTTGTTTGTAAATGGCTTTTATGCCATTTAATTTAAAACCTGAGGAGGAAGGATGTAATGGGTCTGGATTTGGTGCAAGTATGAACTAATCTTCAAACATACTGGAGCCTACTGTCCTAAAATGTGGTCACCTGAGGAAAAATGACATGGTACCTACTGCAGACTATCAGGGAGTTGTTTGGGTGCAAGGAGGAATGATTCCAGAGGCCTCAATGCATGTTTGCATGTCACTGTAATTCCAGCCTGGTGGTGTTAATGGTACTGGACCTCGTGCCTTTGTTAGCGCGGCTCTGAGTCACCCTCAGTGCACTTGACCACTGTCTTTCAGAAACATCTTCCATTCCGGGCCCAAAATCAAGAAACTAACTTCTCAACAAAAGAGCCATCTTGACCTGCTGTTGGACAGGTTTATTTAGAACAACTTTTATTTCTGCTAATGGAGGGAAAGCAGACCCCATCCTGATGTTATTTACATTTCTGAAGACATAATTATTACACAAACAATAGGAGAGTTGGGTGACATCACTGGGTTAATAACTTACTCCTTTGAAAACATTTACAGTTGTAACGAGTCACAGTGGAGTTCAGAGCCATGGGATGGCACTCAACAGGACGTTGAGTTAAAACATAGTGACAGCCCAATCTGATGCACAGGGATCTCCTTGAACTCTCACAGAGCTGTAGCTTCAGCTTGAACACTTCAAGGCTGAGCATTAACCATAGCTGAGGTTTTTAGAGCTGAGTTTTGCTGCCAGGGCTGTGTGTCAGGGAGTGAGGCAGCAGCAGCCCACAGCAGTGTTTCTGATGGGTGGGAGACTTGTGGATTCATGTCTCACCTCGCTCTGATCCAAGCTCTGTGTGTGGTTGTGCCATCAGCATCTATTTAGAGGAGCCTGTAATCAATTTACTAAGTTGCCTAAAGGTGCCTTTTGGTGGCCTCATGTTTATTAATCAGGCCCTCAAACAGAATGATGACTTGGCAGAAATTTTGCTACACTTTGTGATTTGAAAGCCTTAATTAGTAGATAGAATGTCCCCAGGATTACAAGTGTTAGTCTGTGTGTAAAGCAGCCTGAGGTGAAACCAGGGAGGTGGTTTTTTTCTGATTCAGTACGGAGCAGTATTTAGAGAGGGGAGTTACATTGTAAAGGCTGAAGTGCATCAGCCCTGCGTTCCTTTCATCGGCTAAGGAGTGTATGCATCAGTTTCCAGCTGCTCACATCTGGCAGTGTCTTCACTGCTGTGAAGGGCTCACTGTACATCAGGTCCACGAGCTCTGAATTATTCTGGACAGAAGGGGGAGGAAAAGAGAATTACGAGAAAACTGTGAGGACGTGCAGAAGTTTTTTCATCCTTTGGAGGCTTTTCCTGACTGACTTTGAGGAAAAGTAACCAAGTCAAGCACGGCAAGAGATGCTGGAAGGCCGTGTTCTCCCAGCTGAATCCATAGGCATGATCTGTGTAGAGTTCTGATCTTCCCATCCCCAGCCCCTCTTTTGTTTAGTGTGCACACAGGTCTCTCCACACCCCTTTTTATTGTGCTGGCAGCATTGGACGGGCTTAGTTTCCATGGGACAGGAGAGTAAGGTGAGGTTGCTTCACACAGGACAACTGATGTTTGTACAAGCGAAGGTATTCCCGAGGATGGACTGTTTGCTGGTTCTCAGTCCTCCAGGGCTGGCAAGATTGAGAGTGTAATTCAAGCCCCAGGAGACTGCTTTCAGAAGTGAGGGTTACAGAAAGCAGTAAAACTTCAGTGCAGGGAAAACCTGAAATGTCCCAGGTGTCTAGAGGCAGGTGTTGCTCCCAGGAGGAGCATTTTATCTGCCTTTAGCCTGGCTTAGACACTCAGGCACACCATCTCAGATAGATTTACAAGGCTGCTTTGGGTTGCTGCAAGCCTTTTCCCAGGCATCCTTATGCAGCTTCACAGCCCTTGTGAAGGTACTTGACAAAATTGGTTGGGAGTTTTTTCCCCTGGAATTGCACCTTTTTTCATGGAGGGCAGTGGGGGCTGGTGTCGCTGAAGGAGAGCCTGCAAACCTTGAGCAGTGCAGCAGTGTGTCTGTACAGGATGGAGCAGGGAATGCTACTCACCAGAGCGTGGGGAGATGGAAAAGGGAGAAGTATTTACATGAGCTTAGCCAGGATGCTGGGAAAGCCTTCTAACCGACTGCTGTCAGTGTCCTGAGGCCTGTCAAGGAAGAGGACAGGGATGGTGTGATTGGGATCAAGAGAGAAATTGTTTTTCCACCACTGCTTTACTGCATGATGAGGTTAAGACCACTGTGTGTGGTGTGGGCTGGCTCAGCACAGGCTGTTCCTTGTCTGCACCCTGCTTGGGCTCAGGTAAGAGCTTTATTCTTTCCCTGACTGTACCTGAAATGATACTTAATCCAGACAGCAATAAGGACCTTGTTGTATTCCTGCAGTGAGCTGATAATGAACTGATTCCCACCTACCTCTGGTTCTGCAGGATGGCTCCCAGGAAGTCCCTCAGGACCATCTGGTGGTGGTAGCTGTCCATCAGGATGCTGTCAGACTGGCGCCTTGTCAGGAACTCCTGCACCCCTTCTCCCGGGCTGCTCCCGCTGCTTCTGTTGGGTGAAGATGAGAAACGTCTTTGTTTCAGAGATGTTTTTCTGTCCCTTGCTCCAAGTTTGGCTGAGGCTGAGCAGCACAGCAAGGGAACCTGCTGGGTCTGACCCTAGGGCCATTCTGCTTCCTTGCAGTAAGGACTGGTCACTGTATTTGCTCCTCTGTTAGAAAACGGATTGGAGCTGGCTCACATCTGACCAGTTGGTCTTACTTAGTGGCAGTCAGTGATCTATCCAGCCAAAGGTACTGGAGAGGCTGCCTTCTGTGTTTAAACCAGGCCAGGGATAACTGTTTCCTACCAGTGAATGATCATTGCAACTATTATTTGTAAATATTATTGCTTGTTGATATTACAGTTGAACTCTCAGCTGATCTAATGCTTACAGCCTCAGAGGAAAGGATTAATTAGGCTGGTTAATGACAGCTGTGATTAGGGGGATCCAAGATGTAGGGATGCAGGATGCCCTTCAGGATATGGAACAGCAGGAGACATAAGGTTTCTCTTGCTGTGGAAGGCAGATATTCCTGCTACATGCATGAAAGAAACTGCCCCGTGTAATAAACAGAAGAGTAGCCCTAGGACAGCAGGATGCTGGGCTTACCCGAGCCGCTTGCCAATGATGGTCTGTAGGAATTTGCGGGCGGAAATCTGCCCCAGGAATTTGCGGTAGTTGTCGGTGAATATGGCGTCAGCATGGCGCTGCATCCTAGGGGGGAAAGGCAGGCACAGTGTGCTCTCTGAGCCAGCAGTGAACCCTCCAGGGGAGAAATAACACCCTGGGTGTGACAGTGCTGATAGCAGGGGCAGGTAGCCACAGCTAACACCTTTTGGAGTTGGACCGTGCTAGTGTTGTGCGGTAACGGGATTTGAGGGAGCTCAGTCCTGACATGGAGGCAGCAGGCAAAAGAAAATGTCTGTTAATCAGAGTCCACACTAAAACAAGTAAGGAGGAGTGCCTGCAAACCAAAGGTGAGGTCTGAGAACCAGTGGACAGGAGGAGGAGAACCGCAGGCTGGGAGAGGGCAGAGCTGGGCTGGGACATTCCCATGCTCTGCAGCAGCACTGTCATCTCCTGGGAGGACTGTGTCTGTGACAGGATCCTCCAGCAGGTCTCTAGCCTGTGGTTAGACCCAGACTCCAGAAAACCCACAGATAACAGAAGCACAAGCCACTTGACTGGTCCCGCTGTTGTAAGGACGAGTCCTCTGTTCACTTTGAGGTGCCGTTGGGACTGACTGACCTGCTGGGCTGGGCTGGGGGGAGGACGTAACCAGCGCACTCCACAACAGCAGGGCTGACAGGTGAGGTGCAAACCTTTTCTCAGTGGGGTCTGCTAACAAAGCCTCCTCCTCCTGTTCCTCTGCCGAGGGGTTCTGGCTCTGCAGTGGACTGCTGTGCTGTAGCTGGAAGCTCACGGCCCTGCCAGCGACTGGCCCTGGACTGTATCTGTAAGACAAACCCCAGGCATGCTGTGAGCTCTGCTCAGTTGCCGGTTGGGGCTCAGTCTTCTTGACCATTATTCCCTATTCTCCTGGTTTTTCTTTCTCCTTTTGCCATCCCATCTTACCACTAACGCAAGTGTTGTCCATCACTCTCTCCAGCTAGAAGCTGCCCTGAAGCTCTTTCAGCAGTGAAAAGATGATTGATGGAGCTGCCTCTAACACGCTTCCCCCTCGCTGAGCTCCCAGCATCCTTGAGCAAAATTCCAGTGATTGTGGTATCATTGTGCCATGGCCTTGGCACAAGGCCAAAGCATTTCCTATGGGACGTGTCAAATCCACCTTAGAGATTTTGTGCTTCTGTCGATTTGTAGGGGCAGAAAGAAATATTACAACTTCTAAGAGGTGACAGGGAAATACTTGAAATATCAATAGGCAGCTGTTGAGGTTGTGTACTAGAACAGTTCTGACTTCAATGCAGGTGCCCTGCAGCCACAAATTTTAATCAGTGGTGGAGCTGGTGGTGCTGCCTGCTCTGAAGATTGTCAGATTTCCCTTTATAGAACGCAGCATCCAATTCTAAAACCAACTGTTTGGGCTAAAATATTCCATCAGGTGCCTGTCCCCTTTGGAAACCACCCCTAGGCTAGCAGTGTACCCAAAAAAATTAAGACAGGGCAAAGAAATAGGCTTAGCAACACATTTAGAGTTCGTCTGGCTTTCAGAAGTGGTGGCAACCTTAATTTGGCACGTGCTTATTTTGCATAAGTTCAGAGATGAGGAAGGGAGTGACAGTGTGGATAAAGCACTCAGCACTTACCTGAGAGCTGGGTAGAGAGGAGAGGAGATGGAGCATGCGACTAAATGCAGGAACAGGAGCAGGGTGGCCTTATCCAGCATCTTCCACCCCTTGGAGTCACCTGAAACACAGAGCAGTCTGAGGGCAGTGAGGTGCTCCAGGCCAGGAGGGGAGGCCAAGTACCACCTTTGTGTTTTCAGTCCCCCTGCTACTTTTCAGCACAGAGGGCCTGGAAATGTGCCTCTGTTTGTGGTTGGGGTGTTTCCCAGTGCAGAGATTTGATTTGGCAGTCTTGCCCAGGCGGTGCAAGTGCCTGGAGGCAGTGGCTGGGTGTCTCCCTTGGCTCAGGAGGCCGATCAGAAGGGTTTAACGCTATGGGACCCCCTTATGGACCTGTCCCACTGCTGTAGCTGAAGGAGAGCTCTCTTGGGCCGGGGTGAGCTCCAGGGACCACTGCAGGGGCTGTAAAAGCACCCTGGAGACAGGGCAGCAGTTAGCAGGGACTGGAGAGGAACCACTGCCTGCACAGGACCATCTGCAAACAGCCCTGGGACCTCTCCCAGGGACATGTGTCTGCTCACATGGCTGAACCTGTGTGGCACAGGTCCACACCCAACAGCTGCCTGGGCTGCCTCCAGCCAGAGACTGGGAGAAACAGGGAAACCCAAGTAAAATTCCTGGGCAGAGGGGTAATAGTGGCACAGAGGTAACCCTGGCAAAGCCATTTATCGAAGGCAAGTGCTGAGCTTGGTTTGCTGAACAAAAAGCATTGTCGGGCTTGGGTGGAGGGGGGGCTGGACCGAAATAGGACCCTGATGGGGGGTGAACTGCCAGCCTCGAGGCGCCTACGCAGCTCCAAGCAGCGGCTTTGGAGGAAGGTGGGATGGGCTGAGCCGTGTGTGCAGCCCTGGCTGCGGTGCTTCGTGTCCTGGGGTTGGCTGAAGAGCTGCGAGTGACTCAGGACAGAGTCGCCTGAGGTCACGCACCCGGAGAGCTGAAAGCCGTGCTTTTGTCCTTGGAAGCGAGGGACAGTAGGAAGGCATTTCAGTGAATGCTGCTCCTCCTGAGTTTTGATAGAAAGCGATTGATCTTTTGCTCAAAAAAAAAGATTCTTTAAGAATGTGGATAGAAGCCTTTCAAATACCAAGTTTCCCTGCTCTCTGTCTAACTTTACACGAGAAAAGAGCAGAAAGACGTTTGATCTCCATAAGAGGGGGAAAAAAAACCCTTTCAAAGGTATAACAATACTTTCTTGCAAAAGGAGCAGCTTCCAAATGGAAAGGGTTTGGTTGGGCTTCTGACTGCCCAAGTGAACTTTCCAAGCAGTGCGTTTTTCTGATGGAGAACATCAGCAGTGAGCTCTGCTTTACTGCTCAGACAGCGCAGATCAGCACAGAGGGGGGGAGACTCATTAAGGACTTGCAAGTGGGTCCAATCTCGACGTTGTGGAAGTTAATAATAGAATTAGTGGCAGTGTCAGAAGTCCATGCATAGACATGGGAAGAGGTGTTGCACTAAGAAATGAGGTTTCTTATCGCAAACTCGTTCTCAGCCCAGTCTGTTTCCAGCTGCTTGTGCTCCCAGCGAGGGACCAGCAGCTTCCCCATCAGTTCCCCTGGGAGCAGCACAGTAGCTCCTGACTCCTCAGAGCTTCCTGTGCTCATGGATGGCACCTCCTACTCCTGGTCTATTACAGAATCACTTTGGCCCCTCAGAGAGCCAAGGAACACTTAAAAGAAGGAAAAAAGGGACTTAGAGAGACAGGGCTTCTGCCTTTAGACCAAATTTACTGCTTCTTTTTTTTTTCCTTTTTCATTTGAACTTGGAAAAGTATGTCTTTTCTGTGCCTCTCCCTAAGGCTCTTCAAGGCAAATCCCAAGTCAGATCTTTCTAGACAGAGGAAATGATCTAAAGCATCTGTCAGGGGATACCAGGAGACTGTGGCACCAGCATCTATAGAAAGTGCCAACCAGGAGATTTAATCAGTAGGAGGGAAGCTACTATGTGAGCTGAGAAGTTAAGTGCCAGTGTAAATGCAGACCTTGCCCAAATGCTCTTCCTAGCACACAGCCCTGATTAGCACTTTCTTTCTGTCTCTGGTTTGTTGGGGTTTTTCTCCAGAATCACTTTTTGAGTCTTTGAGGTATTTTTTTTCTTTCTCTATTAATAGTTTCTTAGCAATTTTGTTTGTTTGTTCCTGGCTTTGTCCTTCTTCCCCTGTCTTGCTTTGCCTTCTCTCCCTTAGCTACAGCCTGCTTCTCATTCAGCTTTTTGGGTATGTCTGTCTCCCTTTTTCCCTCGGGAATAAATCTGCATTGGAAGTCCTACACCCCTTCCCAGAAGTGTCTGCTGGTTCAAGCTGGGGAATTGAAGTGTCACCCTGCATGAAGGCAGCTTGACAGCTCTGCAAAACACTGTCACCTTCAAAATTCTCTTGAGGTGAGGGACAGCTCACTTTCCATTCTGGCAGCATGTGAAAAAATGATTAATAAATAAATTCCCCTGAAGATGAAGAGCTTTTAGTGCCATTCCAGCAGATGAAGCATAATTGCTTCGTTCCATCCTGTGCAGCGGGAACAGCAGCTTTGTGACAGTGATGTTGGAGAGATGGGTATCTCTTACCAATTCTGAAACCTTAACCTGAGCTGTCTTAAAAATACCCCTATGTAGATGAAATGAAGCTTTTTGCTATGCCTGCTGTTTTATAGACCTGAGACTTTTATACTCTGAAATGCTACAGTAGAAAAGCAGAAATCCTTTTCAGTACCTCCCTCTGCCTCGTTGTTTGGCTTCACCTTTCCTGTAACACACCGTTGTGTTTCTCCTCACACTTGGCTTTGGCTCAAACACAGTTTGAGTGCTGGGTGAGTAAAACACTGTTCATTTGCCAGGGTAAAAGGAACTCCCATCAGTAGAGCAAAAGAGGAAAAACTATGCTACAGCTGGTAAACATCTAACATGTTTTTACAAAGCTCATCTGTAGTATAATTCTATTGATTTGCATTTACCCTGCAGTTCAGTTACTGTTTCTCTCTATGACTTGGTACAAAAACATCTTGGTACAAAACTTGGTATGGTACAAAGGCTGCTGTACGTGGCAAAGCTAATTCCTGGTGCCAGCTTTGATTGCATTTCAGTACAATTTAATTGTCTCCAACTTCCAAATAGGCATTATCTTGTTAAACATAGAGAGACTCCCACTTACCGTTCCCGTAGAAAACAGGCACTTCCTAGATCAGCTCCTGCCCAGGTGTTCCTTCTCCTGTTGCAAATACACCTTCTCCTCCAGAGCTGCCTCTGTGAGCCTGCTGGGTCTGTGCCCCAGGCGGTGCCGGGCAGGACCCGGACTCGTGCTGAGCAGGGAGGACACTCTCGGATCTCCCCCCAGCTGTCCTCTGGCTGCCAGAGAGGTGCATCTCTGCTTTTTATACCTGTGCTCCCTCAGGAGTCCTGTGGGCTTCCACGCGTCAGAGCATCAATTATCCTCCTGAATTTCAAAGGCTGTGTTTAGCATCCTCTTTCTGTGTGTGTGTGCAGGGGGGTGGCAGGGAGAGGGTTGTGCCTGTAATCGAGGGGCATTTGCACACTTTATCACTCAAAGAGTGAAGAGCAAATACAAACAGCAATAATCTGGCAGAGTGAATGACAAATTCACTTTGAAAGGTAAACTTCTCTTTCACTTTGCAATTGTGGTTTTTGTCCTTCTACTCTACAGTGAGTGAGTTAACCATTAATGCTTTCTCACACTGCGCGAACAGGAGGGTTTATCTTTTTGCTGTTCTATTTTTCTTTGATTATCAGCCTTTCCCTCCTTCTCCTTTGTTACTCACACCTGCATTAGCGGGGCAGTTCACGCTCCAGTCCCTCACAAACATCGCAGCTCCACATCAAGCACACAAAGCAGCCCGAGAGCCCTGCTCCATTCATGTGCTCTGGAAAAAGGTAGGGGTCTTCCCTGGGGTGCTGTGTGCTCTTGCAGCTGTTTTCATTCCTGGAACAAGGTTTATGAAAGCCCCATTAAAAAGAACACAGAGCCTTGGTGCCAAGGAGACCAGGACAGTTCAGAGGAGCTAAAAACGAGGTGTCAGCATGAGCTCCACCTGCCAGATTTTTCATACTGACTTTACAACGCCCAGAATTGTTGGGGACCCAGACCCTTCCCATCCCAGGGCTTGCATGACTCAGTGGTGGGAAGAAGTTCCAGCAGGTGAGATGACTCATACCTGCCTGCTGCCCAGTACCTTCACCTTGCACCAGAGCACATCACAGCTCTTGGGGGCAGAGAGGGATTGTAGGAAGGACAAGCATCTGGTGTGCACGTGGGTGCCTGTGTGTGCAGGGGGTCAAAAGCATCCAGTGCTGGTCTAACTCTACCATTGCCTTTCTGCTTCTTGCTGAGGTGAGAAATCAGCACTGTGATTATGGCTCGCTCCTTGGTGAAGCAGTGTCCCTCTTCCAAGACGTGGGCTCCCAGTAAGAGTAACCCCACAGTTGGACAGGCTGGAGCGAGCTCAGAACACCAAGTTACTCTGGTGTCAAACAACAGTTGCTCTGTACCTGGACAGATGTGCACCAAAGCCTTTGGGCTCCCCCCTGCTTTTGAGTACTCCAAAGGCTCACGTTCCCCTTGGTATCTAATCAGGATCAGGCCAGGGAAATCACAAAAACGGACTGAGCAGAGCTTGATCTGGCCCAGAATTGAGCATCTGACCTGGGCCCGTCTAGTAGAATCCAGAAACAGAATAACGTGAAGAGAAACAAGAACTGCCTTCCTCCAGCTGTGAAAGGAAATGGTGCCAGGCCGTTCATGGGGAGAGGATCTGCCGTGCAAATCAGGCAGGTATATCATCTGTGTCATCCACTGGTGGGCACTGGAGAAGGGGATTTCTGGGTTGCACAGAGCAGATTTTCCAAAATCCCTGTCCTGGTGCACGCAGCTGCGCGCTCACTCTGCAAACTGGAAAGGGATTTTGTTTGCTTTTTAGAAGCAATCTGTTCGTGTTCTCTCGTGTGTGAGGCTGGTTGCACTAATTTTTCAGCATGACTTCTTTTTCTTCTACTGTCTTGGTGCTGCACTGGCTGAACAGACGAATCAGACCGTGCTGTTAAACCAGTCGAGAGCTATTTCATGGTATTATCCTGTAGTGTGTTTTTGAGCTAATTCTCCATCCCCCTGGTCCCATGCCTTACGCAGAGCTGCTGTACAATACCAGGCAGTATCTCTCAGATCAAGGAGCATCAGTCTATAACTGACTTGTTTATAGCTGCCTCCTGCTCAGCTTGGATTAGGAGGGCTGTGATCCATGTTCATATCTCAAGCAGGCTGCTTTCAGAGAAGGCTGTATAAAGCTCCATCATCCCAGGGGTTTCCTTGTGCTGCCTGGGTTGGGTTCATGTCATGCACAGCTGGACACAGCAAGACTCACAACACCAAGCTCTCTTTATGACTTCAGATTAATTGCAGGAGGCAGCAGAAATTTCTAAAAGCCCTCCAGGCTCTGTCGGGTGTACCCAGCTTGGGAGTTCTGAAATAGCAGAAAATAGAGCAGCTTTTCTGTCCCTGGGGTTTCCTGTTCCAGCATCAGTCAAATCTTCCTGTCTTCCCAGGACACAGAAGGGTCATTTGTGGATATCCTCCACCAGACTCCATGAGCTCTCCCTCTCGCTGGTGAAGCTGCTTCTGCAGCTGAAACATCTGTGATCCCCACTGCTGCCAGCAGCTCAGCCCCAGCATGAGCCCCACCATGGGTGCTCCAATCATGCCTGGATGAAGATGCTATGGACTGGGACAGGATGCAGACTTGTTTGGAGCCAGCTTTGCATCCATCCATCCACGTTGCAGTGTGTATCTGAGCAGCTCTCTGTCCTCATGGTCATTTTTTCAGTCATTTTTCCAGTCACACAGGTAGAGCTGGTGGCACAGATGCAGAGCTGGTGTCCCCTGTACATGCAGGAGGGGGGATCTGGCTGTAGTTCTGTGCTCCCCACAGCCCCAGAGCTCCGCTGGCACTATCAGTGCTGTTCGAAGGCTGAACATACTGGCTGTCTGACAGCATTCCTCATGGGAACTTCATTTGAGGGGTAGTATCAGGAATACTTTGGCACAACAGATGAGAGACTTGTTTTGCCACATGAACAGCTTTTTCTCTTTAGTGTATCTCTTGGTTTGTCCCTAGAACTTTTCCAACCTCCATACCAGAGCTAGTGCTGTCAGCATCCACTGGCTCCCAAAACAGAGGTATTTAACACTTGTTACCTCCCACAGATCACATTAGCAGTGTGCAGTGGGTAACTCTTTTTGCCCTCTAAACCTGAGCCTACACCAGTGCAAGCTTGATGGAATCTACAGCCAGGTAAGAGCTGCCACATGTATCTACTGCAGCTGGATTTCAGAGTCACATCCAAGCAGACCTACCCTCCCTGGGGTCCTTGGGTGAGGCACATGCCAGTGGCTTTTATTTCAGTGCCAGTCCTTCACTGACAAAGGACAGAGTTAGGTTCCTGAAGCAATTTCCCAGGTATTGATTTCCTCTTAGCTTTACCTCCCCCAGTTTCCATGCCATGCTTTAAAAAATCACCCCTGTCTACTCCAGGTGCACAGCACACAGCCTCAGATAAGCTGAGCAGCGTCTGAAAAGGTCCTGCTCACCTTGTGAGTTTGAAACTAATGACAGTCAGAGGTAACTCATCAAATGGCAAAAAAATCCCACATTCTCAGTGTTCAAAAGCTGTTCTGCACTCTTCCAAAATGGCACAGATGGTAGCTGTTTGTCCCCAGTTTCCCCAGCCTCCAGCACTCCTGAGAGAGCCCCACACAGCTGTTTCCATTTGTTTTCTTTCACTTGAGAGATGTGGTGTTGCCTAACTTCCTCCAAATGCCATAAGGGTTAATTAAACAGAACTGCCTAAGACTAAAAGTTATGGGGTTTTGCCTGGGTTTGTCATCATAGAGGTAGGATGGACCCATTTTAGTCCAAATATCTTATCCCAAGTGGCAAAACTAAGGCACGTAACAAGTAAGTTGATCGTCAGTCATTTAATTACATTGTCCGTTACTGCTGTGTACAGTAACTTTCATTACTTTTATTCCTAAATTCGTTGCAAAAGCACAGTCATTGTGTGAAGGTAAGCAAACAAAAATGAGATAAGAAAGACAAGATTTAGCCTGTGTGGCCAGTTCCTTCTAAGGAAAACCCAAAACTTATACCCAGCAGGTGTGGTGAGACTTGCCATTAGAAAATCTTGGTTTCTCATCCTTGGAAGGATAAAGTGCTAAGATTTGGATCTTCAGATCCTTCAGACCCCATCCTTTGAACATCAATAGATTTCCTGGGGAGAATTTTCCCTTTAGGAATTCAAATTGGTAGGAAGCCAAGTACAAACATCTATCAAAATAATCTCAAGGAAGGAGTGCCTCTGGATGAGAGCACAGTTTGCAC
Source organism: Oxyruncus cristatus (assembly GCA_013399855.1). Lineage (NCBI taxonomy): Eukaryota > Metazoa > Chordata > Aves > Passeriformes > Cotingidae > Oxyruncus > Oxyruncus cristatus. Next base: position 153,925 of record VXAY01003535.1, on the reverse strand, counting down.
TCTGCGAAGGAGTCTGAAGCAAGGGATCAGATTAAAACCAGACAAAATAAATCAGAAATTCAAAATGTGCAAGAAGTGCTGTTGGAAAGGAATGTCTCATGGTGTTAAAAGCCTGCTTGAAAAGCCTATTTAATCTTCAAACATTAACTATCCCTGAGACTGTACAATAGAGCAAATGGCAGCAGCCTGCGAGAGGTGCATCTGTCAGGAGGCCCAATGGGCTCTGCAGGTGGGATCCATTTATAGAGCCTGTACCTGTCTGGCTCTGTTTATTTCCCAGCAGAGCTGCTGGAGCATTTCAGCATCGCCCAAGTGAACTGCCAAGAGTTTCAGCCAGGCATCAGCACGTTACACTCAGTTGTAGGCTTGAGAATTACTAGTTCCTGAATTTCTGGCTCTCTAAATACCATCTCCTTCCTCTTCCAACCCCAGCAGACAGACAGGGCTGAGATGCCAGCACTGAATCTCAGTAATTAAGGAGCTTGTCTTTGGTCTTACCACTCCCATTTCAGTTTGGAAAGGAGCCTTCACTAGAAGGCTGCACAGCATGTTACAGCCAGAATCAATGAACAGGGAGAGGCAGCTTCAACCCCTTGAAAAGCTTCTGATAAAAACCAGAATTTAAGTGAGATGTTAGTGGCACCAAGAAAATAAAATGTGGTTTATGGAGATAGAATGAGGAAGACTGTGTTTCCAGTAAGGGCTGAAAAATGAAAGCAGTTGTTAGTCATTTTTTTCCTGGCTGAATACTAATGTGCATCCTGAGGATGACAAGACCTTGGTGCACAAGGATCTGGCACACGTATAGTGCGTGGTAATAAAGAAGCCTCACTGCAAAGACATGCAGGAAATACTGTAATGCAAACCAAAGGAGAAACATAGAAAGGACTACAAAGCCAAGGATTATTTGGATTTCAAGAAAGACTTCTTGCCTGAGCTCTGACTCTACTTAGAACTGAGCACTGACATAATTGCCATGTCCAATTGTTGAGTCAACTTTATCTTTGAAACCCACTCACATCTCATAGGCTTTGGAAAAATCTTCCCTATTTTTTTATAAAAAGTTTCCTTCTGTATAATTTCACACTCTGGTGCAGGGAGTGGGTCAGTGTGGTGCTGTTGGAAGGCACGGAGCCACAGTGTGCCGATGGCACCACCTGCTTGTGGCTCCCGGGCTGGGGCACTCCTGACCTGGCTGTGGAGGCTGTGATGGCCTCGGGGCCAGGACAGAGGGGCACAGAATGGGCAGGAGCTACGTCAAAGTAGCTACAGTTCACCTGCCTACTTCTACCTGGAGTAAGTAGTGCCATTTCTGCTGGGGAGAGGAGAAAAGCAATAAAATGTACAGCACTGGTTTCCATCCATCAGTGTATTTTCCCCTTTGCTTTCAAACTTTGAACTACAAGGGTCAGAGAAGATCCCACACACCGTGAGAAGGTGTGTGTGGACAGCAACACCACCCCATTCAGTGTACTGGTAGTATTGGGAATAATTTAATCTGTCTTTAATCCATGCTGATAGGATCTCTCCTGACATTTTCAAGAATTACTTCTCCCTCTGCAGCATTTTTTTCATCCTAAATAGTATTTGGAAGCTAAAAGGGCAGAATTTCAGCTGCTTTTCTGAGCTCTGGGGTTATCCCTTAGCCTCTACAGCCACTCACTAGGGGCAGGAAAAGGGCTATTCAAGAGTAATTTTTTTTCTTAGTATTTTTATTCCAGAAGAGTTGCTGTGTCCAAGTGTCTCTGGCCTCTGCCACTCACAGCCATGTGCATCTTGCAGTTGTCTGTAAAATCTTCTGCACTAAAAAACATGAAAGATTTCTGATCCAATTGCTGAAAACCTTTGAAATTGTTTTCATTAGTACCCATTTAATTCAAACGCTTGGTAACAGCTTAGAAAATCTTTTTATTGCAAATGCCATACCTTACTCCCTCAGTAGATAAATAACTGGTTAGGTTTTCACTGAAGTATTTAGGCTCTCCGGTAATAAAGCTCTGCAGCAAAACCAGCCTGCCACGTCTCATAGTTTAGGGTTAGAGAAAGGGCAAAACAAATCAGATTCTTTAAATACCACAAACGAGAAAACAGAGACCAAGCCATTTTTCCCTTTGTAGGTCATCCAGTTCAGAGCTGGATACTGGACGGGGCATCAAAAATAAATAAAATCCCTGGCAAGAGCAAAGCCAGAAGCACATCTTAATTGTTGCTGCCAGAGCACGTCAAGGGAGCACATGAAAACCTTGTGGATAAAGAGAAACCCGCCAGGACTGAAAGGCCACGTTATCGATGGTGGGATTAAAACACACGGATTTAGGGGGTGAGTACTTTAACCCTGAGGTGTACAGGTGCCGCGGGAGATTTGGGTTGGACCTTAGGAAGAATTCCTTCCCGGGAAGGGTGATCAGACACTGGAATGGGCTGCCAACGAGGTGTTTTTAGGAAGGACTGGATGTGGGGCTGGGTGCCGTGGTGTGGCTGACAAAGGCGGTGCTGGGTCACGGGTTGGACTCGGTGATCCCAGAGGGCTTTTCCAGCCGAACGGCTCCTGGGCCCCGCCGGGACGGGGCTCGGGGCTCCCGGGCCCCGCCGCACCGGCGGGGGTGCTGGGGCGGTGGCTGGGGCTGCTGCTGGGGCGGTGGCTGGGAGCGGTTGCTAGGGATGGTTGCCAGGGACGGTTGCCAGGGACGGGTCGGGAAGCACTTCCCGGCGGGCGGGAGCAGTTCCGNGGGAGGGGGTCCGGCCGTGCTCCGGCATCGCCCCGGCCCCGGGCGGGCGGGGGGAGACCCGGCGGGCACCGCGGGGAGCCGGTCCCGGGGCAGGGAGCAGGAGCGGGAGCAGCGCAGGGTGTCCCCGCTCTGGGGCTGCACAGCTGCTTCTCCCGCAGCCCCGGGCACGGCCGGACAGCCCCCGGCCCCTTAGCCACAGGCTAGAGCATCCTGCTTATCCTGGGACATCCTGGCTTTCCTGGGATAGCCTCCTAGGCCGCGGCGTCAGCGGGGTGGAGCACACGCGGATCCCCGTAGGAATTGCTCGGGCTCCATCCCAACACCTGCTGAGCCGTTTAAAAAAATCCAACCTGAGCTTTTTTTTTTGCCTCACCCACTGACAGGAGCTTTTGTGTTCTGCGGGGATGTTACTCTTTATTTCCACCCCAGAGGAAGCTAATACATTGATAATACATAATTACTTGAGCTGTTCACATGGCTTTGGCTGTTGCTCATTATTTGTGTAGTAGCAGGTTTTGAAGGTGCCAGGTGGGAAGCACAGCGAGAAGAAAGGTTTGTGTCTGGCTGTACTGAGGTGGCTGGAACACGGCCCTGATCCTGGAAACACATGGATGGTGGTCACAGGGCCCGATCCTGCTCCATGGGGAACAGCCACATCCCCTTCGGTGCTGCCACTGGCAAAAGCAGGAGCTGCAGCCCCGGGCTGGGTCTGTGGCCCAGCTCTGGCTTTGCTACAGGATCAAGTCCTGCTGCGTGGGGCAGCTGGCTTGCTGAAAAACCCTAATGGAGTAGGAGCAAGACTGGATATTTTTAAATAGGTAGTCAAAATAAATTCCTGTAGTGCAGTGCAACTGTTTGTGACCAGTTTCTGATGTTATGTTCCAGTGAGATAGGCAGGCTTGTGGGGAGAGGAGATATTTTCCCAGTCCTCCAGCTTACTCACTGAGTGTTAGACCAAATAAATAAGCTGGAGGGTTTGGGGAAAGCCTCTTCTCAGGCTACATTTAATTACATTTAAATAGATCTTTAAATGTAATTTAAGAAGAATTAGTAAGTGCAGCCATGGTGAAAGGGTCTGAGGGAAAAAGCAGTTGATAACCTATGGAGATGTTAGCCAAGGAAGAGGTGGTGAAACTGAGCTCAGGAACAGGGAGGAAGATTCAGTCATCCAGGAGGGACCTGTTGTCTTAGGTACAAGGCAGAGTGTCAGGAGGTGATGCAGGTTCTGTGTTGGGTGCAGAAGGCACGTGTCTGGTGCTGAGCCCCAGCACCCAGAGATCAGCTCTGCCCTGCCCATTTAGGGGAGTTCAGCCTCCCTGTGTGTGCAGCTTTGGGCACTGCATGAACCACAGGAGCTTTTTAAAACAGGAAGGAATTTTGGTAATGTTAGTTCAGCTCCACTGATGGCAGGAAAACAAATGGTCCCAGTGTGGGGTACCTGCACAGCTCTGCTGTGACCTGGTGGAACATAAAATCAGGTCTTCTCTGAGAGTATTTCATGGGGTACTGCTTAAAATGGGGGTGGCAGCTGCTACCAGCCTGCATGAGAGCCTGTGATGCTGATCATGTCACCTGGGATTTGTCAGAGAATTACTAATTCCCCCAAGAGAGGTGAGGGAGGAAAGGGGAAAGGAGGGGAGACTTGTGGAAGATGAGGATGGAGAATTTTTGTTTTCACTGTATTGATTTCCTTTTCTGGTTTATCTCTGTGTATTGTGTTTCAGGTGTCTGAGTCAGGATTATCAGTAGGCGTTTGTCCTGAGGAAACTCCAGGTGAGGAGTGAAGCAACATCCCTTCCTGCTGTGTTTGAGGACGGGGATGGGCAAGAATTATGTTTACAAAAGATATCCTGATAAATGAGGATGAGATAAATGCAGCTCAGGGGTGAAGTTTCCGCTGATTCTATTTCTTGCTTAGGAGCTGCTGCCTTGCAGACTGGGGGAGGGGGTGTCTCAAAAGGTAAAAGCAGTTGGGGATGAGCCACGTGTGCTGAAGGGTTTGTTCACGCTGTTGTGCAGCCTTTGGGTCTGTGTTGGGACTGGCTGAGCCTGCGAGGGCAGCGTGTGTTCTGCCTTCATGTGCAGGTTCCACACAGCCCTTGCTGACTGAGTTTTAGTCAGAATTTGAAACATTTTCTTTTACTGAAGTACAGACCTGGAAGGGATCGTGAGAGGTCACCTATTCTTATTTCCTGGTTGAAATGCAGGATTTCATGTACCCACACCCCATCCCAGGCCAGTGCTTATCCGAGCTGCTCTTCTGAATCACCAGTAGCAGGGATTCCAGAGTCTTTCTATTCCAGTGGCTGTCAGTCTGTGCAGTTGGGAATGTTTTCCTGTTTTGGTTCTGTACGTCAAATGAATTAAAACAAAATAATTATTTCTTGTAATTTATATACCACTCCTTTTAGTGTGTCCTCAGGTGATATTTGCCTCCTGTGCAATGGCACTGAGTTGTTGATTGCGTCTCACATTTATCAACTGTAACTTTACTCTGATTATACTCTCAAGCCGAGTCTCTTTCTGGACTGGGTCACATCTGTGGATCGTAGCAACCTCCTCCCAGCCGGAGAAATGCAGAGCCTGCTTTGGGCATAATTTCTCAAAGGCAGATTCAGCTGAAGCATGTGTGCAGCATACCTCTCAGCCAGGCTTTAGTGGTACAGAGAACTGTGGTGTATCAGTAAGCAGTGCTGATTCAGTGAGTGCACACTGGGATCATACAGGTCAGGAGGACCGAGGAGGGCAGTGATCATGGCTGAGTGTGATGGCATCTCAGACTAATTGGATTTCCCTTTGGGGACTTCCTGTGGCATACTCCAGCAGTTCTGGCAGGAGAGCTCTCTCTTTTGTAGAAAGCCATTAGTCATTCGTAGAATGAATTGACAACTCCATTAGCAAAAGATAAAGGGAGAAAGAAAGGATGGTCTTGAGGCTGAGAAACTTGGGACCCAGGAGATCAATATTTAACTCCACCACAAACTACCTGTGTGACTGTTGGAAGGTATGTGGGGCTTTGTGTAACCAGCCACTAAAGCCACGCTTAAATTTATACACATAACTCATTCCTCTGTCCTCATCAGCTCTACTTCTGTGGTTCGTTGAAGCAGTTGGGTTTGTACAGCATCTAAAACAAGGCTGTGATCACATAGACAGTGTAAGTGAAAATTATTAATAATCACCTTGCATGTGTGATTGACTTCAGGGAGAAGTATGCTTTTGCTTATTAAGCTTATTGTTTAATAAATATTGTTAATATCCTGTTTGTCTGCCCCTCAGCTGCAAATGGACTAATACCAGCATTTGAGGACTATTTTAGTAGTCAGGTGATAAAAGACAAACATCCAAATTAAATGCAGCTTTCATTTTCCTTTTTGCTATTGCTTCTGTAGATCGAGAGTATCTTCAAAACACCTGCATGAGGGAGTCTGTCATTTTGGGATAGTGGAAAGTGAGTAGCAGAAAGCCTGATGCAAATAATTGCTCTGTGTTTTTCCCCTTTGCAGTATTCAGTCTTCTCGAGAGCAGCAGAGGAGAAGGTGCACTCACAATGGCTGCAGAGTTGGATTTCTCCCCTCCTGAAATCCCCGAGCCCACGTTCATGGAGAATGTGCTACGCTACGGACTCTTCTTTGGAGCCATTTTCCAGCTGATCTGTGTGTTAGCCATAATCCTGCCGGTGTCAAAGTCCCACAAGACAGTAAGCAGTGCTCTTTAATATTGATATAGATGGGCAGAGTCAGAGACAACAGGATGGGAGGGAATGTTGAGTAGCTAATGGAGGCACAGCAGTCTCCCCTGGGACTGGTGACAGTTTCATTGTTCACTCTCTTTCCTTCCCTCAAGCTTTAGCACCTTCCAGGTTTTGTCTTTTGATTTACCACCAGATAGGAAAGCCAGGAACAAATACCTGAGACAGGGTCTCTCTGAATACCACTGGAAAAAACAACCTGAAGCACTGGCAAGGTGTTAAATGTACGTGCTGTTCCTGGCTGCATGAGAAGGCTTTGTCCCAAACTCATTTTTGTCATCGTGCTACTGATTTGCCTCATTAATTGCCAGGCAGGATGTGCTTTTCAGGACGTGGCTCTGAACATTAGTTGGAGTGTGATTTTTGGAAACAAGATGCAGGTGAAGTTTGTAGTATATCCTAATGTGAGGAAGGCAGTTTTCAGTCCTGACACCCTGTGCAGTGCCAGAGGGTCCTGTGATGCAGTTAGCACAGGAGGAGGTGGAAGTGAAAGGCTGAGGTGAGCTGCAGGACTCTGGTTCCTCTAGACTGAGGGATGTCCTGCATCCTGCTTTTCTGATGGAAGACCTCTGGGTGCTTGGCAGTGCTGAGTGCTGGGCACAGGTATTTCAGTGGTGGTCAGGCTGCAAGTTTGTTGCTTTGGTACAGATTTTGTCTAAAGGCATGGGATGCATTTTCAGTAACAACTCAGCATGGGGAGTTGTGTTTTCAGCTTATCTTTATTGCCACGTTTTCTCCTTCCTGTGCAGAGGAAGCATGGAAATTTTCAGCCAATCTGGGCAAGGGAATGCCTGAGGGTGAGGTACAGTGTGAAGGATGTGGTTCATGACCCAACTTCTTCACCTTTGGCTGCAGGTGTGATGTGGCACTGTCCTGGCATGGATCACACTCCCTCCTGCTCCTCCTGCTGCAGGAGCTGCAGCTCCTGGCAGGGAGATGAACTGGTGGTTGCTACACACAGTGCAGTGGCATTGCAAGTCTTAGAATCTTAGAATCATTAAGGTTAGAAAAGACCTCAAATTATTGAGTCCAACCTTTGCACTGTTACCCTGCAGCCACCAGTGTCTGTCTGTCAGTCCATGGTTTCCCCAATACATTTTTGAGAAACACCAATTAACCCCATTTTTGAAAGCTGAAAAGAGCGAGAGCTTTGGATTGGGAAACTCCCAGTTAAAACAGTGAAGCTCAAGGAGCTTTTACTGCTTACTTTTGCAAGCATGCCTTGATGTTTGCATTTTCTGCTTTATATTTTCTCCATGTGTGTAATGTTCTCCTGATCTGCTGTCCATATGACGGGTTCACAAGGCCATAAACACCAGAGGCTACCCCTCCAGATCCTGGGAATGATGCTCGAGTGTGGGTAGGATACGGGGGAGCTTCTGTCTGGGAGGCCTCAGGCTTTGAAGTCTGCCGTGGTTTGGACATTAGAAGGCAGCAGTGTTCACTTTATGGCAGCAGCACGCTGCATCCCGGAGTAACAACCGCGTGTTGCTCCATCTCTCCGAGCCTGCCATCTCCCTGATCCCAGCCTTTGGAAAGCCAGCCAAGTCTCCTTCCTCGGAAAGCCACACAGATGTGAACTGTAATAGCCCAGGAACTTGAGAGACGTTTGAATCAAGCTCTTTGATTAAAAGGGTACTGTCAGATGCTGCCTCCCCCTCCATTATCTGCAGCACTGGCTTGGAAGCTTGAAACCAGCACGTCTTGCTCAGCCATTTTTAGTGTGTCCTTTTGCAGTTGGCACACTCAGGCTGAGGGAAACCAAGATGCTAAAGCAATATTTATACTCAAACGCATTTAATGAAAGGAGGCAATCTGCATGTGTGTGCTTTCTCAGAGGAGACTGGCGCTCTTCCCTCGTGTTTTCACAGGATAACTAGACTTTATTTCCCATGGCTGCAATATTATCTCTCATCTTCCCTGAAGGAAACAAGCAACATATCTAAGCATTTTGTTAGTCCAGGTGAAGAAAGATTTGCCTGCAATTCCCTCCCTGGGTTCTGGGCTTGATTTAAAGGCTCTGAACTTTATATTCATACTGCTGTTTCAGGGAATATTTTTTTGTCTTGTACATGATAATGATTAATGTTTGGCAGAAATACTTGCTGAACGTTTCCATGCACCCTGATGATTATATGTTATCTTTTCCTAATTCAAATAGTTTTCATTTAGCGTTGATTTTCTTCTTGCCTTCAAAGTTGTTTTTTTTCTCCAATGCCTGCTTTAGACACTTTAGCTTTTAATGGCATCTCTGGTAACGAGCTTTTCCTGTGCATAAACTCACACTCATCAAAAAGCACACGCAGAAGGAGCAGAGATGGTGCTGCTTGAGGCTCACTAAATGTGGCCTCAGTTTGATATCAGTGTGTTCCAACAGGGATACCCAGCACTTGTTTCCTCTGGCTGATACTCAAATCCACAAAGCAAGCCATCAGCAAAGGTAAAAAAGAAGTTACTGACTGTTTCTTCATTGTTTCTTGTAGGACTCGGACAGTTTTGAGCCTAAGAATTCAGAGGCAGTGAAGAAGCCAAAGGCAACTGCTCCACAGATAAGCAAGAAACCCAAGAAGGAGACCAAAAAGAAACGATAAAGGCATGACTAATGAGCCTCAAAAGACCAAATAATCACTTGTAATCATGCTTCCTCAGAGACAACATCAAAGGCAACTAACTAACTCTGTTAAATGGTTTTCTGGCAATGCCATGTTTTACCTTTCAGGGACAAGGGAGAAGGAACTTACAAGAATGGAAGGGGAGGGATTCTGCCATAGATTTCTTGCAAGCAAAGAGAACTTCACATATCCAGTGCTTCGTTTGACATGATTAATGTGTCAGTCACCATTAAAGTGACTTCTGTCAGTCCTCATGGGTAGAGAGGCCCCTCCATGCTGGCTGGGATCTGTAACGAAGGCCCTGTGGAAGGTGGAGCATGGGTTTGCTGCTTTGGATACCAGTTTGTGTTGTGTTTTTTGAAGCCAGAGGGATCAAATGGATCAAGGATACCACACTACACAGTTTTGTATTCATCTCTGTTGTCATCTAGTCTGAAATACATAGCTGCATTTTATGGCTTAATCATGTCTTTGTCATATTCTTTAATTCTTTAGGTAATAACTCCCCGGATTCCAGACTACTGGAGATGAAAGCTTTCATTTCCCCAGCGTCGCTACCTCTGTCTTGCTCCCCACCCATGCACTCTTCCTTTCTCTTCCCACCTTTGAAAGCAGGTACATGTCAGGGAATTGAGGCTGTGGTGGGGCTTGTGATGACTACAAGAATCAGGGAACAATTTGATTCTGGAAGGTGCAGAATTTAATGCCTGTGCTAGTGGGGTTGTTCTTGGAAACTTGGGAAGACCAGGTACTGCATTTTGGAGAAGAGCTGCTGAGGTGGGAGTCTGGGAATGCTGCACTGGTGGTGCATCAGCCAGCACTGCCTCGCTGTGCTGTGGATAAACCCTCCTGCCAGCTGGCTGAGCCCTGACCATGGGCCCTGTGTCAACACAGCTGGGGTTCCTTGCATTTGCAAAGTCCCTCCCAGCCTTCCCTGCTCCAGTCTGCTCCGTCTCCTCTGGCTGAATTCTTCCTGAGGGTAGATACGTTCTCAGCCTGGGGAGGTGTGGTATTTTAAGATGCACGGGGTGGCAAGCTGGCTGTGCAGCATGGCTGTATGGTAAGAGACACAGACAGTCTGTCCCTTCGGGCTCTGGCTCTCCAGGCCCAGGGACAATCTGGTCTTAGATTTGAATATGGCGAGACAGGACGGGAAGGAGATAGGGGTGACGTAGCCACGGAGTCTCTGTGGGGCAGCTCGAGCTTCCTGATGCCAGCTCACATCTTGGTTTGTTTGATCAGGAATGAGTCAATGGGAGGAGAACCTGCTCTCTGAGGCGCACCCAGGGTTCAGAGCGGCTTTGAAGGAAGGGTTCTCTCTGGCAGAGCTGCAAGTCTCTAATCCTTTTTGCATACACAGACTCCCATCCTCAAGTCATAAATGCTTTCTGAGCCCAGATGTGTGCTCTTGAACAGGAGCTGAACAACACACTTACAGAAACCATCAGTATTGAGAACAGCCACATTCTCTGCTCACTCTTGCTTTTGCTGGGGGGGACAGATAGATCCCAGTACCAGTGTGATTCTGACCTCTCACTGCTTCCCTACTCCAGGCTCTCTGCTTCTCTTGGCCAGAAGGCTGGCACCAAGTTGCACTGCTTAAAATCCAGCTCAGAGTTCTGCTTTAAATTCTGCATTTTTTTTTTCTTGAGCTACATGAAGGCAATACCAAGAGGACAGAACAAAGCATAGGAGACACAAGCACTCTAAAGTTGCTTTGAGTTCCCAGTACAAAGAAATATTACAAAGAGCAGTGTTTGCTGTGAGTTTCCATGACGGACCTGTGCTCTGTCTCTGATCTTCAGGAGGAAGAAAATCATTGCTACTGCTCTGGGTAGGTACTGCAGATCCCTCCTTCCATTTTAATGCACAAGGATGGTTTTATCTAAACTCCAGCTTTTTGCAGGTTACCTAAAGCAGAGGGTTAATGCTTTTATGGAGTCACTGAAAGAGCTGCACACACCTCATCCAAAGTACGGAAGCATTTCCACAGCTCAGAACCAGTTAGCAGTGGGCACTGTGTGGTGTTACCTGACATAGCAGCTACTACATCAATGTCTGCATCCAGCTATTTGCAGGCTGGCTCACTCATAGCTCAGTAGAAATCATGAATGTTGGGGTTTGGTTTTGTTGGGGGGAAGAGGGATTAAGATAAATTCCCCAGTCTGTTCCTAACAGCTATACACCTATTTGGATGTGCTTGTTTACTGAACTTAGAGTATGTAGAGATTACCAATATCCCGTGTATTTTAGTTTCTCTTGAAATGTGTAATAAATGTAATCAGAATCTCTGTTCAAACAGAAATCTGTTTTTAAAGTTGTGCTTCCCTCACATTTCACTGAAAGCTGCCAGAACTCCCAGACTATAGGAACACAGGGACATAAATAACCTATTCATTAAAATGATCCATTAAGGGAAATCCTTCCAGATCCTTTAATCTGTGAGAAATTGGTTAGTTAATACTGTCAGGCATGTGTGCATCTGTATCTGTGTTTGACTTGGAAGTAGTGAACTATCTCCCAGTACAACTTCACCTTCCTGGCAGGGAGGAGGAAATGGTGCAGGGACTACATCAGTTTGCCTCTCTGAGGGATTTTGGCTCTGAGAGCCCCCATGGAGGTAGCCATAATAAAGGCATCATTTGTTAATTGTGCAAGCAGGGGATTAGGTGGGATTCAGGAGGCTGTTAATAGGGATTTTCGGGAGCCCGTCAGTGTGTGGCTGGAGCTCAGGTTTCCATGGCTGGAGTGTGGAGCTGTCTGGTGGCTCTTGGCTGCAGTGAGACCGGTGTGGTAGCCAGGCTCTGGTGAATGTCTGTTGGTTCTCTCACCAGAAAACCAAAACAGAGAGAAGGACTAATGTGGTGACTCCTTTAATTCCCAAGCACTTTTCTCCGGGCTGTTTTGTAATTAACATCCCAAAGGGAGCTGAAGACCTCATTAAGTCAATTTTATTGAAGGGGAGGTTTTCAAAGGTCTGTCTCCAGATACCTGCCAGCAGAGCCGCACCTTGCTCTGCCACCCAGAGCCAGGAGCTGGCCTTCCCCTGGCAGTGTGTGTGTCAGGGGTTCCCGTCCCTCAGCAGGCCAAGCCTCAGCTCTGGGAGTTGAGAGTTCCTTGCTTCGTTTTTGGTCACAGTGGGGCAGCTCAGCCTCTCTGGCCACGCTCCCCTCGAGGGCCATCACGCCCCTCACACTTGCTCTCAATGCATCCTTGTGCTCCTCCAGTGCCAGCAGCACAATCCCTTGAGACGGGCTAATAAGCAGCTCGTGACTGGAGTTCCAGTTCACATAGTTCAATTAAATCCCTGTTAATCTTGTTCAGACCTAATTTACTTTCATTCTCGTACACACACTTCTCTCTGCTCCAGAGAGATTCTGGTGAGGTTCCCTGCCTGCAGGACTGAGGAGCCCGAGGCCATCAGCCCTGTCAGGAGATTGATGTTTGCAGAGCAGCCCCTCGTCGAGTCAATAAGCTCAGATTATTTCCCAGCCTGTCATGAAGAATGAAAATACTCCTTCAGTGCCTGGATTTAGAGAGAGTCAAGCAATCTGATGATGCTTGAGGACATGATAAGGAAGCCATAGGAGGGGAGGACCTGCTCAGTACCTCTGTTTCTCAGGGCACTGCTGAACCATTCCCCTGTGTGTGTGTGTGTGTGTGCGTGTGTTTATCTTCGGACAGCTGAGAGCTGGGGTGCTGGACTTCTTTTGGGGGCATCTCTTCCACACTGGTACTTCTTTCAGGCAGAAGTTATGTTGTTCAGAGCCTGTGGCCTGCGGGGATTGAGATGGCTGTATTGATTTAGTTGTTTGTTTATTAATCTCATGAGGCATGAGAGATTGACTGCAGTGAGAAAATGGGATGATGAATGGAGAGTGCTGGAGTACTGAGCACGGTTGCATGTTTGATGATTAACTTGATTGCTGGCTGTGACACTGGGAAGGGATCTGACCCTCCTCTTCCTCATGCAACCAGAAGGGATGATTTGTCTGGGGAGCATTGCCTTTCTCTCTGGCCACAGTCATGGGCTGTAATCAGTGTTTGCATTCCTTCTCCAGCTGGTGCTCGCTGCAGGTCCAAGGTCCGGCTCTTCTCTGGTAGTTTGCGGCTTTTGAGCAGTGGTTTGTTGGGGGTGTTGTCTGGTTTTTGGTACCTGGGCCAGTGTTCAGTAGCTGCTCAAAATGTCTCTTGCTTGGGGCTGGCAGCTGTGGGGCAATGAACTTGGCTTCCTGCTTCTCCCTTGAAATTCAGCTGATTTTCCCGTTTCATGTTGATTCTTCCCAACTTGTGATTTTCTGTCACTGTAAGTCACTCTCATGACCTCTCATGTTCTTCCACCCTGTAGACTCATGTCCACTGCAGTTATTCTGTCCTCATAGCCAGATTTTACCTGCCAGTGGCAGTGGGTATAACCTGCTATTACATGGACTGATAGAAAGAAGGAACAAGTGGAGGAGCATCCAGGATGGAGAAAGGTGTCCCCTTGTAACCGTCTGTGATGACTTCTTCAGCCAGCAGATGCAAGTGCTGGGGCAGGACAGTTGCCTGCCAGGGAGCTGTGCCGTGCACACCTGCCTGCCCCTGAGCCACAAGGAGCCAAACCCCTCAGCACCCCGCTCCTGAGCTCGTGATCAGTGAGTGACGTGGTGCTGTGCGTGCTCCACACCACCGTTCACATCCTGCTCCTGCCAGCACACACACATTCCTCTTGTGCAATCCCGAACCCCTCGCAATGCTCACTTCCCTCCTCCCAGCTTCCCTGGTTTCATTTAGTGCCCGGAAGCCCCAGTGTGGCTTTGATGCCCCTTGCACCCTGCTTGGAGGAGGCGTGAGCAGCCGTGCCCCGGGACAGCGCAGTCGCGCCGAGGATCGCAGCGACGCAGAGCAGGGGGTTGGAGCAGAGGGGCTGACACAGGTTCCTCCAAGGCTTCAGTCCAGCCTTTCTGGCTGGTGAGTACAAGGTAAACCTGCATTGGGCCACAGTGCTCTGCTTTTTAAAAATGTCCGTTGCCTGGCTGATATCACTTGGTGCATTGTGAAGAGCTCGGCTCCCAAATGGGCGATGCTGTGGGTGGAGGGGTTGAAGGGCTCTCACTTCTTCCTGTCTCCAGCCCCAGGCAAGGAGCTGTGTCCCTAGCACTGAGCCCTGCTGGAAGTCCTACTTACACAGCATTCCTTTTCTGTGAAGCCTGCACTCTGGATATCCCTGTGTTCCTTGCCAGAGGCTGTCCCATCCTCTGAGCTGCACCTCCGTAAGCATCAAGTTCAGCCAGTCCCAGTTCATGGTCTGGGGCCATGGAAGGCATCAGCACTGACCTGAGACAGATCTTGCCCAAGCTACAATTCAGGTGTCCGGGGCTCCAAGGCTTGTTCCTGCTGCCTTCCCTTTGGCTGCTCTTTCTGCAAAAGCCATCCCAAGCTTACAGATTCACCTTGTCAAGAGCCAAAGTCTGGAGGATGACAGGCACTGGTGAGCTCTCACAGGCAAAGCTGCTCCCACCACTCAGGGAACCGGCTCCAGACACTTCCTGCTAGTTTTTGTGCCTCCATCTGGTGGCACAGGCAGAAGCTGTGGTGTTGGCATGGGGCTTGTGGGTCACGTCCCTCCAGCTCCCCAAGGGCAGCTCTTGCCCATTGCTGTGTGCCGCAGTGCCCACGCTGTAGCCAAAGGGTTGGACTGCAGCTTCTGGGGTTTGAGAGAGTCCTCGTGGCTGTGGTCCCCACGGAGAAGCTACTTGTGACGCTGCAGTGGCTCCTTTGGTGGCTGAAGCAGATGTCCCCCAGTGTCAGGCCTCTGTGGTGAAGGGAATCCCAGGAGGAGCAGTTTTTGAGAGAAGGGGAGAAGCTGCAACCATTTAACTCCCATTTCTGCTCCCTATCTCCCTTTAAACTTTTTTGCTTTAAACTGAGCACAGATCCCAGCGTCATATGGTTTAAGTTTTTCAGACTCAGACTTTGGCCTCCTCGGCCCATCCCTCGCTCAAAGGACCAAGACTGAATGATTAAGGGGAAACACCCTCGTGTCTGCTCCAGCTCCGCTTGCTCAGGCTGCGGGAGAGCCAGAGAGCAGCGGGTGCTGGCAGGGAGGGAACGTCCCAGCCCCGGGGCAGGGTCGCCTGGAGGTGGCTACCAGAGCTCTGCACTAGCCAGCCATCCCCCCACTGCTCTGCTACCAAATCAAGCTGGAACCAGGGCTATAAATCTCATCTGGATGAGTTTCCACGGGCTTTTCTGAACTGCTATTTTGATACTAAGACCGTCCAAAAACCAGAATTTCCATGCTGAGAGATGCTAACATCATGTGTGTGGCTTTTCTGCTGAGGCAAGAAACGGAAAGTGTCAGACTTTTGCCCAAATGAGCTATTGCAAGATACCTAATTCAGATTGTATAGAAACATATTTTATCAGTCAGAAGCCTGACAGGAAACGTTGAGCCTTTATTGAACATGCAGATAATTTCAGCCCACAGCTGTTGAACTCTGTGCCTCCTTATTAAATATTTGCATGTCACCGAGTCAGTGGTTTCCCCACAGTCCTTTCCCCTGGGAAATTTTGCAGTGACACTTCCTGGCTGGGTTTAAGAGCCCCTTTTGCACAGCAGATTGTCACCACACTGAGGGACACTGAGGTCCTGAGTCCTCCTGCTCTCTTCTCAGCCACCCATTTTCATCCTACAACCTCTGATACACTGGCCATCAACTGCTCGGCTCCTGTAGCTCTGCTGCTCAGTGTGGGAGAGAATAGCCAGAATTAACATTTCTACCATGAAATATTGCCAAATGGCTCGTACTACAGGGGTTATTATGGTCAATCCCCCTCAGTGAATCAGCTCCTGAGCTTGTAACTGCAGCTTCCCTAACGGGGCTGGTGGTGCTGATCATCTCCCGTCACACACTCACTATTTACAGGGCTGTAAAGCTCAACGATCGTAAAATCTCAGGGCAAGAGCCGTGGTTGCCTCTCTGTCTGTCCAGCATCTCAAACACAACCATCACATTATTAATAGTAATAATTCCTGCAGCTATATTTGGAATTTGCAGTGAACAAAGTGCAGCCTCAGGAACAGAATCCAATAGACAAAACTTATTCACGCGTGCCAAGGGGATGCTTAAAAATAAATCTGGCTGGAGATGAATAGATGTTTTGTTGTAAATCCACGGTTACTTTGGAGAGGTCAGGGCTCGGATCAAGTGCTGGACCCAACAAGCACCCTCTTACCTCGCAGGAGGATTTCAGGAGCCCCATGGAGCAGTCAGGTCTGCACACCCGGAGGGGAAGGAGCCATGTACGTACTTACTCATGAGCGTGACAGAGTCTGCCCACAGTAACTCTCATTCTTCTTGTTCCTGATGAAACTTGCATAAAGGTCAGCAAGAAAACTCAGAAATACCTGAGCATGTCTTCATTTCTTGTTAAAATATAGTTTCAAAACGTCCTGTAATAACCAAGCCACCGGAAACACTCAGTGATACTGGTTTCCCAGTTGAAAGTACCTGGTTTTCAGCTTCTGTAACCCCTTCCTCTCCCCAGGACAGGCTTTATTGGTGCTATTTAAAAGTGAAGAATCATACCAAGAAAGTAAGTTTCAGACAAGAGACTGAAATCCCTGGTTGGGTTTCAAAAACAGTAATTGTGCATTAGACTGTTTAAAGACAAACACTTGAAGTGAGGCAGGCTGGGGGGTGTCCATCAGGCTCAGGACCTCATGGCTTGAGCCAGGGGTGGGTTGAGGTGTGCTGAGTTGCTTCAGTGGTCCTAAATAGCATTATCACCAGTGCTGCATGTTTAATGTCAGTCCTGTGAGGGCACATTCCTGAATCTGAGCCCAAAAGATAAGAGTCCGGGTTTAGAGAGTGTCTGTTTGTAATTTTAGATTTGCACATTGGCATCTTCCAAGAAGAAGAAAGGATTCTGTTGAGGACTTGGTCCGGCATGGTGGAAGGTGCCAGGGGTGTTTGCCTTCCAGGGGTGTTTGCCTTCCAGCCAGGGACCAGCACTGCCGGAGATGGAAACTCCGACTGCAGGACAGCCTGGAGAAAAGGAGTTGATTGCAAAAGAGAAAAACAAAACACAAATATTTATAAGTCATAATTGCATCTTAGATTTGGGTCTGGATCCAGCAGAGGCTGAGTCATCCTCACCAGCTCACCCCGGGGCTGGGGCCAGGTCCCTCCTGGAGTGCTCTCCCCGCTGGCAGTGCTCCGGGCATCCTGGGATGGGGAGGGAAGGGGAGTGTCCCTGTGTCCCTGTGCAGCACAGCAGGGAGAAGGTGTGGGGTTCCCCAGGCATCGGCGTGCCCCCTCTTTTCCCTCTGGTGTGTCCATGTGGGTGAGCAGAGCAGCACCTGGGACTGCCCCGCACCATCCGGTTAATTCCTCCATCCCACATCGGACATGAGGTTGAGGAATCCCTCCCTAAGCATCCCCACACCAGACGGACAAGAGGGGGTGGGCGGAGAATTAACACCCCCAAAAAGCCTCGGTACAAACTGGGCTGCGGTTGGATGCTCCGGCCAGGAGCAGGCAGGGCTGACCCCCTGCCCAGCCACGTCCCAGGGGTGTGCGGGAACCCGTCCAGCCTTGCCTGGCCCTGGGAAGGAGCCGAGAGGGAAAGCGTCGGCC
>VXAY01003535.1:93756-134131 GCA_013399855.1 Oxyruncus cristatus | reverse complement strand
GCGGAGGAGGCCGGCGGGGGGGATGCCCGCGGTACGCGCGAGCTGGTTGTGGGTCCGACCGGGGATGCCGCCAGTTTGGCAAGGAGGCGGTGGGTCCAGCCGAGGATGCCCAGGCTGCTGTGGGGCAGCTGTGGGTCTGGCAGTGGGAGATGCCCGCAGCCCGGAGAGGGGCTGGGTCCCCACAAGGATGCTCGCGGTGTGGCTCGGGGGGTCGGGGGGGGGGCGGTGGGGCCAGCGGGGGGGACATGCGCNATGCTCTGGCGGGTCAGCCGTGGGTCCGGCTGGGGATGTCACTGCCTGGCGGGGCAGAGCTGGGGACGCGGGGGGTCCGGCGGGGCGGCCCCGCCTGCCTGCAACTCCCCTTTGTTGTGCTCAGGGGCTGTGGGGGACCCCCGGGAGCGCAGGGCGGGGACAGCCGGGCTGTATGTAGGCCAGGACATGAAATATTCATCGCCCCCCTGCTTTGATGTCTCGTGATCTGCTTCCCTTGTCGTGTTTGCTCACCGGTGATTCTGGGACCGGTGTCCAGCCCTGGTGGGCCTGGGGAGCCGTGCCCCTCGCTGTGCCCCTTGCTGTGCCCGGCTGGCTCACCCTACTGGGGGGCTGCAGAGCCCCAGCTTATCTGATTTAAGACTTTATCCAGCCGGGAAGTTCCTCCATCGCAGGCTGGGCGGTCCAGCCCCCATGTGTGGCTGCAAGCAGTGGCACTGCTGTGTCCCCTCAGTCCCCATCACAGCCCCCGGTGCCATGGAAGAGTGTCGTGGCTTTTGCCCAGAGCCCCACTGGGGTCGGGGTGGGGTTTTATCCTGCTCACTGCCACACAGGCTGTGCTGCGTCCTGGTGCCACTTGGGATGGACACAGGGGGCAACCTGCAGGGATGGGGCCGCTGCACAGGGCTGTGTGCACTGGGGACAGCGGTGGTAGGAGGGTGGCATCTTGTGGTGCTGACCCTGGCGTGGGTCTGTCTGGTGCTGAGCATTGTCCCAGGGAGCTGCACAGCCTCCTGTGAGACCTGCTGGATTGAGGGGGATCTGTTGCATCTCCCTCCGTTCTGCTGGCCCTGCTCAGTGCACTCTTCCCTGGCCCTTCCTCACCCCAGAGGCTGCTGTGTTGTGCCAGGGCTCAGCCCTGGACTTGGGGCCAGGAGGTGACTGTGGTCCTGGTCCTGGGCCCAGTCCCAAAGACACTGGGCAGCAGTAAAGGTTGTAGGTGGCAGGGAGCAGGTTGTGCTGCCCTGTGTGTGCCATGGCCCATCCTCATGGCTCCCCAGAAGTGATGCAAAGGAAGGGACATGATGTGGCTGCTCTGTGCAGCTGGGGGGTCCCCCAAGACAGGTTCTACCACCCTGTGGCATTAGGAACTGACGACAGTGGAGGGTGCAGAGCCCAGGGGGTTCTTGGGGTGAGCTCCTGCCTGTGCAGCAGGGACAGGGGCAGGACAGCACGTACCCAGCAACGCTCTGTGAAACTAAGCTGCGGGAAGGTGGCAACAAAAGACTTGAATTTTCTTCCTACTGCCCGGCTGGTGCTGCCTGAGGAGGAGGTGTATGGCAGGAAGGAGCTGGGAGGCTTTGTTGCTCTCCTCTCAGCTGAGGAGATACCCACTGCCAGCAGTGGCTGGTGTGAGAACTGAGGCATGACAAACCTTCTCAAGGCCCAGCCATTGATGGTGGGCTCTTCAACCCTGCCAGGCTTGGAGACCCTCAGAACCCAGTGGCTCAACATGTGCCCAGGCCCCCCATGCAGCAGGTGTTGGTTGGACAGTCGTGGGGGGCTGGCAAAGCTGTTTGGAAAGGCATGAGGATGGGGTTGTGCAGGGAGACATCAGCAATCTAGCACTTTAAGGCAATATCCCTTTTGTTATTTCCACTGTGGGGCTCCCCCGACACCTTTGCAGCCGGAGAGGCTGATCCTGGCTGCCCTGTGCTAAGCCAGCTGTTCTGTGCTGCTTTGGCTGGCTCCAAATCCAGCCATAGCAAAACCTTGGCATTCTGTGTCTCTGAGACTCATGTGCTGGCTCCCTGGGGAGCTGTGCCTCTGTAATCATTAGCCAGTTATGCCTGGTTGTCAGGGAAGGACGCCTTTGCTTGGGAGATCGAGGGTCAATTCTCACTTCCAAGCTTTGACCTGGGAGCAGCAGGGCAGAGGCTCCTCCAAACCCCTCCTGGCTTTGCCAAAACAGCCTGAGACAGGGTTATTTATGGGCTGCGCAGCAGCAGCGAAGGGAAGTCCAATGTTTCCTGTCTCGATCGTTAGTGGCCTTGCAGTGCTCCCTGTGTGATGGAGATGCCCTAATGATAGCTCTGCCCTTTAATGACTTTGTGCCAGAGTGATGGAAAATCGTGGAGGTTCTGTGGGGAGGCAGAAAGGGCCATCCCAGCCCCTGGGTGGGAGCTGGGGGACAAGAGGAGGGGAGCACTGCAGTGACCATCTGATGTGGAGGCTCTGCTGCAGAGACAAGAGGGTCCTTTGCTGCCTTGGTGGCACAGAGGGACATCAGTGATCCTGAGGCAGGGATGGCCTTTAGTGGCACGGGCAGTTCCTGCAAAGCAGCATCATTTTACTGGACTCACCAAGGCAAGGAGGGGGTGGACCATGGGGCTCCCATGCCTCTGAAATCCCATCTGCCTCTCCCTGCTATGGTGTGGGATCCCGCCTGGCCTTTGAAGTCATCACAGAGCAGCTAAACTCTTATCTAATGAGACCTGAAGGACTTGGTCCATAACCTCTCATTTAAATAGCCAGCAAATGCCTGTAAGATCTTGAAAGAGAAGAGGTAGGAGTGAGCAAACAGCCTGTGCCTCCTCCCAGCTTGTCTAAGAGGGGAACCCCTGTGCATCACTGGGACAAAGTGCTGGACTCCTGGCATGGCTGAGGGAAATTGGAAAGCCTATCTGAAATGCTATTGTTTCCTGTACTGTCTATTTTGCAGCTCGGTTTCCAACTTGTTTCTTTATCTCTTGGAACAATTTCCCATCTGAGCTCACTTCCGCAGCGCTCCACATCTCAGCCCAGAGCCCTCCTAGAGATGTGTCCAGCGTGCATCCCATCGGAAACGGCCTTGTCAGACAGTGGCACATCCCCACGCTGCTCCCTGGGAGAGAACCCTTTCATCACGTGCCTGGAGAGCAGCTCGGACCTGTGGATGGAAATAACCATCCGTGTATAGCTGTTCCTGGGGCAGGAGCGCGGGTTGTTGCTGTTTCCAGTCCCAACCTCTCTTCCCGACCGCCTGTAGCTGTGGGTGGTGCAGACCAGCTCCCTGGGGCTCGTGTCTTGCCGAAGTTTCCACCCATCAGCAAAAAGCATGCAGTGTGTCACGGGGCTGTTCTAAAGCCTTTGGTTCCTCATCTTTTAAATGGGCAGCAAGCTGGGAGATAGTCCAGTATATCAGAGAATCGTGGAGTGGTTTATGTTGGGAGAGACCTTAACTCTTATCTAGCTCCAGCCCCCCATGCCATCCAGTTCCAGTGCCAACTGTTGCGTGCTTAGGAGGGAAAAAAATAATATTACGGATCGTCTGAGTGCGGCTCCGTCGGGGAGGGCTGAGGTCTGTGCTCAGGGGCACCCAGGCCCCCAGCTCAGCCCCACGCTGGCACAGTGACCTGGGCACTGGCTGTGCTGGGAGCCGGGGTTGCCGTGCACATGCCTGTGCACACGCACGCTCGGAAAAGACAGCCCTGAAACAGATTTCAGGAGCAAATGTGGTTTGAACCTGGGCCAGGAACCAGGACCTGCAAATCTGCGTCTCGCGCTGACTTCGCTGCAGGCTATGGATCTGCTGGCTGCCCTCCTGCGGAGCAGGGAGGGGCTCGGGAGGGCTGGGGACTGGCTGGGGAGCAGGGGGGCATCGGCTGCTGGGCGAGGCAGGGCCGGTCATCGATTTTAATTCAGCCCTTAAAAAAATCTGACCGACCCCTGGATTCCAGGTGGTCTCAGTGGAAATGCAGCCTCTGAGATATCCATAGGCTGGCGTGCGGGGTTGGTGGGCTCGTCTGGAGGAATTTGGGGAACAGAACTGCCCAGGCATTTAAGGCAAAAGCGTAAGAAATTGGGCTCGTGCGTAGCGAGCCTGCCCTCCCCTTGCCCCTTGTTGGCCCCACGCCAGAAGGGCACAGGATGGCTTTGGGGTCTGCAGTGAAGGGTGAGTGGCTTTGGTGGATCAGCACCACTGCCAGTGTGTGTGATGTGGGGACACTTGTGACTCGAGCTGTTCTGTGCTTCCTTCCCCACACTGCAAGTCTTGGAGGCTGGTCCCGAGTTTCCCAGCCCTGAGTTTCCTGGTCCCTGCCCATGCTTGACCTGTTGTGGTCTTGCTCCTGTGACCGTGAGGTTTCGGCTGGCCTCAAGCCTGCTGTGTTGGGACTGGCTGGATGGGTGGATGGAACAAAACCTGACTGTATGCTGTGAAAATACCCTCCACCTGGAGGATGCTCCCATCCTTCTCCACCGTGTTTGGCAACCTTGGCTGCCAAAAACTTGGGCAATGAGGGTAAAAGCCCACTGCTGCATTTCCCCCTCCACCATGAGCAAGGTTAACAAGTCCTGAGCGATGTGTCCCCCTTCCCATGCCATGCGCTGGTTTGGGGACAGCATGACAAGGTCAGGTCAGGGGTAAATCGAGCCCCAAAATGTCTCACCCAGGGGCACCCTTTAGCAGGAATTTGGGGGTAGAGGTGCAGTGCTGTGTCTTGCTTCCCCACACAGTAAGGAGCACTGTGTGCCTCAGTTTCCCCTGGGAGCACCTGATTAGCTGCTGTTGGAGGTTAGTGAGATTTTACACCAAATGTGTGCCTCAGTTTCCCCCTCTCCCAGCCCCAGCTGCACTGCCCTACCCCACACACCACAGACAAAGCCCAGGGCAAATAGAATCTGATCTTCATGAGTCACAACCACCTTCCTCATCCTCGGCTGCGGCTGCTGCAGCTGCAGCCAGTGCCAGGGGCAGTGGGGTTGGGTGCTGCTGGGCGTTGGATTTTCCTGGGTGGAAGCATGTGCTTGCTGACTTCTGCAGAAAAAAATACACGAAAAGTCTGTTGGAGTCGCTCCCTGCTCAGCTGGACCCTTTCCTTCCCCAGCCCACTGGGGAAGTGCTGGTGGGACCCTGCTGTGCCAGGAAGGGAATTGGGAATCCTTGGCATGGCTGAGGGGGAGCTGCCAGTGAGCACCCTGCTGCACTGGGCAGGGAGGACTTGTGGGACTAGGAAGGATGCAGATGTATCTGCAAAAGCCACTGCAGACAGGATGAGTTCCCTGCTCCAGCATCACAGACAGCTGAGTTTGGGAGCGTCTGGGGTGGGGAGGCTCAGGGTGATGGGATCGGTGTGTGTGGCTGGGGCCAGGCAGGGAGAGCAGCTGCCTGCACAGGTGCACAGCAGTGTGGATGTGTTTGCACGTGTGTGTACACACATCTGAGCCCTTCTTGGCGCTCTGGGGACAAGGAGAGCTCTCGTGCCCTGGTCCAGCTGGGCTGTGCTGAAGGCACCGTGAACCACAGGTGATGGAAAGCCGAGGAGATGCCCTTCATCCCTTTGTTCCTGCATCCATTCATCCTGTCCCTGTAGGATGAGCAGCACTAGTGAGGGTTGGAGAGATGCCATGGGAGGGTGTAAGGTCTACGTGCAGCTGGTCCCACACTGCTGGTCCCATCCACCTCACTCGTAGCCTGTCCCTGCTCCCCACCATGGGTGCAGCGAGCGATGCAGTGCCAGAGGTGTGCAGAGCCTGGCTCCCTGCTCCACGAGTGACAGGGATAAAATACACCAGCTCAGCGTTTTTCTTTGTTTTTCATCTGCTCAGGCTGTTGACAGTGAGCACCGTCTGGGGCTGCACCTCCCATCTGGATCCTCTCCGGTGGAGCTGCTGAGCATCCCGCTCACCCCAGGAGCAGCTGGGGAATCTAACACAGCTTTTTGGGCTTGGAAATGGTTTCCAGGGCTGGCTGATCTCTGTTTGCCCCTTAAGACCCTCCCTGGTTGCTTCGTCTGACGCATCCTGAGCGATGCTTTGTTTTGGTGGTGCAGATGGGAGTGGCTGTGGGGACCAGCATCTCTGAGGGCTCTGTCACCCGTGATGTCCAGGCTCCCTGTGTGTCAGTGTGCTGAGACCAGAGCCACAGTCCCAGGCTGTGCCCACTGCTGTGGGAGGTGCTCCCGGTCCCATCCTTGCCCGCACAGGTGAAAGCAAGAATCGTGTGTGCATCCAGCCCTGTTCGTGCAGCCACATTGCAGCGTGTGTGTGTTAGGGCTCGTAGCCCCCTCAGTTCCCTGGAGCACATGTCTCGTGTCGGGCAGATGCCCCAGAGTCCCAGAAAAACCCAGAAAAATAATCTGATCATCAGCGTAAATTTGCTGGGCAGGATCCTGCTGATGTGTTTGAAACTGTTCAGGGGTCTGCAAAGTGAGAGTGTTGGAAATTGGTGACAGAAGAGCCTTGGCCTCTGCTTGGCTTCTCCTTCGACCCCTCCCATTGCAGTGAACCCCAGCGCGTGTCCTGCCAAGTCCCTGTGGCTCCAGCTGGGAGCCCCATGGTTTGTGTTGAGGGTGCACATACCCACATACCCTCCCTGCATTTTCCCTTTGTCCTCAGTGAGTCTTTCAGTTCCTGTTCCATGTCAGGAGGGCTGCTGGGAGGTTTCCCACCGTGGTGGTCCTACAGGACCCCTCTGCAGGGCCGGTGGGCCTGCGGCTCTGGCCCCAGTGGGCTGGTGGAGCACTGGGAGCTCCTCTCCTGGCTGGACTGGCTGGGCTGGTTTCTCTGAAGGTGGAAATGTTTTAGCAGTGACGCCAGCGTGGCCAGAGATGGTTGTAACTTGCTCAGATCTGGAGCTTTTTTGCTTCCTGCGTTCCTTGCCCCCTTCCTCCCCCTGCCCTGGAGATTTGCCGCCTGCCTGCGCTGCCGCGCTCGCCCGGGTTGGAGCGGGTGTGGCAGCCCCAGAGCCACAGCTCGTGCAGGTGGCACCACTGTCGTGGCCAGATCTGAGCCAACTGTGAGTCACCTCAACCTCCCGCTGCCTCCTGCCCCTTCCCCAGGAGCCGGGCACAGAGTGGGCTGGGTGCTGGCACAGCCACCCCCCAAGAGCACCCAGGGCTGATGTTCCCTTCCAGAAAGCAGAAGCGAACTCCATTTCCTGGAGCCTGAGGCTGGCTGTGCTGGGAGAGGCAGTGCAGAAATGGGGAACAGAAATCCTCCCTCCTCCTCAAGAGGCCGGCTCGTGTCATCAAGTCTCCATCTCCCCCTTCCTGCAGGGCCAGTCCCTCCTCCTGGTGCTTTGCCTGGAGGAGGACAGGAGCAGCGTTGATGTGACGGGCATGGGAAGCTGGAGAAATAGGTGGCAGGTGGTGGGAGCTCGTGGGTGCCAGCATGCCCAGGGACCAGTGTTAAAAAGGTACATTTCGGGGGGTGCTGAGCCTCCAGTACTAAGCCAGAGGGCTCTTTTGGGGAAGCATTACCCCGTGGCTCCAGGTAGTCCTAGTGGCCAAGAGCTCTGGCTCCTAGTGCCACCCCAGCTCAACATCAGTGTTTCCCTGCCCAACACTGGCTCTTACCAGCCCCACAGGCACTCCTGCTCTTGGAAGCATTTCCTTTCAGTTTCCTTCTCCTGGATTTGGCAGGAGGAGAACGTTGCCCTCATCACCTGTCTAGGAGAAGCCAGCTTCAGGTTAATGCAGGCCAGAGGCTTTGTGTGCCTTGGAAAGCATTTGCTGGAGCTGGTTGGGCAATTCCTGGCTTTGGCTGGTGTCCTGGTGGGAATGCTGGAAGCACAGGCTGAGTCAGGCTGGGAGGCAGTGGTAGGCATCCCCTGCTCTGACACAGGCAGCGCCAGCACGATCGGGCTGCACAGCACCCAGCCAGCTTTGAGCATCTCCTGCCAGAGATCCTTCTACCAGTCTGGCCCCTATTGCTGTCCTGGACCATCCTTGGCGTGAGAAAGCTTTGTTTTCCCTTCTCCAGTTGTTGGATGCCCTTGCAGTGCAGAAGGGATGCACCCACACACTGACGGCTCCCGTTGGTCCCCAGGCGTGCTGCAGTGCAGTGATGGGGATGTGACAAGGTGTGGCAAAGGCCACCTTCCCTTCTCCCATCCCTTGGGGGAGAAAAAGGCTTGAAACCAAGCACTCAGCTCGGCACCAGCAAGCACAGCCTGCAGCACATCCCGCTCCCTCTGGGCAGCCGCTCGCATTGTTTCGGGGAGATCAGGCTTGTGGCTTTCTCCTGCCAGCCCCCTGCACGATGGTGTTTGGGGGGTGCCCACCATCGGGCTGCCCCTGTCCTTGTCCAGTTTTGGGGTGCAGAGGGGGTAGTGGGGGCACAGCCTGCAGCTGTGTGCAGTCACTGGTGTTGGCAGAGCTGCTGCCCATCCCCCAGGGAGCCAAAATCTAGCTGTCAAGGTCCCAGCTCTCTGATGGTGGGGAGAGGTCAAGCTCCCTGCATGCTCTCTGTGTTCACGTTTGGAGTTTCCCAGTTTCTTGGCCAGATGAACATCCTGAGCATGCTTTTGTGCTTCTTGGGGATTTGTTTTGGTCTTTTAAACTCCCTGTTTTGACATGTCTTTTCGAGGCATTCTGCACCGCTCCTGACTGTGACTCTCCCCCGTGCTTGGGGGGAGTGAATTTGGATGGTTGATCTAATTATCCTTTCCCCTTCTGTGACGAACTGGCCTCTGCTTGCTAGGGCTGTGGAACTTTAATTAAGATGGTTTTGAATTTAACGGGAGTTGACAGGGTCAGGTAGGAGGGGCTGGGACTTACATCTGTGGGGAGTGTGTAGCTGGGCCCCTGCACAGCAGCTGTGCTGCCCTGCTCCTGCAGCCATTCCTTCATCTGGGAGAGCTCTCCATCAGTGGGGGGACCCAGGGGAGGGCAGAGGTGCCTTAGCTCAGGTGCCTTTGACATGCAGTCAACTGAGCAAAGCGGAGGTCCCGGACAGGCACTGGGGGCACTTGCCTGTGGCTTGTCCTCAAACTGGAGCCAAGATGAAGGGAGCATCTCTGCATTGCTCCTTCTGTTTTAGGAGTCAGTGCAAGTGAGAAACGAGTGTCCTTGTGGAGAAGGGCTGAAGGCACAGCCCAGACATGTCCTCACTGCCTCAGCTGGACAGGGAGAGTGTCTGCAGCATCACACCTCACTTTGCAGGGCTGAGGGAGCAGCTCCCACTTCTCACACCACCTGGAACTTGTAATAGGGCAGGTCCCAGCCTGGCAGAGATGTGCCTGTGTTCCCCTTTTTTGTACCGAGCGAAGTCTGGTGGCATGGGACAGGGGACAGGAATCACTTTTTCCAGGGGCTGTATTTGGGTGACAGAGGGGATGGTGGGCTGAGCCGGGGGGCTGTGCTGCCGCTGACTGGCCCCAGGCTCTGATGCTGCTGTGGGAAAGGGCAAACCCGGGGAACATCCCCTGGGAGCGAGGGGGAAACTGCTGTGCAAACATGTCCGGAGCTGCGTCTCCTTCCGAAACGTGGGGAGGGAGCAGGGGGTGATGCGGGGAGAGGGAGGGGGGGCCACCTTAAGATGGTTAAAAGACCATCTCGATGTGGTTATAGCAGCACTGACCAAGCTGTGGTGATTCATCACCCTTGGCACTGAGCCCACTGTCTGGGGGCCACAATGGCAGGGTCAGCACTGCTGTCTCCTGTCACTGTGCCACCCACGCAGGGGGACACAGGAGACGGTGAAGTGGCCCCAGTGTAGGACCTCTGGTTTAAATGGCACACCTCGTAGGTGGTTTCCATCTGTCCTGCACAGATCTGCCCCAGCTGGACCCCAGTGCTGCTGGGGTGGGGTTGGTTGTGTGCAAAGGGGAGGGAGGGGTCAGATGGGTTTGGGGTCGCCGCTCTCTGCCTCTCCCTGTCCCCAGTGCCTGCTGCCACGGGCTGGGTGCCACCAGGCTGCTTTGTCTCGCCCGCCGTCCCGCACGCTTCATTTTTCAGTCTGGTGTGAGACAGTTGGCGTGATTAATCTCGCCGGGGCTCTGCGAGCCGAGGACACGGCTCAGCTCGGCTCCCTCCATCAGCGGGTGGGCGCTGCTGCCCCCAGCCCCTCGCCCAGCTCTCCCCCAGCACCCCCCGTCCCTCCTGCCGGCAGTGCCGCTCAGCACCCACCCGGCCCCAGAGCAGCCCCAAGGACGGAGCCTGTTTCTCCAGAGACATCTCCCTCCCCAGGGCTTGGTGTCTGCTATCGGGCCCAGCCTGTCGCGGCATTTCCCAAGGTTTCTGCCTCTGCTGTGTTTTGTCTGCTCTCAATCAGTGTCTTTTGTTAGTGTCTTTGCAAGGACGATAAGATCGCTTCCCCTCGCTGCCAGCCCGCTGTCAGCCTGCCCGTACCACGGCCATTGTATCCTTGAGCGATCCAGGCGCGGCGGAAAGCAGCGGGACTCGCCGGGAGGGCAGCCGGTTCCCCTCGCCGTTGCCTTTGCGAGAGCATCTCTGCCGCAGGGAGGTAGGGCAGAGGATGGAGCCGTTCCTGCCACCCAACTTGCCAGTTGATTTTGGGGGGGTGTCGACCCCGGAGCGCGGGTGTTGGAGGTGTGGGGATGCTGGGCAGTCCAGGCAGCGTTCCCAGCGCCGGCGGGCAAGGATGGGGACTGCACTGTCTCGCGTGCCGTGATCTGATCCGAGCTGAGTTGTGCAGCCAAGTGTGCCTCATTTTTAATTGCGTTTGGAGAGGGGAGGGCGGGGTTGGCCTCTCTTGCTGCAGCCTCTACCCCGGTCAGGGTGCATGGCTGGGCTCAGCCCTGGCATCCTCCCCTCCAGCTGGGGTGGGGTGGGGGGCCAGAAGGATGCTGAATGCAGAGCCGGCAGCACACAGAGATAGGTGGGGATGGCAGCGCTGGCCGGTTGCCTGAGCCTGGCCATGGCCGTGTCAGTGATATGCTGGTGAGGATGGCAGCACCTCTGCCAAGAGAGCAGCAGGACTGTGCTGGGCTGTGCCAGATGTGCCAGGCAGTGCCAGGCTGCTGCCACAGCAGCCACTTTCAGCCACCAAACACCCAAGCCTGGCAGCGTGAAGTTGCAAGTGCATCCATCCACATGGGGACCTGTCCCTTCCCCGTCGCAGGACCTGGCACCTCACTGCCCCGGTGTGTGGCTGGCCCCAAGTTCAGCCCTATTTGGGTTTCCCTCATGGCTTTTTTGGCCCTGTTTGGTCCAGTCATGATCATGGTCTTGCCGTGTGTGCCTGTGAGCCCGTGTCACAGTGTGCCCGGGTGCTGGGGACACAAGCACCACGTGTGTGCTGGCACAGCCTTATTTGTATGTGCTGCAGCCTGGAGTTGGGGCTGCAGCTTTCCCCCTCCATCCCGCTGTGCAATCATTGCCAGTGAGTATTCGTCAAGTACAAATTACAAACCATTCAACATCTTAAAGAGCTGTCAGTCAGCTCCCGCTCATTATCCTAATCAAATGCACTAAAAATAGTGACAAAACTTATTAGCGGTGGGAAGGGGAGGCCATCAAAACAAACCTGTGGTGGGACACAGCCCCAGCATGGCAGCCACCGGGATGTTCCCCTTGGATGAGGTGTGAAACCTGGGCTCCAGCTGGGACAGGAGCCTGTTGGGATAGTGCTTGGGGCTGTGAAGCTGTGGGGGCTAAATCCCCTCCATGCAGGAGAAGGAGCCCCTCGGGGGCAGCTGAAGCCTCTGCCCAGCACTGGGTGAGCAGGGCTGGTTGAAGAGAGATTTTGCTTTTGGTAGGAGAGGAGGGAACAGGGGCAGTTCCTGCAGGATCTGGGGGATGGGAAGGGGTGGTAGAGCCAGGTGAGGGGCAGCCCTGATGCTGTGGGGCCATGTCCTGGTCTGCTTTCCACTTGAAGCTCTGCCTCAAGCCACTGCTGCTGAGAAGTGTCCCACCACCACACGATTTTGTGACAGAAAACTGTCCTTTTAGAAAAATTTAGCTAGAATGTCCTTTTTTGGCTGAGTCAGGGCTTCAGCAGCACATGTTGCCTCCCAGACCTTGTGCATGGTTCGTACGGTAGCATCTGTCTTGCTTTGGGAGTGGAGAAGGTGACTCATCCCAGAGGACAAGGTCCCCGAGTGGGAACCGACCCTCCCTGCCGCAGGTCCCGGCTGTCCAGAGATGGAGCAGCAGGGCTGAAAATGCTGGTGTGTCTGGAGGAACTGGCTTTGTTTCTCTCCCGAAAAATCACTCAGTGGGCTGGGGGTGTCCGCGCTCCCCTCCCATCCTGGGACATCGCCCGGGGCGGCTGCAGCCGCCTGCTCTCCCGTCCCCGGTGGGTTTGATGAAGTGGAGCAGAGAATCGTCCCCTCTTCACACATGAGAGATGTGAGCGGGTGGGTGTGAGCTGCCGGCCCCGCGCTGGAGGGGTGGCGAGGAGGAGGAGGAGGAGGAGGAGGAGGATGGCAGCGGCAGCCCTGGGCACCGGCCCGTGGCGTGGGGGCAGAGGGCACGGCCGGGGCCGCGGGCGCTGACGTTCCCTTGTCTCACAGGCTGCGGCGGGAGCTGAGCTGAGTTCGCCGGCGGCACCTCCCCACCCCGCGGCGAGGCTGTAGCCGAAAGCACTGGTAAGGCATCGCCGATGGCCCGGGGAGGGGGGAACCAGGCTACCTTACCTGCCGGGGGGCTCAGATCTGGCGCCCTGGGTGCGCTGCCACGGCCGCTTTGGCCCTTGAGCATCTGTGGGTGGGCTGGGTGCTGGGTGCAGGTGCCAAAGGCTGAACCTTCCCTCGGTGTTCGCCGAGGCGTGGCCGGCCCGGGGGGCAGAGCTGAGGCCTCGCAACTCATCACGGTGGTGGTTCACGATGCGCTGCTGGCGCTGCCCCCCGGAGCGGAAAGCAGGGAGTTCCTGCAGGCTGCGACGTGCCCGGGGTGCTAATCCCCGCCGCAGGAAAGCTGCCTCGTCCGCCGCCTCGCATCAGTCAGAGAGCACGGGAACGCTGGCCGTGCTCCAGCCTGCCACACAAGCCTAGGGAGGAGAAGTAGGGAAGCCCTGCTGGAAACCAAGGCGCTGGCCGGGATGGGGAGTGATGCTGAGCCCCCATCCCGCCACTGTCGGCTGTGAAAAGTACAGGAGCAGGGAAACACCCCACTGGGCATTGGACAGGCTGCCCTGGCTGGATGCTGGCGGTGCTGAGCATCCCTGCAGCCTGCTGCATGTAGAAATGCTGTATTTATCAGACATAAATTTATTTGACATAAACACAGCGCAGCTGCTGGCGATGGGTATTTTTTGCAGTCTGGCTGCTGTAGTGCTGTCCCACAGCTCCCAGTGATGTTGCTGGGGCGTGCTGGGAGCTGCCACGTTGGGTGCTGGGTTCACCCCCTTCCTTCTCAGCCCTTTGACTCTGGGGGGGCGCTCATCAATGGCTCTGCTGGAAGCAGGGGGGTCTCTCCTTGGTGCCTCCCAGGACCTGAGTGCACAGCACATTCCTGCGGTCATTAATCACTCCTTTGCCAGGCTCTTGCACAACGCTGCATTCTCCCAGAGGAATGTGCACCCTTTCCTCCCTGGCTGCCAAGGGGGATGGTGTGGTCACAGGCTATTTCCCAGGCCCCCTCTCCTCCCTGGGGACAGGTGGAGAGCCACAGGGCTAAAGCCATATGGTCCTGTGGGCTGAGTTACCTGGGACTCAGAGCGGGGATGGTGCGGGACGTGCCTGGAAGATGCACATCCTGTGCCCACAGGCTCACGGGTGTGAAGGCAAGGACTCGCCTGCTTTGGGGAAGTGCCTGGGGGATCCACTCTCCCATCTCTGTGCTCTGGTCCTGGCTAATCTCTGGGCATATTGGGTATTTTATACTCTGATTTTCTTAGCATGTTGATAAATCCTTTGCTGACCCAGGCTGGATGTGCTCGGGGGACACTTCTGTCCCCGAAGTGCTGCTAAATCCACTGCCCCAGCCAGGGAGTTTTCCTGCCTGGGGAAGTGCTGTTTCCAGGGGAAACTCTGAGCGGCTCTGCCCTTGCTCATGGTCGCATGGGCAGTCACAAGCCACATGATCACAGCCCTGCCGTGCCCCCACTTTCCTCCCTGCACTGCTGCTGCCATCCCGGGAGCACCAGTGGGTGCCAGAGCTCTGGGCGGAGGTGAGAGAGGGGCTTGCTGGGGACGGGGTCGTGGGGGCTTCTTCTCATTGCTTCTCAGGTCCTGCTTTCCCCTGCAGTTCTGCTTTAGTATCTTCTGCACCAGGCTTTTAAAGTGCATTTATTTACGGGACAGACGCCCTCCTCCTTGGCTGCAGGATCTGCCTCTGGATTGCTGGCAGGGACAGTTTGCCAGTGCAAAGCTTATATTTGACCTTTCTTTGCTTTGAGAACCCCAAAGCTCAGGACAGATACACATGGGCTGGGTCCCATGGCAGATAGAGGCATTGGTCCTTCCTTGTTGCCTGCATCCACAGGAGGAAGGGCAGCTCTTCTTCCCACTGGAGTGGCTGCTGGAGTCATACCTAGCACTTTATTCCAATTCCTAAAAAATCAGTTTATTCCAATTCCCTGACCCTGGCAGGGTTTGATCCTGCCAGCACAGGTCACACCAGGACACCGCTTGTGTACATTGCTTGTACAACGTGGGAGCTGGAAAAGAGGGGATGGAAGTTGTGTCTTCTGGGAAATAAGCCCCAAGCATCAGGCAAAGCCCTCACTGTGGGGAGGGGAGCTGGGAGGGGAGCACAGCCTGTGCCTGGCACCCCTAAGCTTCCCCATGACAGGTGCCAGGGACTCTGCCCCACTGACTCTGGGGCTGTGCAGGCTGCTGGGTCTGCCCATGGCTCTGGCCCTGCTCATGGGGGCTTGGTCCGAATTCTCTCCAAAGCTGGGCTAGAAAAACCTCTGGCAAAGCCTCACTGGTGGCTGCATCCAAGTCCACACCCCGCAGGCAGTGGTGGCTCCTCTGCTGCTTCCCTGCATCTGTGTTCTTATCAGAGGTAGTCTCCTCCCTGGTTGTCTCCACCTCCCTTTTCCCTCCTGCCATGCGTGATCTAGCCTAAATATTTCCTTCCATAGCTTCAGGACACTGCTGGGTATCCTGCCATCTTTGGAGACTGCAAATAATTCCCTTCCTTCATTTATATTATTACCTTGAAGGTATTTATAGAGTGTGATCTTGAGTGGAAAGGAAGGCTATATATAAACTATTTGACTATATATAAAGCCAAGATCCCTTGGTCCTTAGCTGCAAACTGCCTGAAACTGCTCCTGATTTAAGCTTTTATCCTGTTTGCTGCATGTTTTGGACTTCAAAGGTACATGTTCAGCAATTAAATCCCCATCCTGGGCCAGCAGTGATACAGCTGTGGGTTCTCCAAATTTCTGCTGTCAAAGTAGTCCAAGCACGTGGATATCTGTCTGTGTCTTGTTTTCTCCTGTTCATGCCCTGGTACAAACTCTCATGCACAAGGAGACGTGTCTGGGTGGGACTGAGCTACGTCCCACAGTGGGTGCCTGGAGCTGCTGCAGTGTCGACCACAGGTCCAGGCTCCATGCTCAGTGTCCTCGCTCCACATTCCCAGGGCTGAGTGTGCTTCCCTCTGCTCCCAGAGCGCGTCCTGACAGCTCCACTCCTGGTGTTTCACTGGCTGCTGTGGACATGCAGGAGGTGGCTCAGTGTTATGGAGGGGAGATGCTATCCCAGGGCAAGGGCAGGATGGTCAGACTTCCCAGCAGCTGATGCTTGAACAGACTCCAGAGGTTGTTTCGTTTCCTGGTGGGGCAGGCATCTGCCACCCAGGCCCTGGGGAGCAACTTCTGCTTAATAATTGTAACAGTAATAATTATAATGATAATAACAGAGGCCCTCTACGTGTCTCCTCCAGCCCGGGACCATGGGAAGCAGCAAGAGCAAGCCCAAAGACCCCAGCCAGCGCCGGCGCAGCCTGGAGCCCACCGACAACACCCACCATGGGGGTTACCCGGCCTCGCAGACGCCCAGCAAGGCAGCAGCCCCCGATGCCCACCGCACCCCCAGCCGCTGCTTCGGGACCATGGCTGCTGAATCCAAGCTTTTTGGAGGCTTCAACACCTCTGACACGGTCACCTCTCCGCAGCGTGCCGGGGCACTGGCTGGTTGGTGTGGGCTGGGGCTCAGCAGGGTGGGGAGGGTCTCAGTTGGGTCTTTGTGGGCTTGGGTCCAGCTTCTTGGGGTCTTCTGCTTTTGAGGGACTCTGTGCTTGGGGGAGAAGCAGACCTGTGTGTTGTTGGCCCGTGGGAGGATGGTGGGCGAGGAGGGTCCCTGGTGAGGGGCAGCCAGTGCTGTTCTGCAGCAGCAGCTGTGGCTGTGCCCTTCTGAGAGCTCCATGTTGCAGGGGGAGTCACCACCTTCGTGGCCCTCTATGACTACGAGTCCCGGACCGAAACGGACTTGTCCTTCAAGAAAGGAGAGCGCCTGCAGATCGTCAACAACACGTGAGTGTCCCTGTCCCTGCAGCCAAGCCCGTGTGGTGAGCTGCCATCTCTGTCCCTCCTGTGGAGCCCCCAGCCCAGCTCAGCACGACCAGCTCTCCCAGGGATGGGGACTCAGAGAGAAGCACCAAAATGTGCATGGACACAGTGACTTGTCCAAGGGCACTGATGCTAGAAGCCATCATTTGCCTGCTTCCTTGTCCTCCCAGCCCTGCTGCTGGTCACAGTGGCCTGGCAGCCTTGTCACCAAGCTGCCTCCTCAGCTTGCTGGCCAGTCTGTGCCCTCCAACACAGGGCCCGTCCCCATCCATGCTCAGCTCCCTCTTGTTTGCCTGGACACATTCCTCAACTTCACGAGTGCTTTCCCCTGTGCTTGCAAGCTGTCTCTGATCTCAGCTTCTCTCTTGACTCTTCTTTCTCTCCCTCCATGCTGTCATTTAGGAGGAAAGTGGATGTCAGGTGTGTATGGCACATTATTACTGTTATTATTAATGATCTAAATGATCAAAACCCATCTGCTGCCCATGCTAGAGCAGGTTGGTTGGAGCAGGGCTGGGAGGAGATGGTTTCCCGATGGTTTTGTGGTCAGTTGCGTTTGTTCTCCTTGAGCAACTGGGACAGAGCAGGGAGTCCCTTCCCATGCTGGGGAACTGTTCCATCCAGAGCTGTGTCTGCACCTGGGAGCAACGAACCTGGCCCCTTGCTTTGTCAGTGCCTGGCTCCCCCCTGCAGTTCCTTTCCAGTTGGCTCTCCACTTCCTCCTGGCCTTTTTTGCCTTTTTTTTTTTTTCTTCATTTTTTAGTTATACTTTTATTTTTCATGAGTGACTCTGGGGACTCAAGCACTTCCTTAGGGGTCTGACCCCTAGTTTGTTCCCGTCCTGGTCACCACAGCACACGCGTCACGTGCTGCGTAGAGCAGGGCAGCATGGCCAGGTGGAAGATGCTCCTAAACACGATCCTGTGTTACTAAATCCATGTGTGGTCTGTCCTGACCCGTGGCACACATGGTCTGGAGCCTGGCTGGCAGAGCCACTGTCCCCAGCCATGGAGCTGTCACGGGGTCCTGAGGGTTTGCAGCTCCCATTCCCCTCCGCTGCTGCCTTCCAACCTGGGCACCCAAAACAGCTTTGCAAAGTCAAAGGGTGGAAAGACGAGGGAACACCCTGGGAGTCAGATTTCTCCTGCAATGCTCGGGCAGTGTTGCACAAACATGTTTTGCATCTGATCCTTGTTCTCATTGTTCCAGTGCTGTTTATTAATGGTGATTTGTTTCATCCATGAAGTCCAGGGCTTCAGTGCTACAGGAAAAGCCTGAATTTGGGGGGTTTGGTGCTTCTTACTTTCAGCCTCAGCAGTGTAAGAGCCCTAAGCTTGACTTCTGGTTTGGGCTGTTGCAAAGTGAGCTCTACCCATGGAGGTCCAGATCAGGCCCACATATGTGAGTTTTTATTTCACGCCTCGTGTCACTTCTGAGGTTTCCCCCACTTTTTTTCCCTCTGCTGTTATTTATTGATCAGAGGGAAGGGTCAAGCTGTGATGGGCTCTGCAGCATCCTGGGGAGCAAAAGGGCTTCATTTGTTGACACAGCCCTTTGATGGAGGGTGCAGGATGTAGCTGCTGACCTTCCCAGTGTCTGTGTGGGTGGGATGTCCACAGGGAGAGAGGCAGTGGAGGAAGCTGGGCAGTTTGTGCAGCGCTCAGGGGGTGAATCACTCTTCTCATTGAGTTCCCAGAGATGCTTGGACAGTCTGGGAACAGCTCGGGCTGTCGCACTTGGGGGACAGCATGTGATGTCCCCTTCCTCTAGGCTCCCTGGCAGGGCATGGAGCTGTGGGGTGGGTCAGTCTGGGAAGGGCTGGCAGGTCCTGGGCACAGCAGGAGCCCATGGTCTTGGTGGCTTTGCAGGGTGGTGGCAGGTTTTGGCTGCTCCGACTTAACCAGGATTGCGCAGGGCGGAAGGAGAAGCTTCCACATCCCTCAGATCCCTTCTCCAAGTCAGCCTACCAATCTCCCCCAGTGCAGAAAGGCTCTCGTGGTCCCATTTCCAGTGGGAGGAGGTCTCCTTCCAGCCAGCTGGCAGCCAGCAGGGATGTGGTGGGATATTTTGGGTAAGGCTGTGCAGGGAATTGTTGAAATGCTTTGTTTTGATGATGATGATTATTATTATTTTTTTCCCTGCTGAGATATTTTTGGAATAGTTTGTTTTTGCTGAATTCCCAGCTTGCAGCCTTGCAACCCAAGCTGGAATAAAGCCACAAGTCAAAATCTGGGCATTTTTCAAGCAGATGTTTACTCTGGTCCTGTGGGAAAGAGCCCAACCAGCTTTTGGTCCGTTTCAGACCCACCTCAGTAAAGGTGACTGGGGCAGCAGCCCCAGATGGGGAGCCCAAGCTGCCTGCCTCGTGCTCTGCTGGGGCTGGGAGAGGCTAAAGTGCCACCCAGGGCTGCTGCAAGGCTGGTCCAGGGCAGAGCTCAGCTCTGTGGGTGGGAGGAGAGGCCTGGAAGGTCCCTGCTGTCCCCTGCCCCACTGACACCACTGTGGGGAGCTGGGGCTGTGTCTGGGTTCTCCTGGCCATGAAGCACCACTGGTTTAGCTGGGGAAAGCACAAGCTGCTGGTGTGTCTGGAGCAAGGATGGAGGTTTCCACATCTACAGGGTCAGGGATGGGCCTGGTTGTGGTCTGATGAGCCTTGCAGTGGTGACTGAGGTTATTAGTGTTTTTCTATAAAGTGTTTGTAGGGGTTGTCCTGCCAAGTTCCTGCATCCTTACGGGGCTGTTCCCAGGAATCTGCAGTTTTCCCGTAGCCTCGTCTCCCTTGTGGTCAGGATGAGTTTGGTGACTCCGTCTTTGATGGGCAAGAAGACGCAGGTGGTGGGAGGAAGAGCCCTGCTGTCTGCAGGAAGGGGAAGCCGCCTCCTGCCGTCCTCTTGTTCCTCTCTATTTATTGTCCTCTCCAGCCCTGTCTGGAGCAGGAGCTGGTAGGCAGGAGGGCAGGGTGGGGAGGAGACTCCTGCACCCTCCAGCTCCTGGGGACGTTCCTGGGGCCACTGGTCCTGAGCCTGGAGGATGGTTGGTGACTAAGCCCCAGGTTTTTGGGGACAAGTCGTCACACTTGTTGTGCAGGCAGAGCCTGCCCTTGCTGGGGCTGCACGAAGCTCACGGTCAGGGCTGCAGCCATGTGGGGTGCCTGTCCTGGGGCTGTGAGCAGGGCACCCAGGCTGGACAGATCCCGCTGCATCCAGGCTGGGCATCACTGCTGGGCAGGGCTCACCCCCTGCCCAAACCTCAGCCCCTTCCTGTTGCTTTTCTGCAGCCTGTATTTAACTAACTAACTCTCTTGGGTGCCTTTGTTAATCGCTGCCATCCTTCTGTTGCTTCTCCCCGCTTCCCCTCCCTCCCCTCGCCTGCTGCTCCCCACTGTCCTGCTGCTGGGACCCCCAATGCCTCGCACCCTCCAGCCAGACCCTGTTCCCGTTCAGGTGGCTCCGAAGCTATTCTGGCTCACGGGCTGCCCTGCCCAGTTTAACTGTAAAGTTCATCCCATATGCAAATGGGTGGCCCCACTAACAAGAGCTCACCCAGAGGGAGCCGTGGGCAGGGGCTGGCAGCAGGAGCACTCCTGGCTGGGGTCTGGCTGCGGGGGGGGCTGCAGGGCTGTCCCCCTTCCCGGCAGGGCTCGGCGCTGGCTCGTCCTCCCCTGGTGCCTGTGGGCGGGCGAGGGGCTGGCCGGGGGGCTCCTGGCTTCACACTGAGTGTGTTTTGGTTCTCTTGCAGGGAAGGTGACTGGTGGCTGGCTCATTCCCTCACTACAGGACAGACGGGCTACATCCCCAGTAACTATGTCGCGCCCTCAGACTCCATCCAGGCTGAAGAGTAATTGCCATCTTTTAGACAGTTTAAAGACAAGTGATAGCAGACGCACCCTGAGTGTCCCTCCCTGCCCCTGCCCCGCTCCAGGGGGAAGCCTCCAAGCCCTCTGGGTTTTTCCTCTTGGCTGTTTTCCCCTTTGAATGTGCAAACCCCGTAAATGTTTTCCAGCCTTCCTTTAAGGCCCACAAGTGCAGCGGTGCAGGGTGCTTGCGTGGTGGAGGGGTGAGCAGTGGCACAGTGGGGCTATGGATGCTTTTGGTCTGGTTTTTATGGAGTGCCTGGAGAAGAGAAGGCTCCAGGGAGACCTCATTGCACCCTTCCAGGACTTAAAGGGGGCTCATAAAAAAGAGAGAGAGTGACTTTTTACATGGGCAGAGGGGCCTGTGAGAGGACGAGGGGGAATGGTTTTAAGCTAAAAGAGGAGAGATTTAGATTAGGTGTCAGGAAGAAATTCTTTACTTGCCGGGTGGTCAGGCCCTGGCACAGGTTGCCCAGAGAAGCTGTGGCTGCCCCATCCTTGGAATTCTTCATGGCCAGATTGGATGGGGCTTGGAACAACCTGGTCTAGTAGAAGGTATGGCAGGAAGGTTCCAACCCCCATGGCAGGGGGCTTGGAACGAGGTGATCTTTAAGGTCCCTTCCAACTGAAATTGTTCTGTGTTTCTATGACTTTACTCCTCCACATGGACACACTGCTGGCTCCACCTGTGCAGATCAGGCTGAGCGTGGAGGGAGCTGTCACACAGGGAGAGCAGGCTGGGGAAAAGACAGATGTATGTCCCAGAGCAGGAGGTGCCAGCTGTGTCCCTTTCCCAGCCAGCAGCATGGTATCCCTCAGCAAGAGCTTGAGGAGTTTTAGGGGTCCTGTTTGGGAAGGCTTTTAGAGTGAGGGTATTCCATGGCCTGTGGAGCAGGGTTGCTCCTTGGGCGATGCTGGGGCTGTGCGGGGACAAGGCCCACCCTGAGGCACCCACGCCCAGAGATGCAGCCCCTGGTCTCCAAAACCTGCGGTGTGGGGGCTGGGGCTGAGGCCCCTGCTTGGGCAGGCAGTGGAGGGGGTGGGCAGGGGCTGGTGCTGAGCTGCTGCCTTGCTCCTGCAGGTGGTATTTTGGGAAGATCACTCGCCGGGAGTCCGAGCGGCTGCTGCTCAACCCCGAAAACCCCCGAGGGACCTTCCTGGTCCGGGAGAGTGAGACCACGAAAGGTAAGAGGGTTTGGGGGAGGTTGGCCTTGGAGAGACCCTCTCTAAATGGTGTGGGGGTACCTTGACTCTGCTTGGTCACTCTGTGGGATCCAAGTTCCCCAGCTTAGGCACAGGGGGGAGGGAGAAAGAGGAAGGGGTCATACCACAAAGACAGGACATGGTGTTTGGGGTTGCTGAGCGATGCCCCTCAGCAGGGGCAGCCTCCTGGGATCTCCCCTGCCAGTGCTGGTCCCCAGGGCGCCAGTGCTGCTGCACCCATCACATCCCCAGTGACTGTGCTGAACACACCATTACAGCCCCGAGCCCATGGGCTGGGGGAACGTGGCCACTTCCCTCCCACCACTGCCTGCCTGGCAGGTGCCCTTCAGAGAGATGGTCAGCTCATGGCAGCGTGGGAGCTGGGAGCTCTCCATCTCCAGTAGGACCACCTGGCAGGATGCTCTTTTTTCCTGTCGTTTTTTTTACTCCCAAGTAGGTGTTTTTTTGGTCTTCCCTGGTCCCTGTATAGTGGCAGAATCTTGAACATGTGCTTCCTGGGCAGGCAGGCCGAGGGAGCGATGAACTTTAATCCTTCTTTCAAGTCTGACGACTCTTATACTTGTTTTTTATCTCCCAAAAGTGTGAGTTGTGATCTTTGAGGCTTGACTGCCTGAGGATGCTGTTTCTTACCTGAAAATGTGGTTTAGTTTGGCTCCAAGTGCACCTTTGGGAAAAGCCCCTTGATGTGCCTCTCTGCTTTTATGCCTTGAACTTACCACTAGTTATTTTATTCTGGTGGAAGCAGCTCATTCAAGCAGCAGCATAAATCTTTGTCTCTGCCCTCTGTGGTCCCAGCAGCACTGTGTTGTTGTGTGGGCAGAGAAGAGCCAAGATCCCAAAGGGGTATTTGTGGAGGAGGGAATTGGGCCCACCAGCCCCTTGCTCCCCTCTGAGATGCCAAGATGTTGGGGTGGTGGGTCAGGAGCTCCCCCCAGCCTGCCTCCCATCTGGTCCTATCTCCTGCTGGAGAGGAGGACCTGGCGGGGCTGGGGGACAACACCCCTGCTTATCACATCCCATAGGATGGCTGGTGGCAGGGCTTGGCAGAGCTGCTGTGCAAGCAGGGGGCAGCTGGGGGTTGTGATTGCACGTTGTGGCTGTAGCCAGGTTGGGCCGTGCCATCCCTCCCTGGCACCAGGTGCCAACTGGTGCATCCAGGAGCTGCTCCCCATCCTCTTCTTTGGGTGAAAGAGGGAGCCTGCCTGCCCAGTCCTGCCTCCTCCACGCCCACCCTCCGTGGGAGCCCATGGGGAGCACCTGTCTGCAGCACATCTGCCCCAGCCCTCGGTCCTGCCCACAGGTGCCTACTGCCTCTCTGTCTCCGACTTCGACAACGCCAAGGGGCTCAACGTGAAGCACTACAAGATCCGCAAGCTGGACAGTGGCGGCTTCTACATCACCTCCCGCACCCAGTTCAACAGCCTGCAGCAGCTGGTGGCCTACTACTCCAGTGGGTAGCCGTGTGGGGTCCCCTTGGGGTCTGGTGGCACCTGGGTGCTGTGCCTGCCCTTGCTGTGGGGTGGGTGCTGCTGGGAAGCCAGCGCAGGGCTGGGGAACCCCAAACCACTCGTGTGGGACCCCGGTGAAAAGCTGCCTGGGTTTTAGGGCACGGGGTTTGGGTACTGGTCACCGAGGTGTTTGCTGGGAGGACGTGGGGTAAAGACATCACGTGCCTAAAAGCCGAAGTGTCACCTTGCTGTTGTCCCCTCCTGTGCTAGAACACGCCGACGGCTTGTGCCACCGTCTCACCAACGTCTGCCCCACGTCCAAGCCCCAGACCCAAGGCCTCGCCAAGGATGCCTGGGAAATCCCCCGGGAATCGCTGCGGCTGGAGGTCAAGCTGGGACAGGGCTGCTTCGGAGAGGTGTGGATGGGTAAGGAGCATTCCCTCCCCGCTGTGCCCTCCGTGTCACCACCTGCATCCTGTCCCCAGCCCTCTGCAGGTGCCCGGAATCCGCAGTGGGGTCGGGGAGCAGGTGAGGGGCACGGCCCCCTGTCCCATAGGTGTGTCCTGAGCCGCGTGTCCTGTGCCACAGGGACCTGGAACGGCACCACCCGGGTGGCCATCAAGACACTGAAGCCTGGCACCATGTCCCCGGAGGCCTTCCTGCAGGAAGCCCAGGTCATGAAGAAGCTCCGGCACGAGAAGCTGGTTCAGCTCTACGCCGTGGTTTCGGAGGAGCCCATTTACATTGTCACTGAGTACATGAGCAAGGGTGAGCACAGGAGGGACGCCGAGGGTGCGGCCGAGGGGCTCTGCTCCCCCACACTGCTCTGACATTGGTCTTCCTCGCAGGGAGCCTCCTGGACTTCCTGAAGGGTGAGATGGGCAAGTACCTGCGGCTGCCCCAGCTCGTGGATATGGCGGCTCAGGTGGGTTTCTGCATCCCCAGGTGTCGTGCATCCCCCTCCAAGGGTGCTGGCTGCCTGAGGCCCTCACCGGGCTGTCACTGGTCAGGTGACAAGGTGCTGTGCAGCCTTGCCGGGTGGGTGCCGTGGTCCCCACTGGGTCTCAGCCTGGAGCTGGGTTGCAGTCTGGGACCATTGTTTTGCCCATTCCTGTTGCCACTGGCTCTCCCTGGCCAGCAAACCCTTGTCTGCATGGGATTGTTTGAGCAGCTGGTTGTTCCCACACTCCATCTGGGTGCCACTGCAGAGCTGTTCCCCTTGGCCATGCTGGGCACTCCCCAGGGACCCTGATGTCACCCTGTCAGCCTCGATGCCCCGTGTGCTGCTCCCCACAGATCGCATCCGGCATGGCCTACGTGGAGAGGATGAACTACGTCCACCGGGACCTGCGGGCAGCCAACATCCTCGTGGGGGAGAACCTGGTGTGCAAAGTGGCTGACTTCGGCTTGGCACGTCTCATCGAGGACAACGAGTACACTGCTCGGCAAGGTGCGTGTCCGTCGAGGTGCCCGGGCAGGTGGCACCAGAGCAATGGCCACTGGTGCCCGGTCCCCAGAGGTGTGCAGCGTGTCTGGAGCCAGCACGTGGCTCTGACTGCACAGAGGCACTCGTGGCCCTGCACACCCCCTCACGCTGCCTCTCCATCCAGGTGCAAAGTTCCCCATCAAGTGGACGGCCCCTGAAGCAGCTCTGTATGGAAGGTTTACCATCAAGTCAGATGTCTGGTCCTTTGGCATCCTCTTGACTGAGCTGACCACCAAGGGCAGAGTGCCGTACCCAGGTGAGGGCTGGCACCCACCAGCAGAAGCCCTGTCACTATTGCAGTGCCCAATACCGGCTGACCATGCCCAGAGCTTACTCCTGGTACTCTGTGGCCCTCAGAGCCATCCTTGTGGAGTAACAAACTGATGCAAAGTTTCTCCTGCCATTTGGGGCTGAGCTACCCCTTCCCAGGTTGGATCCTCCCCACTGGGGTGAGCAGAGATTGGCTGGGATGCAAGGTCCCAGCCACCCTGTCCCGCTCCAGCCCCGAGCAGGGTGACAGGCTGGCAGGGACAAGTGCCCTTGGGCTGGGGGATCTCTCTCTCGCTGGGTCACTGGGGATGCCCCTGAGGCGTGTCCCAGCACGGCACCCTTAGTGTGTCCCCCGGGACAGGCGCAGTGCAGGGCCCGGCTCTGATCAGTGCCGTGTCTCCTCTGGCACGCAGGGATGGTGAACCGGGAGGTGCTGGATCAGGTGGAGCGAGGGTACCGCATGCCCTGCCCACCCGAGTGCCCAGAGTCCCTGCACGACCTCATGTGCCAGTGCTGGCGGAAGGACCCGGAGGAGCGACCCACCTTCGAGTACCTGCAGGCTTTCCTGGAGGACTACTTCACCTCGACAGAGCCCCAGTACCAGCCCGGCGAGAACCTATAGACCCGGAGCTCCTGCTGGCACCAGGGCGCTGCCGTCCTCGCCGCAGGGCACCGCGGGCCGGCCTCCCCACCGAGGGGCTGTTTTTGTGGAGCAGCCCTGGAGCAGGACGGGGCATTCTCTGCGGACGCAGCCAGGGGAGGTGCTGGGTCCCCCCATTGCTCATTAAGACTTGTGGCCCGTGCGTAACGAAGCGGCGCTGTCCCGCTGGCGAGAGGAGCCTGTGGGCGCCGGCGGAGCTGGCTCGGAGGGCGAGCAGAGCATCTCCTGCCAAGACACTTGACTTCTGGGAGACTTTTCCCCCCTACAGCTCTGGGGTGAGCCTGGAGGGATTGGGGGACAGCACTCCACCTCAGACACATGGCCCCGGTCTCCTGCACCCCCTTTCTAAATCAGCACAAATGTCCCTGCCCCTTCACCCTCTCCACTGTCTCCCCCGTGGCTCCAGTTCTCCTGAGGATGCTGGCAGAGACATTCCACCACAGAATCACAGAATGCTGAGTTGGAAGGGACCCACAAGGATCTTTGAGTCCAGTCCTTAAATGGATGGCCCACATGGAGATCAATCCCACGACCTTGGTGTTATTAGCTCCATGCTCTAACCAACTGAGCTAAGCTCAGTGTCATGATGGCACAATCCCTGGCTGGTTTAAAGGGGGTGATGCACCGGGTGGTGGTGCCAGCGTGGGATGGCAGTGGAACTCTGATGGTCCCTCTGGCCTCGCTATGACCTCAGTGGCTAGTGGGTTCTGGGACCATGAAATGCTACTGTTCCTGGCTCTGGTGATGGACACAGTCCCATGGGAGCACCTGGGCACAAAATCAAATCTTCCAGCTGTGTCTGTTCCCCCAGGGGACAAGTCTCTCCTCTCCTGGGAGTGGCACAGGGGATGCTGGCAGA
The DNA here is from genome assembly GCA_013399855.1 of Oxyruncus cristatus. Classification (NCBI taxonomy): domain Eukaryota; kingdom Metazoa; phylum Chordata; class Aves; order Passeriformes; family Cotingidae; genus Oxyruncus; species Oxyruncus cristatus. Next base: position 107,932 of record VXAY01003535.1, on the reverse strand, counting down.
GCCCTTGCCCTGCTTGCAGCCAGCCCTGCTGCCCCGCTGTGTTTTCTCCCACCACACACTCCAGGTCTTCCAGCCACCTCCTTGTAAAGTGCCCCTCAGCCTCCACCCCTGGTTCTGCCACCAGCTGTCCCACCAGCAGAGTCCCCTGGGCTGGCCCTGCCACCAAATCCACTGTGGGGCTTGGGTGCATGGCCCATGTAGCTGTTCAGGGTGTTGGGAGTGTTTTGGGGGAAATACTCATCTTTCTCAGATGCTTTTGTTCACCTGGTACGTTTTTAGCTGGCTTCCCTCCACCCCTCATGTCTCAGCTGCCAGGTTGCAGCCCCCATGCAGCATCCCAAGCCACATGCCACCATCCCGGAGAAGAGTCCTGGGAAGTGCTGTGCCACATTTGCATCCTCACCTACCCCCGCTGCTCCCAAAGTCCTCAGCCGTGTTTTGGAGGTGGGTGTCTATCCCTGCCCAGCTTTGCCCCACACACATCCCGTGGGGCCAATTCCCATACTCGGCGTGGCAAATCCCAGTCCCTGCCCTCTCCCACCCACCACCTGCTTGTACATAACCCTCGAGTGGTCCCCTCACCCTCCCACACCTCGGTTTCATTGCATGTGTTGGTTTTCTCCCTCCTGTGGCCGTATCCAGCTGGAAGCCCTTCACTGTGGTGGTTCACAAAGCTTCTCTCCCTCACCACTCGCTCAGAAAGACCTGGAGGGGTCTTCAGATGCTCTCCTGGGCCACAGTGGGATGGGGGCTTCGGGAGTGCTGCGGGGCAGGAGTCCTGGGGGGAAGGACCTAGAGAGGGGAGCCAGTGGCTTCACCCACCTCTCAGTCCTCAGACAGGGGGCTTTCTGTGCCTCCCCATCACTTGTGGGATGGGGTTTCCCTCTGGCACAGCCTCCTCACAGGCAGCAGACCCAACCCACCTCTCACCAGTCCCTGCCGTGGTATCAGTGTCCCAGGAAAGCTGGGTGGGAGCCCACTGTGGGCAGGGGGTGGCCAAAAGCCCCACCCCAAATCTCCACCAGGGCAGGGTTTGGGCACACCACTGCCTGCCACTCACTCCCACAGCTCCCTGTACACTTATTTATGAACCAAGGACTTGGCTGGTTGGTTGGTTGGTGGCTCCTTTTTTTAGTGAGTAAAACCTTCAAAGGTTGACCAGGCTCTTCAGCTGCACGGAGGGATCCTGCTGGCTTGAAGAACAGCGACTGGATTAATGGATTTTTTAAATAATTTCAAAAGTTGGAGCCTTTTCTCCCCCCCTCCCGTCCTTACAGGTTTGTTGTGCCTGAGTTTCTGTGTTTGGGTAGGGTCTCCCCAAACCTCCATGTTCTGGGTCTTCCCATGTTTGCAGCCCTTTGGGATGGGTGGCTGCTATGTCCCCCTTGGCAGCCCTTCCAGGGGGAGGCCTGTGCCACAGCTCTGCCTGAATTCCACAGAATGCCCATCCCTGGGAGAAGCCTCTGACAGCTTTAACCTGTGGAAGCCAGATTTGGTGTGGGAGCTGGGGAGAGAGAAGGCAGGCACACGAGTTTGGGTTTGGCCTCTGGGTGTCTGCAGAACGTGCAGGGTCTTATGTGGGCTCAGGGGTCGGGAATGGGCCTCACCCAGCAGGTCCAGGCTCGGGCTCGTCCTGGAAGCAGCAGGCACAGGGAGCGCCCTGGGCTGGCTTCATTCCCCATGGATTTGGGTAAGCTCTGCAGGAGGAGACGTGCTGGGGACATTTCAGGGCAGAAGACAGTAAGGCAATGGCAGAGGAGCCCTGCTGCACAGGGCTGTGTGTCCTCGTGCCCGTGTGTCCATCGTGGTTCTGTGCAGAGGTTCTGGTGGGACTCAGCATCTCCGGACTCGCCACCGCAGCCGGCACGGCCTGGAGGCCCCGGGGATTCAGAGCCTCCCCTCCATCCCCAGTGTTGGCTGGCAGCTTATTTTTGAAGCCAATAAACTCCAGAGGGGAGCCCGCACCTAAGGATGCTTTTTGGCTTCCTGGGCCCCATCAAATCCTACAACTCATTCTCCTCTGCTGTTATAATTTTTTTACACAGTCTTTTGTAAAATCTCCGACCGACTATGCAGAGAACATGTGGATCTGTGTCTCTCCTCGGCTCCCCTCACCTGCCTTTTTTGGTGTCTAAGTAAAGTATTTAGCTTTTTTTGTTTGTTTGTTTGGGTCTCTTTTTTTTGGATAATAATAAAACTTTAGGGGGAAAAACCTGAAAAGGTCCAGCTTTGTGGGTGGTGGGGGGTGGAGATGCTTTGAAACTCTAATGTTGATGTAAATACTTTGCAATTTGATAATTAAATACAAACAGACCTCACAAAACAGAAGTGTAGCTCATGTGTGAGGGGCCTTGTGAGCTCCTTAGCACCCCTGATAGGGGAGCTGCTGGATCCTGGATCCTGTGCAGTGCCAGTGGGAGGGTCCTGCTGGCTCCCAGAGGCTGGGCTGGAGGGGACAGGACAGGGGCAGTGCCCCATCAGCAGAATCTGCTTCATCAGCAATCATAAGAAGCAGGCCTGCTCTCTCTGGGTGATTAGTGGGTGCTGACTGGGGTCCCTCACTCGGTGATTAAGTAATTGATATATAACATCTGGGAGTAGTAGGCCCTTTGAGAGCAGGATGGCTCATATTCCTCCTCCTTCTTCACCACTGTCTTATCATCCATGTGGTCTGTGGTGGCTTTAGTGCCACAAGTCCCTGCTCTGGCTGCTCCCTCCATCTTGGACTGGTAAGTGACTCAATCTTACCGCCTTGAATGTTTAATGCTTTATGTTGTATTTGTCTTTAAAAGAATTAAGCAAGTGCTGGTCCCTTGGTCCTCCTGCAGTGTGTGGGCTGGGGGTGGGCTGGTGAAGTTGCCACAGGAGGGAGGCTGAGGCCGTGGCTCTTTCAGTCCTTGGATTTTCACCTTTGGCGTCGCTGTTTTGGGGTGGGGTGGCCGTGGGGAGGGCACATGGAGGAGGAGACAGGGGTTCTGGGGGAGGCCAGGGTGCTGTGGTCCAGCCCAAGCCCGGGGGCAGTGCAGGGGGCTGCAGTGGTTTGTGCAGGGAGTATGGGGGGGCTGGATTCAGTACTTTGGAGCGCTGTCTCTGGCACCCTTCTCTTCCTCCTATCCCCTCCCCTTCGCTCCCTGTCTGGTCCTCATCCGTAATGGCAGCTGAGGCATCTGAAGAGCATCAGGGCAGTCAGCAGTGCCTGCAGCCCACCCTGGCCATGCCCAGGGGCTGTTTTACCACGGAGTCATCCCCCTCAGTGAAACCCCTCTTGACTCCCAAGTCCTTTGTGGAGGTCTGCCCTGTGAAATGGAGGGGGAGGGAATGATGTGAGCCTGGAGGGGCAGAGGCTGTCTGAGCCAGGAGCCGTGACAAGAATCACTGCCAGCATCTGCTTGGACCAACGGGAGCCCCTCCCAGGCATTCCTGGCCTGAGCCAGGCAGATGTGCCCAGGGATTACACCACATGCCTCCCTTAATGGACTTAATCTTGCTGTTTGCTCCGTGCTCCTGTTGGGCCCTGGGAGATGCTTTGGGTGTTAGGGTGGGGCTGTGGCTGCCCGTCCAGCAGCTCTGGTGAGGAGCCGGGGCTCCTGTGCTGGGCGGTTTGTGCTGGCAGTGGGTTCTAAAATGGTGAGGGTGTTGACATGAACATCCCCTTCACTTCCCCAAAGCTCAGTGGTAGCTCTCCCCCAGAACATCAAGTCCTGGCTCTTGGTCCTGGCTCCCAAAGGATAAATGCTTTTGAGTACATGGCAGCAGCCCTGAACTGCACCTGAACACCCTGAGGTGTGCTGAGGGTCTGGGGTCTCTCCCACAGCCCAGACCCAGCAGAAGGTCTCCTGGGGCAGGAGTGGGGTGCTGTTCATTAAAGGGTTGGCTCACACCAGGGCTGTGGCCCCATGTCAGGCTCTCGGGTCTTGCTGGCAGTGCCACCACAGCCCCTGATGCTCACTGGTAGCAAGAGGTGAACAGGAGGCTGCCAGCACGTGTTGACTCAGAGGACACAGCCTGTCTCTGCCCAGCGACAAGATTTGCCTTTGCTTGAGGAGTAGCAAAACCCTCTCACCAGGGGTTAATCTCCAGGCTGTGGAGGGAAGGGCTAAAGTCCTTACCTGACTTCAGCTTACCTCCCACAGCTGGGAAACCAGCTGGTGCCAAAGGGCAGTGGCAGGGCTCTGTACCACTGAGCTCTGGTGAGGAGCCGGGAGGGGTTTGGCTGGGCCAGCCCCAGGGTGACAGCAGGAGGGGATGCAGCTGGAGGCCATGGGAGGCCGGTGCTATTGGCAGCAGGACTGTGTCTCTGGACTTGGTTGCCTCCCTGAGCCAGCTGGTGGATGCTTCCAGCTCAAACAGCTCCTCAGTGGGATCAACCTCTTTGCCCCGGCTGCTGCTGTAACTCAGCCATGTTGAGTGCGTGTCTCAGGGTGAGCAGGGAGCGTATCCAGGCAGGAGGCACTAATCGCCCAGCAGGATCCCTGGATGAGGGGCAGATGCTGGAGAGCAGCTGGTTCCTACCTGAACCCCAAGTGGTGCTGGGGAGCTCAACTGCCAAACCTCAGCCCCTGAGATGATGCACCACCACAAATGTCAGGCAGATCTAAGGTTCAAAGAGCCACACCATGGGAAGTCTTGTGGTATCCCAGCTGCTCATCCTGGGGATGCTGCCTAAGAAGTGTTGAGGAGGGGTGTGAGAAATCCCTGCACCTCAAGGCTGCTCTGAATCTGAGGGCAGCCTGAGACAAGCTGCATCTCTGTTTCTAGGGATTGGAGCCTGGGCGCTTTTTTTTTGTATTTGTTTTTTCCCTTTACTGACCCTGCTGTGTCACTGATCTGTTATGTGACCTAGAAAAGAAAATGATCTCTCCTTCACACGGAAAGACAAAGAAACAGCTTAAGGCTCCTGCTCCCTGTATCTAGGAAGCATCAGGCAGATGGACACTGTAATTCAGCAAGGTGATGAGACTCGCTCTGTGCCAAAGTGTCAAGTGACACCACGGGCAATGTCCAGGCTCAGTGGGGCCTGGCACAGCACAGTGGTTGTGTTTGAAATCTCACTGCTTTGAGTCACCAGTGTAGCTGCCCACCTGTGCAGTCCCCACACATACCTGGGGACAGAGCCACCCCACTGCTCTTCTGGCAGAGAAACTCCTCGAGACCAGGGCCAAAGCTCCGAGCGTCCCTGGGCACAGCCGGCACACGCCTGGCTGGGAGCACAGGCTGTGTCTGCACGGGCTCAGCCCAACCTGCGGTGCACAGGCAGGGAAGCTGTGATGATGCTGTTCAGAAGCCATCGGGTCTGACCTGTTCTGCAGTCACAGGCTGGTTTTTCAATCTCTTTATAGAGGACAAGCCAGGCATTAGCATGGGATGTGAGACCTGGTTGGGTTCCTCATTCTGCCCGAGGCTTTCTGTCTGACCATGACAAAGTTGCTTTAATTTTCTGTCTTTAAAATGAAGATGGTATCTCAGGGCCCTAAAGAGGGTAGGAGACTGTGCTGTGGAGGGCTATGTGCACATCAAAGAGTGTTCCTTCTCTGCATTTGGGGTGGGAGGTTTCTAACCCCATCAGTCTACTGAGAGCCCTCCTGCAGCCTTCCTCTTTTGAAGTGCTTTTTACTCTGAGCTGGGTCTCACAGAAGGGAAGGCCCGCAGCTGCACCTTGTCTCAAACCCCATGTTCGAGAGCCAGGGCTTGCTCTCATCCAAAGGGCTGTCTGGCTTCGTGGCTAGGATTTATTTAAATTGCTGTGAAGTGCAACTTGGCTAGTGAGCAACAAAAAGTGATTCTTGACAGAACTGACTGCATTAGCTTAAGTACTTTGAAACTTAAAAGTCGCTCAGAGAACAGGCAAGAGTTGTGCCATGGCCTGCAGTGAGTGCCCTCCCCTCTGCATTTATTTATGCTGATGTGACAGCTACTGGGATTTCCCTCGGCCTGACAGGTGACAGAGCTGTCACATCTATTTTTGACGTGGCACACGCTTTTTTTAATCGTGTAAACACTAATATGTCCTGAACTCTTTCCAACTTGGACCTGGGCTTCAGGGCAAGGGTAGAGCAAGCCAGTTTCAGGTCCAGCAGCTCCCACACCCTGTGCCACTCTCGGGTGCTGTTGGATCTCAGTGTCCTTCTCCACCAGCTCTACAGCCCAGGCTGGGAAGGGCTCACAGCACCAGAGCTCAGCTGGGCTGCAGGCAGGTCTCTGCCCTGAGCAGAGGGACAGTTGGGGTTATGTGGTGTCGTGGGATGGGCTTACACAGCGTGAGCTCCCGGCAGACACTTTTACTGTCGGCAACAGGGATTAGTGGCTTCCAGGGCACAGCTCTGGGGTTTTATTTCATAAGCAGTAAGAGAAGGGGGAATCTGTCACGTAAGTGCAGAGATACACAGGAGGTGCTTCTGGCTGTGAGATGAGCATGTTTAGGAATTGCCAGTCTGGTTCCCACTCTGCCCATGGTCAGGTTAACCAGTCAGGGAGAAGAATCAGTACTGGGAGCTACAGGGCAAACAGGCTCTGCCTCTTGCTGGAGATTCAGCGCCGGGGTTACTGTGCTGGGAACAGAACAATACAGAAACACGATTGCTGGGCTAAGGCATCCACAATGAGCAGCCAACGCATCATGCTGGGCAGGAGGCCATAGACCAAAGTTTATAAAGCTTTATTAAACATTTTGAACAGCTGTGCAATGAACAAACAATACTCTGGAAGTTTCACAACCTCATAGCTTGAACTGCCTCAGGACAGCAACAGCCACTTCTGCTGCTCTCCAGCAGGAGACTGAAGGAAAGATAAACAGAGGGCAAAGGGGAGGGACACCTTTAAAGTTTAGAGACAAGTGTTTTGTGTCAACCTCTAAGGCTTCTCATAAACCAGCCTCTGCCCCAGGCTTTTTAGGCCTGACCCACCACCACCTTGGCTGCTTGACATCCTTCTGCCAGGGAAGCTGGAGATACCAGGTGTTTTTCCAGCCTCAGCAATTCTGTAGTCAGTAGCACCAGCACCTTCTGTCACCTCTACCACTGAAAATGGCTGAAGCACTTATTGCTTCCAGCCATGCCTCCACCTCGGGACCCTCTCCTGCCCTGCCCATGCCCGGCCTTCTGGGCTAGCACAGGTTTTGTAGGGTGAAGTTCACAGTGCCTTCTAAAACCCTGTGTCTTGCAGCACACCAGCTCTTTATCCCAACAATCAATACCTTGGTAAACCTTGGACAGCTAGGAGGAGGGGAAGAGAGAGTCTCTGCTGCCTGTGAGGCTTTATAAAAGCAGCAGCATAACTGAGGCTTTCAGGCTGGGATCATCTCGGAGCATATGGAGTTCAGAAAGCACTTGGGCAGTGCACACATCTCTTTGGCAGGCTGAGCAGGAGGAGGTGACTCAACTGCCTCTGGCCCCAGCAGCTTTTGGCCAAGTGCATCTGGTGAGTTGTCGCATTTGCCCTTGATCAGCAAGGTGGGAAGGTGGCTCCCCACAAAGAGAGGCTGAAAGAATCTTGTAGCTACTCGAGCAGGATCAGTGGGCCAAGAGCCCTGAGTTAGACCACCATGGCCTAATGCAGACCAGCAACACACAACTCCACCACTGCCACCAGCTGGGCAGGGGCCAGTGGCTCGGGCCTTCAGCACTTCTCAGTTGGGAGGGCTGGTGTCTGTTCCCGGTGATACGGGAAGGAAAAAAAAAAAAGACTTCTGCTTCTAAAAAAGCAGGTGGTGCTGCCAGAGTTCACACAGTAAACGAGTCGAATTTCACAGGCAGAGTGGGAGGAATTTGCCACTCTAGTCCACGCACAGTTACAGGAAACAGGCTGTCCTTACTCCAGTCCCATACCTAACACCCCCCTCCTCCCCAGCCCCACCCCCTATTTAAAAGCCAAACAAGAGCCCTCAGCAGACTGGAAGGTTATGGTTTTCTAGGTGCCCACTATGCTGGGATCGTGGGCTGACTCCGGCAACTGGGATCCTGTGCAGTGATACAAGAAGCAGTTCCCCCAGCAACTGTAGCAGATGAGGAATAGAGCTGCCAGGAAGACCAAGGCACAAATCGTGCAAGGTTTCCGTTCCAGGAGAAAACTGAGCAGGTAGAATCCCATGAACATTGAGTGACTGAACCACAAGGCCGGGTTGAGGGGCTTGGGTATGAGCAGGACAGGGAGCAACCACTGCAGGCAGTACATTGTGGCTGGCTGGGGTCTCGTGGCAGCAGCAGTTGGATGTGCTCCAGAAGAGTCTCCAGCAACTCCTCCAGCGGGCAGGCTTGTCTGTAGGGAGGGCAAAACGTCAGACTGTCAGAGAAATACAACTGACATTCTTATACAGCTTCATTTACTCCCAAGCATCATATGCTGACGTTTGACCTCCCAGTACTAAATTCTGGTGTGTCTTGGAGCTGGTGGAAAGTTTCCTGCTTTCTGATCCTCTCAGCTGGGGACAGGATTAGCTATCGCTGGTGTAGAAGCGTATCCTGTGTGCTCTGTTTTTCAGGCTTTGACCCAGGCTAACAATCGTGAGACCCTTTTAGCACAGTGCAGGAACAGAAAGGGAGAAGGGGAAATGAAAAGGCAAACAAGCTGCCACAGCCTTCCTAGGCACCTATTTATCCAAGGCCATCCACAGACCTGAGTGATAGTAAAAAGAAAGGCAACTGAGGGGTGAAGTACTGGGTGCCACAGAGAAGTGTTGAGGAAGCACTAGTGTAGGAAGTGTCTAGGAATTGTTCAGCACACAAACTGCTCCCTCCCAGGCACAGACAATGAAGTCTCCCCGCAGGATGGCACAGCACTCCAGCTACACATGTAGCCACCTGGGAAAGCCCTGGCAGTGTCCAGGCTGCAAAACAAAGGGGAGGACAGTCCCTGCTTAAGGATTTATAATCCTTGCCAAACAGCTAAAGTCAGATAAGACAAAATATGTGAATAGATCAAAGAGGGGACAGGCTCAAAATGGCAATTTCCATTAAGTGCTGTAAACACAGGATTTCCTCACTTGGATTATTATAAAACCCTGTGGAAAAAGTGAGTTTTAAGGGCTTTCCTAAGCAGGGATGGCAGCATGCTACAAGTCCAGAAAACTTGCTCCTACCTTTAGCAACCACCTCAGGTACACTGAGAGCGTGGTTTTGTTTTTCTTTCCAAAGCAGTACAAACATCTTCAAGAATTTCAGATGGCTTTAAAAACAATAAACTTTACAGGTGTGTTTACAGGTCCTGAACTGTTGGAAGAGGGCAGAACAGTGGAGCTCAGCAGCCTGGGATAGCAATAGCAGGGCAGGCTAGAAGGTATCAGTATGGTTGGGAGGGACTAATGAGAAGTTAGCCTTCAGTTTGTGCATTAAACCCATGACAAAAGGGTACTCCTACCTTATTGCCCTAAAACAGGGAAAAAACATGCAGGGAAATGTTGGAAAAGGGAAGAGCCAGGGAAGCATGTTCTTCCCTGCTATCCTAGAGCATTTTATGATGACAGGCAGCAACACTGAAGGAAGCAGCTGCCAGCCAGGGCAGAGGAAGTCAGGCAAGAGGACAGTCTTGCAGGATGCCGTGGCCTCACCCCGCTACGGAGAGTGTGGTCAGGACAGCTCCTGGCAGCAATCCTTTTATCTGCAAATACTCAGCGGGGCACTGCTCTGTCAGAAGGATGAAGGGCTGAGCCCAGCCTGTCAGGATTACAGCTTGGGGGTGGGAAGGTTAGCAGGATGAAGGAGTGAGAAGGTAAACAAACAGCACATTCCACTGGCTCCTGTTGGCAGGAGAAGGGATTTCCTGGCAAAGGGAGGGGAATGAGGGATTGAACAGAAAAGCCAAGAGAAAACCACACATGGTTCTCTTCCAGAAGAATGCTGAGGTCAGACTGGGCTCTGCTGTCAGCAGCAGGAAGGACTCTGCCATCGCTGTGTGCTGAGCAGCAGGAACTATTTTATTTCAGTGGTAGTAAGAGAATACAGGCCAACATCCCCACCAGCACAGATTATTTGGGGGAGGTATGTTGCGCTGCTGATCCTGCAGGAGAGTGTTCTCCAGCAAAAAAAGGGCAGCTCAAATTCAGTTAGTAAAACCAAACTGCAGCTCAGCAACCAAAGAGTTATTTTACACTGCAATATGGATTGAAGTTTCCCGCAATCTTTTCCTCCCAAGTGCTCCAAATATTGAGCACTAAAAATCACTGCATAAACATCATGTCATGTTTTTGCTAGATCCAGCCCTAAGTTGCATCAGCTTGACTTCTGTGGCAGTCTGTGTCACCTCTTCTTGAAGCTCTAGTTTCCAGTGCCTAAAGGCAATTGCTTTGGGCTTTCTGTTTCTAGAGCAAAGAAATGGGGAAAAAAACCCTAAGACAATGTTTCTGTCAGAGTAGCACAAAGCTGGAATGAAGCTCTAGAATCTTTCAGAACTAGTGGCATAGATCTCTCAGCTTGAAAAGGGTCATGAGTCACTATGGAGCCTTTAGCCCCCAAACTTTACAACTGACCACAGTCTGAAAATAATTATAATTCATTTCACGGTCTGGTGTTTTTGCTCCTACAACGCTCTTTACAATAACACTCTAAACAGCAGGTTGATTTTAAGCATCTAAGTTTTACTTAAGCACCTCTTACAAACACAAAGCCATCTCGGAACAAGTTACCCATTTTTAAATATCAGTGTTTCCTGCAAGAGCTAGCTGCTTGTAGCAATAAATGCAGCCACTCTGCAGAATAAAGAACCATTTAATAGGGGTTATTTTTACTGTGAAGTTTCAATGCCAATGCCCTTCAACCTGGAAACCTCCTGGATTTCTGACAAACACAGATATTTGAACAGTCACTCTTTGTATCTGTAGTCAGTTTGCTTGTATTTTCACATGCCCCTTCGCTATCCACCAGGCTATCCAGGCTGAGGACCTTTTGCTGTATCCCACAGCTGATCCTAGATAAATTACCTACTATTGGACACTTCTGTAGCTCTGTCTTCCTCAAGGGACTTTCCACGAGTAAGATACCTGCTCTTCACTAGAGATTCCTTTGTACAGCTGGCAATGAGACTGAGTATTCTTTCCATGCTATTGATCAAAGAGAAACAGTGTCTCTGGTTATCAACTCTTCACTGAGCAGGGAACTCTCTCCTTGGTGCCCAGGACATGCAAATGCTTCTGGAAGCCACAACAATATTCAGTTTTGCCTGGATTTTCAAGCAAGGTGAAACTTGCAAATGATAGATTCCTACCTTATTGTCTTTGTCCCCTCCTCACGATCTAAGCCAAAGATTACCACGTCCCAGAGCAAATAATCACCTGTCACCCAGCAGCACTGGTTTCACAACCGCATCCTGCTTTTCCTCAACCAGTTGCTCTTGTTCTCCCCTGCCTGACTCATCTCCCTCCTCAGCCAGCCCGTGTCCTGCTGTCCTCAAGCCTCTCCTCCTCAAATCATCTGACTTGGCGCCCACTCATGTTTACCCAAGGGCTCCTTTCCACCGCACCACCTCTGCCTCCTCTCGCCCCTCCGCAGCTCTTGGAGCCACCTGAACTCCCTTCAGGGCCCTCGGCAGCAGAGCTGGCGATGCTCCCGCTGCTCTTCCCGCAGCCATCGGCTCCCTCTGATCTGCACGTGCTTGCCGGAGCCTCTTCCCTGCCAGTTCCTGCAGGCAGAGGAGCAGCCTGGGGAGGTTCCCTGTGCACCTCACTACTAATCAGACACCAATACTTTTCCACACACTTATTAACTGGCTTCCATCGCGTTCCCAGCCCTTCCTTCTGTCACCTTCCTTCCTAAGACTATTCAAAACCATCTGGTCTTACTGGTGTGTGCTTGCAGGGAGGATTTTGGAATTCCAGTGAGAGGGCAGCAGCACACCTTCCCCAGCCAGACACAAACCTTCAATTCTGACAAGCGTAGAGTGAGTAGCACAGTGCAAGTCTGTACTGCCTTCAAATCAATCAGTCACGTTCTGGAATAAATCCATCTGAGGAGCAAGTGAGCTGTTCCTCCACATTGTACAAGCTAATTCACCAATCAGGATGCCAAGAGGTGTTCCTACACCCCAGGTTTTACACTTCAGAATGCCAATACCAAGTCTGTACCTTTCTCAAGAATGTTTTAATTCCTTAACAGTCCATTTACCCTGACAGGGGAGAATAATCAGCTGGCTTTCCCTAAGCACTTCAAAGGAAAGCTTGTTCAGGCCTTACTTAGGCAGCCTTTAAGCCAGTGCTGTCTGCATGGAACCTCCCCAGCAGATGCTACAGAGTCACTCAGGCTGGCAGCTGAAAGGTTTGCAATAAAACACTGAGTAACCTTTTTATTGGGGTGTGCTGGTGCCATTCTCCCCCTTTCCCAAAAGCTGAAGTTTCTGCTTGGCAATGAAAAGATACATTAGTGGGATAAAAATCTGTCAGGTTATACTGTGCACGTAACTTAAGTGTAAGCCTCAGGTACTTGCACTGTTTCTTCCCTATGAGGCTCACCTGTAGTACAGGTCTCTGAATATTGTTTCAATCCAAACCCCTGTCGCAGCCATTAACTGGTGTTGTGGGCAGTGCTTCACGCTGCCAGCGCGTGTTCAAAACCAACTCAAGTACCACAGAGCACCCAAAACAGCTGCTGAAAAAATACACAACTCCCAGTGCACCGGGACCAAAAGAGAGGTGCAGAGCTATCAAGTGACAGGTTTGAGGAGTTCAGCTAAGAAAAGTAACAGCAGAGCAGCGTCCCAGATGCCAACCCTCTGTTGTAAACCCAAGAACCATGACTGTTCGAACTTTCAGACCTATTTGCAGTATCAGGGATTAAGTTCTTCAGTGCTTTTTTTAGCCTTGCCACTACTTTTTCAATTTTTATTTAAAGCTTTATCTGCTGCTATGACTCAGCTGGAAAGAGTGAGTCTAAAATTTTTGGCAAAGGCCTTACTCCAGTCTTGGATATGTTCATGCCTTGAACACTTGATGCAGACTAAGAAATGGTGCAATATAACTGCAAGCAGTTTCCAAAAGAGCAACAAATCCTTGACTAACCAAGCCTCGGGCTTACAGAGTGCTTTGATTTCTCAAGCTAGAGACGAGCCAAAGCAACTCGCACTGAGAAAAGTGAGGGTCTCTGCTGAGCCACTCTTTTCATCACTTCCACAGCTGCCCTCCAAGGTTTGTTACTCAGAGGGGGTGGATGAGGATGTGTCCAGAGGCAGTGCCCACTCCATCTGGACTGCAGTGCCTTCACAGCACCAGGGTAAATAAACCTCCATCTGTGAGCAGGAAGGCAGCAGTATGATATGTGTTTCTCTACACAAGGTAGAGAAGATATCCAAACTAAAACTAACTGTTTTTCAGAGAACTTGGAATGAGCCTGGAATTCATCAGGAGTCACAGCACAAGCTTAAATCAGCCAGCTCTGTGGCAGGATGTCAACATTCACAGTTGTCACCTAAGTACTGCTAGTTTCATTTGTACTAATTTATTAATTCTCATGGTCCTCATTCCTGCCTTTTGCCCTTGTTTAATATCCAGAGATCAGGAATTCCAGGCCCATTCCCTAAAAAAAAAAATAGTTTTCATTTGGATCCCTTCTCTAACTTGTGCCTTCAAAAGGCTTCAGAGGTATGAATTTTGCCTGATAAAGGCCAGTTTCTGTGTCTCAGGTAGAGAGGCAAAAATGCAGTTTGGGCAAGGGGTTATGAGAAGTTATCACGTATAGGTTGGAAAGACAAAAGTTAATCAACTATGATTAACTTAAACAGTATTTGCAAGATCCATTGTAATGTTTCAGTACCAGGGAAATATGGAAGAGTTCCGTGTGCTGTGGCACTACCTTTAAGAGCTTGTTCTTCCTCTTCTCTTGCACCTGCACGTTTGGGATGTCATGAGCAATGTTCGCGTGACAGAATAGGTTGTAAACCCGCCCCGCAACTGGCTCAAAGCATGTGTAGGGTCTGCAGTGCTGTGCTCAGAGAACATCACAGAACATCCCGCGGTAGGAGGGACCCACCAGGACCACCCAAGCCCAGCTGCTGCCTCCGCTATCCGAGCGTTGTGTTACCCCGGGGAGGGACGGGCCCGGCGCTAACGAGAGCTGCGAGCCGCAACCGCCCGCGAGCGGAGGGACAGCGGGGAGGGCGCAGGCAAAGCCGCTCTGTCCGCGCTGGCAGCAGCCTCACGGTCGGCTGGAGCCTTCTCCGCACGCCGCGGCTCTCCCGCAGCTGGGAAACCTTCCCCCGT
>VXAY01003535.1:77463-93476 GCA_013399855.1 Oxyruncus cristatus | reverse complement strand
CGGCGGGGCCGGGCCGGGTGCGCCTGCGCGGGCGGGCGGGCGGCACTGCGCCTGCGCGGGGTCAGGAGGGCGGTGCGGCCCGGGGGGCTTTGGGGCGTTTGTGGGGTGTTTTCTTCTTTTGTAAACGGGTTTTTCCGTGTGTGGGCGTTGTAGTGGGCCGTGCGAGGGGCGGCTGAGGGCCCTTGGTCTGTTCGGCTCGTCAGTACCCTCAGAGGGGCCAGCACGGGTCTGTTCTCTGGTGACTGGTCGCAGGACCCCAGGGAATGGCCTGGAGCTGTGTCAGGGCAGGTTTAAGTTCGAGACTAGAGAGAGGTTCTTACCACAGGGGGTGGTCGGACACTGAACAGGCTCCACAGCGCCGTGGGCACGGCCCCAAGGCTGCCAGAGCTCAAAGAGCTTTTGGACAACGCTCTGAGGGAGAGGGTGGGATTGCTGGGGTGTCTGTGCAGGGCCAGGAGTTGGACTCAGTGGTCTTTGTGGGTCCAGAAAGTGCCTGGCTTCATTCTGTGGGCACCCTCCCTGCTCACAGATAAGGTCCCCTCTCAGTCATCTCTCCTCCAGGCTGAGCAGCCACAGCTCCCTCAGTTTTTCCTCACGAGAGAGGTGCCCCAGTCCCCTCATCATCCTCACAGCCCTGCCCTGCACTACCCTCTGGGAGCTGTATGTCTCTCCTGCACTGAGGAGCCCAAGGGAGCCATGCAGGGAAGGGAACAAAATAGTCCGGAAAAAAAAAAGGCATTTTCACAGCCATTTCAAACCCACCCAGCCATGTTTGCAGAGCCACCGTTTCCCACAGGGTTTTGTGCTTGGCTGACCTGTGCATTTGATGGGTGTGATAAGACCTGCTCCTCCCACCCCCTCACCCCCAGCAGGTGTGGATCCAGTTTCCCCCTGCTCTGCTATTATTCTGGGCTGACCTCTTTACGGGGTGTTTAAATTCCCGGTTTATGGCACTGCGTGGGAATGGCCCTAAAGCCTTTGGCTGATGCCAGCTCTGATGGTAGATGCCAGCTGATGATTCCCACGGCAGGCCAATACCCTGGCACTCAGGGCCCTTTCTGGATCCCACCTAACACCTGCAGCATCCCCTCTACACCCCGGGAGCTGGGCTGCTCCGAGCTGCTCCAGCACATGCTGCTGGTTGTAGTCTGCAGGATTTATACTGAACCCAACCTGAAACAATGTGAGGTCTCCAAATCCTTTTGCTAATTGCCATGTGGACCCTCCTGGCTGCATCCCCCTGCCCTGCTGTGGGAGCTGCGTGGTCACTGAGGTTTTGTTTGGTTGTAGTTCCAGCTTTCTATAAAGAAATTCCTTTTTGCACTTGAAGCCTGGCTGGAAAAGCTGTGGCTGGAAGCAGTGTGAGCTCCTGGCCCCGTGGCATCCTTTTGAGCAGCAGGAACAGAGGGATTGTCCAAAATCCATGTATTTCAGCAGCTTTGCAGGCTGCATAGAGCCATCCAGTGGAGTGGATCTGTAAGGAGCTGCAGAGAAAAGGGCATCTCTGGCAGGGAAGGGAAAGGTAATCTCAGGCCAGTGGGAACAGATTGTTCAGTGCAGGACAGGAGGCAATGGAGTTTTAATGGTTTTTCTGTCCAAAGTGGAAGCTTTTAAAGGACCTCTGGCTGTGTTCTGCTTTGGTTCTGGGGAATATTTCTTCTGGTGGTTTCCCTGTGCTTTGTTTAGCTGCTTATGAGCAGTTTCCGTTCTGATCCCTGAAAACAAGACTGAGAGGCCAAGCAGCACCACCAGCCTCCTCCCACTGCTCTGTGTGAATCCGAAGGTGGTAGTTTGTATTTTGTGAAAATAACTGTATAGCAGAGTGGTGCTGCTGTTCCTGCATTCCCAGCCCAGGGCTGGTCACAGCTCAGCACTTGGGGTCTGCTGAGCCAAGGCTCCCCAAAGCTTTGGGGACACAGTGGGTGCAGGGGAGCACCTGGGCAGACATGCAGAAATCATACTGACGAGGATCTTGTGCTGCAACAAAGGGCTGAGTAGGTGGAGTGGTTTCAAAATGCTGCCAATAGAAGTTCCTGAGAAAGAAAATAAATCCTTGCTATGGCTGAGGGGACAGCCATACACTGTGGCCAGCAATTACTTCACAAATTGGCTCAAATGTGGTCAAGTGTGACAGGAGGGAGCTGTGAAACACAGCAGTTGGGGAAGGGGAGGTGTCAGAGCAGATGAATCCTTCTCTTTGCAGCAGATCACTCCCCTTCCCCTGGTAATGCCTGCACCTCCTCCCAGCTCACCCAGGCACTGTAGTAGAAACCTGGCAGCTCACAGTCTTACAGGGTCAACTCTGCCTGTGGGGCTGAGAGAGTAAAACCAACCAGGAGCAGCACAAATGTACAAAACACTCAAGTTTACTTCCAGCATCATTCCCAGCACGTTACATCTCTCCCAGACAGAAGTCTTGTACCTTTCCCAATCCCATAGCAGTGCAGTTGAGTAGTCAGTGGGCTTAGAGCCATTTTCCATCTTCAGGATGGAAGCGATCTCTCGGCTTGTTGGATCCCAAAGAGATCCAGGCAACAAAACGGAGCAGGATGCTTCCAGCCAAGACTAGTGGCATCAGTGCTCTGCTCCCTGGGTCTCCCCATGGAGCCCCACAGCCAGTGCTGGCTGCCCTGGTTCCTCTCAGAGCAGGGGCACCCCCCTGAGCTTTCGGATGACGTTGGCCAGCCGCTTGGCCAGCCCGCCCCGGCTCGGCTCCTCCACGTGGAACGTTCTGGTCAGCAGGTTGTAGAAGGAGCCGTAGCACACGGCCACCACGGTGCAGGTGAGGCAGATGACGTTGTAGGGCATGCTGAAGTCTGGCGTTGGCAGGTTCACCAGCAGCGGCTCCGTGTACAGGCGCACAAAATAGCTGGAGCCGTCAGAGGAAGGAAACCTGGAGAGTGGAAGCAGGAAGGGGAGTGTCAGCCCGCACAGGACCACTGCTTTGTGCTCACCAGAGGGGATGACAGTGGCCACAGCCCCCAGGCTGCAGCACAGCCCCGCTCCCCAGCACAGGCACACGCACAGCGAGGTGAAGAGAGGGCTCTGCTCCACATCCACGTCCTTCATCGCAATCACACTGGGCACCAGGGCACTGAGCACAGATGAACTGAGGAGACAAAAACATGCCAGTGTCAGTCCTGCCAGCAGACAGCCCCAGAGACTTGGGAAGCAAGTCCTGCGTGAGGCCCAGGAGGAGCTGAGGAATGTCGTTACCCGACGTAAAAGCCATGATTGGGGTCAGGTGGGTACTCTGTCCACTTCAACAAGGCCCTCTCAAACTGGATTGTGATCTTGGTGACGGAGTTGGCTGGCAGCTGGATCAGCATTTCCAAGAGGTGAGGCCGCCTCCGGTCCTGGGCTGGCTGGTAGTGGATGTAACCTAACCCCAAAGAGATGCTGTCAGTGGCACCAAGGGGACCTTGTGCAATCTCACATTGCCAGGGCATCTCCCATGGGGTGAGGGCTCCTGCTTCCACTGTCCTGAGAGAGGTTTTCTGGGCAAGTTAAGAATGTACCTGTAGCAAAAAGCTAAATCTAGCTGGTCTTTAGAGCTAATGACCCATAAAAGTCAGGTGCTCATGAGGAATGTTACAAATGCAAAATAAAACCCAGTCATCAGTTTTAAATTGAGCCTCCTGTGCAACAAAAATTAATTCACTTTGGCTTAGACTCTTGTTGGATTATGAAACACCATCCATGTGCCTCTTATAAAACAGACTTAATAGTCTCATCTGCTGTGAGCACTGAACTCAAGGGTAGGAAAACATCCTAAGATGTTTTATTTCACAATTCAGTTTCCCAGTGATCAGTGGGGCCCAAGGGAGGGGCTAAACCCTCTCTGGAATGAGGCGCTCATGCCAAGGAAATCGGGTGGCACGTGCTTCCAGGAGGGTTCACTTACTTGGCTTGTTTTCTTTGCCCTTGGTGATGATAGTGAGGGTGTGCACGTAGAGCCGCAGGTACCAGGGCACAGTCTCCAGCAGGATCACGGGGAAGGCCCGGTAGGGGTGGGTGTTGTAGATGAGAGTGCAGATCTCGCCGGTCTGCAGCCCGTACCCACCCACGTACCGCTGGGCATGGAGCACGGGGATGGGCATCTCCGCTGCGGGGCACAGGGGGACAGGAGTTTGAGGGGGGCCAGGCCAGCAGTTTGAGGCCTGGAGCCCTGGGCAGAGGTACAGAAGGAGTGAAGTTCTGCTCACTCACAGCTGTCTTGGGGCCGCTTCCACTTCAGCTGCACGTTGAGGCTGCGAGATGTGTTGAAGAGCGAGGGGCTCAGCAGGTCATAGACAGCGTAGGTTTTCTTGTCTCCCTGGACAACAGCTTCATGTACAGATGTTGGAGGGGGTGTCACTTCCAGCAGCTCCTTTTCCTGAGAAAGCAAATGGGCCATGAAAGGAAAAGTGCCCCTTGACGTAACTGGCAGTGCTGGGCAAAGCCCCTCCAGCTGGCCCCGAGCTTTCCCTCCCACCTGAGGTGGCAGCTCAGGGCTGTCACCAACACCAGCAGGCCCTGGGCAGAGCAAGGAAACCACCTCCATTGTTAGCCCTGCAGGGCTCCCAGGGGCTGGGCCGTGCAGGGGATGAATGTGGGGATGTTTCAGAGCCACACGAGGGAGCAGGGAGCACTCTCTGGTCCGTGATCTCACCTTGTTTTTGGGGGAGATGTCAACGTAGACTTTGCTCTGCGATGCCAGAGGACAGGCATCAGTCAGTGTGCGAGAGAACATCTTGAAGAGGGACCAGTCTGTGGGAAGCAAAGTCAGTGGCAGGCAGTGAAGTGCTGCAGGCTGGGGGCACTCGAGCAACACAGTGCACAACCCCCCAGGCTTACCTTTCTTTCCTTGACCACTGGAAAAGACATCAAAGACCACAGCGAGGGTCTGTCTGAGCTCCCAGGACACAGCCATGCAGGAGGCATCCTGGAAAACAAAGACACAAGTGACTCTGATCACACCTTCTGGAGGGGCAGAACACCAGGACAGAGCTGGAACTCCACCAGGACCACCACTGGGATGCAAGTGAGAGCAGCAGGACGACAGCTGTGTTAGACACAGTGAACCCACCAGCAGAGCTGGGCAAACCCGTGTGTCACAGCGTGACAAAGAGGCTGTGGATCTTCTGTTGGGATGTTCAGGGAGGGAGCTGAGCCTGGAGCTTACCCTGCAGACGGGGCGGATGTGCACTGCCTGTGAGTGGTAGCTGCTGTGGAACAAGCGCTCGGCCTTCAGCAGCACAGCGAGCCCGGCCTGCAGGGCGCAAAGGAGAGACTCAGCCCCTGCCCTGCCCTCTGCTGCCAAGGCAGAAAGGCCTGGCTGAGACTTCATGCTTCACTGGGAGTGACCCAAGGAGGCAGCAGGACTTGCTGTTACCTTTGAGCCACAGGGGAGCAGCTTCTTCCAAGGCGTGAGGTTCTCAGTGCAGACAACTTCCCGGGGCAGCACGGCGTATCGCAGGAGATGGTGGTCTGTCCCTGGGAGGGAGCTGGAGGGTCAACAGCCTGGTGCTGCCACAGACTGTTCCACCCCACACCCACCACCCTCTCAGTGTGCCCCCAGTGCCGTGAGCTCCATCAGGAATACCTCCCACTCTGTTCAGAGTGGTTTGGAAAGAGTAAGGATGTACATGTAAGGATGTATCCTAGCAGATTTATTTTTTTTCCCCGAGGGTCTTAAATCCTGTAGTTCTCACTGTTTCATAAAATACTTTTCAGAGAGACAGACAAGGGCCTGGGAGCATCTGCCACGTACTGCTTGTGGGTTTCCTCTGTTCAAATGCAAGCCCTGTTTGTAGGGAGAGGAAACACTTCCAGGAGGAGGTTAACAGACCCTGTTGTATCCAGACCCAGAGTCACTGCAGGACCTGCACCAGAATCCTGGCAGTGGCACAGGGCAGAACTAAAGTGAGAGGCAAGAGTGAGAGGCAGAGCAGGGCTCACCGTTGGCTAAGCCCAGGGGTTTGAAGGATGCTGTTGGAATAACTGTGTTGGTCGAGTCAATAAAGTTGAGAGAAGCACAGAATATTCCCGAGAGGATGTTGCTCAGTTCTTTCCAAGCTTTGTCAACACTGTGTGAGAACAGATACCAGAGATTGCTGAGCAGCTCAAATCCTTGGAACAACAAGCATAAAGTCAGTAACATTCAATAAACAGGACACTTAAAGGGAAGAGAGAGCTCTCTGAGTCCCCACAGAGCTGCTGCAGCTTGAACAGGGGCTGAGTGCTAAAGGAGATGGTTACAAGTACTGGATGGGAGTGAAAGGAAGTGAGTCATGGATGAGAGGTCAAGATATAACCCCATCCCATTAGTGCAGTGAGGGGTTTGTCAACACAGAGCCCGCAAAGGAATTACTTTAGTGCCTTCAGCACCACATCCTGTCCTGTGCACTGAGTGGGGATATGTTCTGCTTTTTTTTAGAGCTACTCCTGGCATTCCAGGCCCTTTATTCCAGCAGACATTTTTCACCCAGGAGACCAAGTCACACACCACAGCTGCCTCCTGAGAGATGAGCCACAGCTCCTGGGATTGGTGGCCATGGAGGGAGCAGGGGGGACAGATCCACGGCCGGGGTACCTACTCAGTGACCGTGGGCTGGAACCAGACCCAGAGCTCGGCGCCAGCGGGTGCCTGGAGGGGCGGCTGCCCCCAGAACCGCGTGCGCCAGAAGCCCTGGGTGAGGGCTAGGTGGAGCTCCCGCACGCCCAGCGCCGCCACCAGCCGCCCCAGCGCCTTCGGGAACAGCCTGTAGTGAGAGACTGTGTAGGCAGCGTTAGTCCCTGCCTGCCTCATCCCCCATCCCTGCCCCTGACGTCACACCAGGGCCTGGCCAAGCATGACATCATCCCCTGACACTGCCCCTGCTTTCACCATCACACGCAACCCTCTTGCACCCGCACCACGAGCCCTCTGGGCATGTGACATCACCACAACCCCGGGCCTCCCGCAGCCCTGCTGTGCCCCATCCTGCTCGCCTCTGACGTCACTCGTCCCTCTGACGTCATAACCCAATGCAAACCATCACGCCGCGGTGCCCCCGCCCCTGCTCCGCGCCCCAGCCAATAGTGGCCCGGTCCGCCCCCGGCGCCAGCCAATAACAGCCTGGTCCGCCCCCCCAGCGAGCCAATAACGGCCGGGTCCGCCCCGGCGCGACCCGCCCTACCTGCGCCCCGCTGCAGGTCGGCGTCCCATCGCGTGCGGAACTGGAAGGTGGCGGCCACGTCCCCGGTGGGCAGCGGGCTCAGCAGCAGCTCCTCCCGCAGCTCGTCCCGCCGCTCCCGCCCAGCGCCGCTTCCGCCCGCCAATGGCGCCGCTTCCGGGGGCCCGTGGAGACGGGGCCTTGGAGACCATCCATGCGTCCATCCTCCCGCTCTCCTTCCCTCCCTTCCTCCGGGCCTCTGGGGCCGCGACCGGGGACCCGCCGAGGAGCTGCAGCACGGAGCGGGAGCCTCTGCAGGGTGAAGCACCTGCCTGGCTGTGCCTGCGCCCGCCCCCCGCCCGGCAGCGAGCGCCACTGTTTGCACAGAATTTTCGGAGCTGAGGGGACCACAAGGAACATCGAGTCCCTCTCTGCTGGTCTGGGGGGCGCGAGGGGCTCCCGGGTGCTCCCTCCCCCCGCCTGTGACGTTGGTGCTGAGTTTGGGGGTTCCCTGCGGGGGCTGTGCCTGTCCCGGCTCCTTTGCTCGTCCCAGCCCTTCCCGCTGCTGGCGGCTCTTCCCCGCAACGTGACGGCTCCTTTCCGGAGGGCAGCGTCTATCTGCGGGTGCGGAGCCATCCGGGAGCGCCCCCTCCCAGCCCGGGGCCACCGCAGAGGGAGGCAAAGAGCAGCCACAGCAAGGCAGTGACAGTCCCGTGGAGCTCACACGGACTCTTGTTCTGGCTGGTCATTCCCCGTGATGATTTGAGAGGAGTGATGGTTTGCTCCAGTACGAAATAAGCATAAAAATTCTGACAACATGGGGTTGTCATTTACCGGGTGCTACACCTATTCAATTACCCACTTACTAGCTCAGATCTAAGGTCTTCATGCAACATTAACTTGGAATCAAATCCAATTGACTCGGTGTTTGTAAAGGATAAGGACCTCCTTTATAGCTCTTTATTTTTCCCTCTTGCTTATTTTATAGCATTTTTTTTCCCCTCTTGCTTATTAGGGGCATCACATGAAACCGAAAAGGTAGCATGCCCAGAAAAAAAAAAAAAAAAAACAGGTCAAATTTCTTTACACAGTGTTGCTTTTTGGGTTCTTTCTTTTTTTTCAAACTGGGCAACTCCTTGCAACGGGATACTGGTAAGTAATAAAGGTTTAGATGCATTTTGGAAGGTAATTGAAGGTAAAAGCATCCAGCCAGAGCTATTAATTACCTATACCTACTTCGGGAAGTCCCTGTGCCAGGACCTGAAAAGTCCTGAAGCCTGGGCCTTGTATCTCTTCTCAATCAATTTCCCATCTAATTAACGGCTTAAGGCAGCACATGCAACATTCATGCTGCAGTATAGACACGGGGCACTCCAGCTGGTGTCAGGTGGGTTGGCTGACAGGAGGGCAGGGGTGTCTGAACACCCCGTGGGAAGCAGCAGCACGAGGAGCATTCTCTGGCTCCAGTTGTTGGTCTCCCAGGCTCCTTTCCTGGTGACCACGGCTGTGCTGACGCAGCCAGAGCAGGGACAGCCCTTTCCTGGGCTGCAGCCACTGATAGTGGCAGTGCCAGCTTTGTGCCCAACTCTTCTTGGCCTGGCTTGCAGGGACCAAGCTGCAAAGTGGCTTCATGTTGATGCTCTTCCGTCACTCGTCCGGAGCAACCTCCAGCCAGGGCTGCCGTGCTGGGGGAGCAGCAGCATCTGTGCTGTGTGTGCTGGTGTTCTCCACTCATCCCACTTGTGTGGGAGATCCCCAGTGTGCTCCTGGCTGGGGGTTCCAGGTCATCATCCCCCCAGCCTGCTCAGGCTGTGTCTGTACTGGCTCCTTCCCTCCTGGAGGTACAGCCCGGGTTGCTCAGCAGGGTGACCAGCTGCACTTACAGCCCTTCTCTGCCATGGTCTGTGCTGTCTGCTCAGGAACCATCCCTGGGCTGTGCAACACGAGGTTTTGTTTGCTCCTGCGTGGCACCCTTGGCACGCTGGCTTTGCACTGCAATCCCCTCCAAACCCTCACCCGGCGCTGTGCTCTCCCAAAGACACACACACCCACTGCTTGGTTAGATTGGTGTTATTCCTCTGTGTGCAGTGTTATTTCTCTGTTGTTAAGTGCTTGTCTGGGCAGAACCTTTGTCAGTAGAACAGGGGGAACTGGGGTCCCAAGGGATGGCTTTATGGGAACGGTGGGGCTGTGGGATGCTCAGCATTTTTGAGGGGGGAAAGCAAGGAGTGTTAGCAGCAAAGCCTGAAGAGTTAAGTTTGGGAGCTTACAATACCCCTTTCCTTCTCCTTTTGGCTGCCAGGAGAACCTGTGGAGGGAGAGGAGGGCAAAACCATCTCTCCACTCTGGCAGGACAGCAGTCCAGGAAGGGGTTTACTGAGCACCAGCAGCTTTCCTTCCTCTGGGCTGGCAAGTCCGTGCGGAGGAGGCTGGGAGCCGGGCAGAGCTGCCTGCTAGCTTCTTGCCACCTGCTCTTTGGAACTGTCCTCCTGCAGGTCCTCCTCATCTGACTGCACCACGGGGGTCTCGGCCCCCTCCTCACTGGTGTCCAGGCTGTTCAGATCCGTGGAGGCAGAGGACGTGGAGGAAATGCGAGACTTGCTCTCGGCTGCGTTGGGCACTTTCAGGGTGATCTCCTCTGGGCACTGGCTGGCATCTGCCCCTGGAGGAGAGAGCAGTGTGAGAAATAAAAAGCCTTCTGGAGGTTTATTGCTCCCTAGGCTTCATGGACAGCCCCTCCAAAACTCATGTCTTATTCCTCGGCAGGCTGTGCATTCCTGGCTGCTCCCCGTGCGGCGCTGTGGCCGTTCCCCACCTCACACCCCCGGCTTGGCTCGGGCAGTTGCTGCACATTCCTTCCCCGTTTTTGGCAGTGGAGCCGTTTCCGTCTCGCAGGAAGCACAGCTCAGAGCCGTGCTGTGCGAGGCTGGTGGCTGCAGCAGCCCAGGAGGTCTTTGGCCTGACCTCACTGCAGTGTGTGCGTGGAGGAAGGTGTGGCCACCCTGGGCTCTCCCTGCTCTCCCCGGGGTCTGGCTGGGAGGTGCAGGGGTCCTGCAGCCTTCCCGCTCAGCACGGTGAGCTCTGCGGCACAGTGGGGACCTGGGGACTCGTGACTAGACTCTGCCTGCTCCAGAGGCACTTCAGGACAAGGGAACTTGACCCACAGACAAGGGAGGTGCCTGGGCTCTCCTGTCTTCTGCAGCACAAGGTTTTTACAGGAGTCTGTATGTTGGGGCTGTGGAGTTGTTACTGACGTGGAGCAGCCCAGGGTGAGATCCCTCCAACCTCACAGACCCCAGCACCAAGGATGGGTGTGGATCTGCCTGCAGGGTGGCCAGGGCTGAGGAACTGGCCCGTGTGGGCACTGGGGGCAGGAAGGGCTTCCACAAAAGGCTCAGGACTGCACATACCTGGCAGTGATCCAACAATGCCACTCTCCTCTGTCCCACAGCCCAGAAACACATCCACTGTGTCCTGGTCTGACAGGTCCATCATGTCCATCTGCTCCAGCATGTCCACATTCACCTCCATGGAAGAAATGCTGCCTAAGGGAGCTGCAAGAGACAGAGACCAGTGAAAAGGTGGGTGCTAGTGGCAGGCAAAGGGCACCATCAACACTGTGCAGGCAGGATCCTGAGGAGGGAGACCAGCCTTGCCATAGGGAACTGAATTCTACTTGCTGGTAAGGGACTCCCAGGAAAATCATGTTGCCCTAAAACATCTCTCTGGAAGCCCCTTGCTGTCTCACTGCAGTCCTTGTCCCTGCTCCAAACTGCTATCTGGAGGAGCCTGCCCGAAGCCAGTGATTCTGCAGGACGCCGGCCTGGGTACCCATGTGCAAGTGCCTTCAGTTAAGCGGTGTGAGTAATCCACAGCACAGCACACCCACACACAGCCTGTGTGGTCCCGTGTCGGTGCAGGACATGCGTGTCCCCACTGCCTTTACACTGGGGATATCCCACCCATCTCTAACCCCTGTGTCACCGTTCCCTGAGACACCTCAGCCCCGTGCTGGTGCCCACAGCACTTACGTCTCCGATGCTCTATCTGCAGGTGAGACATCGGGAAGAAGAAATCCACGTCATGCTGGAAAACCTCCTCAAAGAACTTCTGCCGGTCCCGTAGTTTGAGCTGCTGCTGCTGCATTTGCTCCGTGTCCAGGCTCCGCTGTGCCTGCTCCATGTCAGCTGGGGAGAAAGGTGAGGAGAGTCAGGCCAGGCAGGGCTGTCCGAGCCCTTCTGCCTGTGCCAGCTCACACTGTACGGCTGTGCTGGGGGCTGCCGAGTCCCCTCTGCTCTGCTTTACCAGCACACACTGATTTAGTCACCGTGGGTAGATGTTACACACCGGCACGGCAGCGTCACCAGCACTTGCTGTGCTGGAGCCTCACTCACATCGTGCTCCTGAGCTGCAAGGCAGCCAGGAATGGGGAGCTCATACGCTCATGACTGCTGAAGGGAATTACCGGGAGGGAAGGGTGCTGGTGTGAGATCAGCTGCGGTTTGTGCACGTCCAAGTTTCAGTTTCCTTGCTACCAAACCGAGGGCTGTCTGTGAATGCTAATGAGCAAGGGAGCTCCAAGGGACAAGAACTGGCGTTAGTGCTCCAGCATTTCTAGGCTGAGGGGTGCATAAGGAACAAAAGCCGCTCGCAGCCCTGTCACCCCCGCCCGTGCACACCCCCGCCGCCACCGTCACTATAAATACAGCTGCACCCACGCTCGCAGGCTCCTGCTCACATCCCTGCTCACAGCCAGCTTGGCTTCTGCCTGCACAAACATTTTCATTCCTGTAATTCCTCACGCAGTTCACCGCCGGTGCCTGTGTCCCTGGCTCAGTGGAGGGACTGGTGGGAACCCTGGGGCTGTTGCTGAAGGAGCTTGTTGCTCATCCCTGGGCCTGGTAACTCCCTTTTGGGTTGGGTACCCACAACAGCAAGGACCCAAGTGGCACAGAGGGTTGTGGCTGGTGGCCCCAGCTGTTCCCAGGCTGGTGTTTGACCTCAGCCATTCCATATTTCCTCTCTGCTGCTCCTGGCCCAGCCGGCACAAGGAAAATGTGATTACTGGATCAGGCAGTGCAGTAACCAAGGAAACCAAACAAACATCCTCTGCTCTGCCTGAGCATGGCCCAAACCCTCTGCTCCCCCAGGCTGGGGAGCAGCATCCCCACCCTGTCTGGCAGGAGTGGGGGCAAGGACAGCAGGGGGGCTGGTGCTCAGCAGGATGGGGCAGCACAGGACCCAAATGGGAGAGAGGTGGTGAGCCTGGGGAGATGTCCTGGAGATCAATGTCACATCTTCCTGAGAGCCCTTCCAGGCTTTCTCTGCACTCTGTTTCTGGGGCATCCTTCAGTGAAACCCCATCATCTGCAGGTGGCTGCCCCGGCGGGCTGGGCTGTGCTGGCAGCACAGCGTGGGGATGCACCATGACTCAGTGCCAGTCACCATCCGCTTTCTGGAAGAGGCTTTGTCCTCCTCTGGCTGCTCAGCGTCTTCCTGCACCGCCTGGGGCAGCACTCCTTGCTGCCTGCAGGGATCTTTGCCTTCATATGTCTGACCCAAGCACTGGTGCCGAGGCTCTATGTGCTGTGCAGGTAAGAGCTGTGGTGCTAGGGAAGCTTTCCTGCCAGGAAAGCTGCCTCACTGGGCAGCAGCAGCCCAGTGCCACTGGGGTACAGCAAACATGTCCAGCCGCCCTGTGCCATCTGCAGAGCAGAGGGGAACCAGGGGACAAGAGGGGCTGATCAAGGCACCGGTTATGGAGCTGACTCGCTTCAGCAGCTGGAGCCAGCCCTGTGCTGGCTGTCCCAGGCAGAGCTGTGTGCCCAAGCCCAGCTGTGCTGAGTCCATGGCAAACTGCCGCAGTTCACCACACTGAGGAGAGCCCTAGGGAGGCTGGGCTCAGGGCAGAGGCTGAGGTGGCTCCCAGATTTGGGGTGACAGACCAGCTCTCCGTGGGACACCTTGCCAAAGAGACCCCGGTGTGAGGTAAGGAGGAGTCTCTAAATCCCCCTGCAGTGCAAAGACAAAATAAACCAAAATGCTATCAGGTGCTGTCCCAGGTGCCATAAGTGTGTGCTGTTAATGTTCTCACTGCCCGTGTCTCCCCAGCACGTGACCGATACTCGGAGTGCAGGTACTTGGGGAGAGCGAGGACAGGCAGCTGGAGGCAGCATTCCTGTGGGCGCCAGGGTTTCTCTTGAGGGAGAAATTAGCAGGACCTGTTTATGAACTTGTTTTCGAGCTGTCGCCGGGGAGTTGGGCACGAGCACTGAGATCCCATTATGTAAGGAAGGCCGGCAGCGGGAGGCAGCAGCTGGGGCTGTGCTTGGCCCTGCCTGACCCGTGACCGCGGTGAGAGCCGGGGATGGAGCCTTCCCCCCTCCCGGGGCTCTTCCGGGCCCAGGGGGAGCGAACAGCCCTGCCAGTGTCGCTGCCTCTCAGCAACCCTCGCCGGGGAAATAAAGGAGCACGGCATTCCCTGCCGCGGCCCTTGCCCATGTGACGGGTCGCCAGCCGCGGGGATTGTCTCATCCGGCTGGCATGTTCCCACCGCGGGACACGTTCGCACACACAATGCGGCCCCTGTGCACCGTGGGGGATCTGTCGGTACCTGCTGGTGGCCTGGCTTTTATTGCTATTGTCATGGTTATTACTCCAGCCCGCTCGGCCGAGGGCTGGAGGCTGATCAGCATTCAGAGCCAGGCTCTGCCCCGCTGGCTGAACCGCCCAGCGCGGGCACCGAGCGCCCGCTGCCTCCAGATCCTTCCGGCTCTCACGGCTTATTAGCCAGTGCAGCTTGGAGAGGAACCGGGGCCAAACGCTGCTGCAGAGTTTGGATGGGCAGGGCAGGGCAGGATCCCCACCAGGAGGTGCAGGCAGGGATTTCCTTCTCCCCTGCTCCGAGGCCGACGGCCCCATGGCCCCTCTGCCCTGCCAGGGCCACTCCTCGGGCGGTGTGGGCTCGTGGCTGTGCTGTGGTGGGGAAAGGTGTGGGAGGGCTGGCTGAGACGCAAAGCTCTGCAAGCTCTCCTATCCACACCCTTGCTGGAGTGGGCTGGGAGAGGAGCAACTCCAAGGTGCAGTTAGCACGGGGCAAGGGTCAGACAGGGCTGGAGGGTGCAGGGAGCACCAGCTCAGGGTGCTTCTGACCTGCATCTGGGCAGGGAGTGGAGCACGTTTCAATCTGGCTGTTTCCACTGGGAGTGGATGCACTTTTCATTCCTCCTTGGCCCACGGGATCGCCCCTCTGTGCTGGAGGGGTGTATTTGGGAGGGAGAAACTTGTTAGTGGAGGCACAAGGCCAAGAGAGGATGGAGATGGCCTTTTCCTTAGGCCACAGCTCTGCAATACCTTGCAGAGATTTCAAAGGATTTAAAGGTCCTGCAAAATAATCTGGGCTGTGAAAGGGACAGCGGGTGCTGGAGAGGTGAGCAGAGTTTAAGTAGAGGGTTGCTCCATAATGGGCCAATTCCCTGGTGAATGAAAGAGCTGGAGTAGGCTGGCTTTTGCTCCTCTCCCTGAGCTTTCCTGGAGCCCCTCCAGAGAAGCCCAGAGCGTCCCACTGCTGCCCAACTTGCCAGTGTGCACCTTGCCCTCCTGATCCCTACGTGCAGGGCTGTGAGGAGATGGCTGGGGGACGATGCAGCTCCTCAGCTGCCACAGCATCCTCTGGGAGGCTCTGCAGAGATGGCCTTTCCCTGTCACCCTGCCCCAGCACAAGCCCTGTGGGACAAGGGTAATTCCCAAGGGCTTTCAGCTCCTTCAGCCTTGGGAGAAGCGACTGGTGTGGAGAGCTGGGAATGCCCCAGAGAATCACTCCGGGTGATCGCCTCCCCCTGCAGAGACGGGATTCTGGACGCGCCGGCTGCCTGAGCGTTAATTCCCTGCACGGTTCTCCATCGGCACGTCCGACCTCGTGTTGCAGCACAGCAAAAAATAACCGTAGCCCTGGTGAGAGGAAATGCACCAGGCGAGTGCGAGGGAGGCAGTGGTTTTGGCTGAGCTGCTTGCCGGGAAAAGTGGGAAGGGGGGAGAACTGGAGAGGGAGGACATGGCACCTCGTAACCCCTGTGTGTGCCGCGGTTTCATCGCCTGCACTCCTCCGAGCGATCTCCAAATCCGCTGCGTCTCAGCACTAAAAATATCCCTCCCTGCCGCCCGGAGCTCCTTCCCCGGCAGAGGCTGTGTCATAAGACCCTGCTATTTGCGGGGCGCTGCTTCCTTTCATGCGAAAGAAGCGTGAGGACGGGGCAGCCAGGCGGGCAGCGCGGTGCCCGAGGCACGGCGGGCATGACCCGGGCACTTCCCTGGCTGGCTGCCCCCCAGCAAGCCCCGGTCCCGCGGCTGCCGCTCGTCCCGCCGCTCGCTGATGGCTTTGCTCTGCTCAGCATCCTCATACCCTCGGCCCCGCGGGCGCGGGAGAACCCGCTCCTGCCGGGAGCCCCCGGCACTCCGAGGGGTGCCGATGCCGCTCCGCAACAGGTCCCCGAGCTCAGCCCCTTCCCAGGAAGGTGTCCCCCAAATCCCCCCGTTCCCCGAGCATGCCCGTCCCGGGCACGGCGCTCCCCGGCAGCAGCCCGCGGTTAAAGCCGCCCGGACAGCAGGTTGGTGCGGCGGCGGCTGGGGCGGCCGGGCCAGAGACTGCGGGGACGGCCGGGGGGGCAGCGCGGCTTTGCCAGGGGCCTCAGGTGGGAGCTGCGGGGGCGGTGGAGGGGATGTGGCACCCGAGCCCTGCCCGCCCGGTTTGGAGCCCCGCTCCCATCCCGCCCAGCCCACCCCGCGGCCGGCACTTACCGGGCAGCCGCCGGCTGCGGCTCTGCGCCCCGGGCCCCGACATGCGGCTGCTGCGCCCGGGCCGTGCCGGGGACGGGGCTC
>VXAY01003535.1:16825-55983 GCA_013399855.1 Oxyruncus cristatus | reverse complement strand
CTCCGCCCCCGCGGGGGCTGTGCCGGCCCTATAAGGGCCGCGGCGGCGGCGGGAGGCGGCCAGAGCCCGCTCCGGTGAGAAGTGCTGCTGCAGCGCTCCATCTCTCCCGGTACAGCCCAGCCCAGCCCAGCCCGGCCATGCCGCTGCCCCGTGTCCCGCTCCGCGCCGCGCTGCTCCTGCTCGGCCTCCTCCTGCGAGCCGCCGCCGCGGAGTCGGTGAGTCCCGCCGGGCCGAGGGAGACCGGAGGGAAGCGGGGGGCGGTCTGCCCCGCCAGGGAGGGCTGCCGGTGCCGGCGGGGGGGTGACCCGCGGGTCTCATGCCCAGCTCGCCAGCAGCCTGAGAGCCGATGCCACCGCTGCCGCCCCGGGGTCTGCCCCCGCCGCTCGCCCTGCTCCGGGGGAGAGGAGGGGGGCAGGATGGGCGGCCGGCGATAGGGCAGTTCCCGTTCCTCCCCCGGTTCTCCTGGCTCGCACACTGCCTCTTCCGTCCGATGCCAGAGCGGCGGTGTCCCGCCGGTGTCCCGCCGGTGTCCCGGCCGGTGCCCGGCTGCCCCCGCGGCTGTGCCGCTCCTCACGTATCCCGTGCTCCCCGTGTCTCCCCGGTGCTCAGGGCTGGCGGGGTTA
The DNA here is from genome assembly GCA_013399855.1 of Oxyruncus cristatus. NCBI lineage: Eukaryota > Metazoa > Chordata > Aves > Passeriformes > Cotingidae > Oxyruncus > Oxyruncus cristatus. Next base: position 55,360 of record VXAY01003535.1, on the reverse strand, counting down.
CAGCCTTACGGGGGTACCTGCTGGAAACGAACTGCGCTCCAATGCAGCTTTGATCTCCAACTGCTCATCGTGGACTTAAGTCCTTTAATCCCTCTTTTATTGTGAATATGTGGCGGGTTGGAGGCGTGCAGTGCGTTACAGCACCTGGATAAGCTTTCCAGCCTTACCTGAGCTTGGTTATGCCCGTGCCTGGGGTTTCTCAGTCTGTATCAAACCTTCCTCACTTTCGCATGGGAATGAAAAATGATGTATTGCCATGGAGGGTTTAAGAATCTTTTGAATGCTTCAAGCCGGCACGTGTGGGGTCTTCGTGGAGAAGCAGAGATTTTGAGATTCTGGCTTCCCCGCTGTTTGTTTGTTTTTGTGTGTGTCCATCTTGCTGATAGTGCAATCAGGGCAGATTCCTCTGCTGGTCTGAAAAGAGCTGCTGAGATTAAGGTAACTGCAGGAGATCGGGGATCCTTAAAACTAGATTTAATCATACACATTGGTTTGCTTTGGACTGAAGGCTGGGTGGGCAGACCTGAACTGATAAGATTGTGCTGCTTTGTAATAGGGGCACAGGGTTGGGGGCTGCTGATTGTAGAGTAGGAAACTCCCACAGAGAACATCTATAGTAATTGCCAGCTACTCTGCTAAAACCAACCAGCCCAAATCCACTTTACTCTAATCTGGTGTCTTTATCCCTGCTATTAAGCACGTGAATCGGTCGTTTGGGAACTGGCCCAAACTAGTAGGGCAAACCTTAGGGGCAGACAGCATCTGGAAGTTGCACTGACCATGTTTGGTATGAAATGCAACTTGGTGTCCCTGGGGACTGGACTGATCTGCAAGCATCAGATTTCTGCAAAGACAACAAATTTTGCACAGATGTGTTCTGTAAATCCTTATATAGAACTTGTATGGAGTATTTGTATCTTTTGAGCTACCTAAGATGGAGTGTGTGCTTCAGAAGTAATACTGAAAAGGTATTACTTTAAAGCCTTATCCAAACAAATTGTTTGGGTTACAGGCTGCCGGGGAGGAGAGGAGGATGACACACGGTTTGGGAGAGTTCTGCTGGCACTCCTCCCATATTATTTTTTTTTTTAATAGCACCACCAAAACGTGCAGGGCTGCACAGCATATGGCTCTTGGTTTTTCTGTGCGGGCAGGGTGAAGACAGGTAGCTGTTTCTTAACAAGACCGGGATTGTATTTCTCGTGCTTATGTAAGAGTGTGGATTTTGAGAGTGATTCGGTGCTTGAATATTTCCCCAAGCCTGTACAAACAGAAATGCCTTGGCTCCTTTCCCCTTGCGCAGCTTTCTGGTGTAAATGGGATTTCTCCGTGTGAAGCAATCCTTGGGATGTGTAAGAGGGTGGGGAATATTACTGAAGTGCCGAAGTGTGACGTCTGTGCTCCGGCTGCGGGTGGGTGGGTTGTGTTACAACAGCCCCACAGCTTTGTGTGAGAACATCCCCCTCATCCCCGTGGGGCAGGGGGAGCCTGGAGCTGATGTCACCAGGTGGTCCCCAGCCCTCGCTGGTTGAGTGCCTTGGAAGGCAAAGGCTGTGTGGGCAGGGTGCTCCTCTCTGCTGTGCAAGGATGGGGTTCCTGCAGAAGATGCTCTAGGGGGGGTGGACAGAAAGCCACCAGTGCAGCCAAGACGTGGGATCAGTGGAGCTGACTGAGGACTTGAGGTCTGCCTACTTGAGCAGAGCAGCATTGCTGAGCTCTCCCTGTGGTTTTAGCATCTGAAAGTGCCCCTGGCAGCATAGGAGGAAGGCAAGGGGTATTCCCTCTGCTGCAGGCCTGGGCTCTGCTCGGTTTGTGCTGCAAAAGGGCTGAGTGCCCTGAGCTCAGCAGGGCTGTAGCAGTGCTAGTGGGGTGCAAACTTATTGCAGTTGTTTTACCTCTGTGCCTTGAACTATGCAGAAAAAGTCTCCATGCAGCACCACATCACGTTTGTGGGTCCCCAGCAGTACAGATGAGCACAATTCCAACCCAGAAGCTGCTGGCAGAGGATTGCTCTAGGGGGAAGGGGGAGGCTTTGTGCTGTTAGTGGGCTCTGTTTGCTGGTTTAAAGCAATCATGCTCGGAGGCCTCCTGATTGGCAAAGCTGGTGTCTTGTTGATGATAGCTGTGTTTGGAAAGTAGTGCAGCATTATTAATGTTAAAACCGGTTTGGCTTGTCCTGCTGCCATTGATCCCCGAGGCCTGTTCTTTCTGCTCTTTGCCCAGTTTCTCATCTGTCCCTCCCAATCAAATCAAGACATTGCTATCTGCATGTTTTACTTTATTTTTTACCTGGACTTGGCAAGCTCACATGTAGAGCAAAACTCTGCTTTGCTTCAGCCTTCTTAAAACAGGGTGTTTCTATATGGTGTTTAAAGCAATGTTCCTTAGCCCTGAAGGACAAGGAGCCCAGGACTTCTGGTAGACAAACCTAGAGATCTGTTGGGATGAGACTCCTGGAACATGTAGGAAGAAATAACCTCTCTAGCACCTGGTACCTTGTCAAACTGCACGCCCAGTTCATGGGGTGGGAGTTCAGGGCTGCATGGTACCTCTGTGGCTCAGAGCCTTGTCCACACGCGATGCGGAAGTTCCCAGGGGTGGGAATAGTCACCCTTGCAGTGCTTGGGGCACAGTCAGGGAAAGGGAGCTGCTGCCCAGTTCTCATCTGTCCCAAGTGCTGCCAGCTCCCATGCTGGAGAGCACTCTCCTGTGGTTCAGAGTTTTCCGAACAGCTTACGCAAGAGCCGCATCGGGGCTGAACTTGGTACTTTTCAGATACCAGAGGTTCATTTGCTCTGGAAAGTTAAAGCTGTTGTTAGCCGATGTGATTGCCCTCTTTCCTGCCTCTCCTGTTGCCGTCTCCTAAGGCTTTGGCACTTGGAGGTCCAGCAACAGGGAAAAAATGTTTTTCCTATGTGTTTTCGCCTCTCCCTTCCCCTCCAAGCCTCTGTTAATGGCATTACTATTGCCTTGAGCTGCTTGAATGGTTGGGGTGGGGAGGCCATTTGCTGCTCTCAAATGCCTGAAATGGAGCCTAATGTGACCGTGCCATGGTTTTCCTGTAGTGTCATACTGTCCTACTTCCACAGCAAGCTGGAAGCTGCCAACTTGACTTTCCAGGTGACGATGGAGAGGAGGGACACTGGCTGGCTGCTCAGCATGTGGACTTCAGCACAGCTCCTGCAGCTGCTTTTCCCTTCCCTCTGACTCCTGGTGCTGGTAAATACTCCTGTTAGACACATCCTGGCTGCTTGAATCCCCTGGCTATAAGTTACCACTAGGTTGTGTTACGTGTTGTGTGTGTTGGTTCTCCCTCAAATGAACATATTGATGTTCTTAAAGACAGACTTTTTTTTAATTAGCGATACTAACTGTGCCTGTAAGAGTGGCATAACTGTGGTTCCGTGGTCTGCAATGTAAGATTACTTGATTAAGTTATCGTGGCGCTCTGATCCCACAGAACTGACTCCCCAGCTATCACTTTGGCTAGACAAAAGGAGCATCCATCCTTCAAAACACTTCCTAGCTCTTGAGTTAACATTTATCCTCTTGAGCCTGCTCTTAGATCTCGCAGCTGCATTCTCCCCCTTCACTCGGTACAGCCTGTTCCTTTATGCCCTGTAACAACAGCCGGGTTGTGCTGCTTTTGCAGCCTCAAACTAGAAGCTGATGCAGTTGAAGCACTACAAAACCGAGGGGACAAACCCTGCGCACGCCTGACCTCCGGGCTGCTGTTGGGGAGCATGTGTGGCTGTTTGTTTGAGACTCGCTGGAATGCAAATGCTTGAGATTACGGATTCAAATGATTTGCACTAGAATGAGACTCTTGTGATGAGACTGGTCTTGGTGGCTCTGAATAGACAGGGCAGCCTAGTTAAAGAGTTTAACTTGTAATAAGCCACTGCTCTGAGGGACTGTAAAAGATCCTACATTAATGAGCTGCTAGAGCTGCACTTCTAGGTTAGTTCAGGCTTTTGTTTTTTGTGTTTAAGCGTGTGCCTGAATGTTTGTCCAGTGAATGCTGCTGTTCAGAGTACCAGCTCTGCCGTGTGTCGCTATCAGCCCTGACTTGCAGCAGTCATGCTCTGACTCAGGTTTCTGGCACTTGCCTGGCATCACAGGTCCCTTAGACACTGCTGTCACCCTCTGAGTAACAGCCTGGCCCCTTACCCAAAGCAGTGACTCAGACTTCCGAGGCTCTGCAGTGCGGAGGTGGATCTCTTCTTATGGGGTTAGGGAAGGGGTGACAGGCAGAACTAGGGCTTCTGCTTGGCACACGGTCTGTGCTGCCCTTGGCACTGAGCGCCTTCTCCACTGCCTCCTGTTTAATCTGGTTGTGACTGTGGTGGGCAGAAAAGCTGTTGGGCTCTGACATGTGACTGCTGCCAGTAGCTGAGCTGGTGTTGGCAAAGGCAGATCAGAAAATGTCCCTGTCTTGAGCAGCTGTAACTTGCTCTGGCAGTTCGGTGGTTCCTTCATTTCCAGGCAGAAACAAGAGCTCCATGGAAGAGAGGAAAGCAATGGTGTTAGCCAAAGTGAGTGAAAGTGTTCAAAGCAAGCTAAAGGAGCAGAAAGCCTCAAAAGAGGGGGTTAAATACTTAATCCCAAATCTGGAGAAAATGTCAGCGTAGGAGGGGAAAACATGCAAGATGTAACTGTGTCCCTCTCAGTTTTTGAAGGCTGACTGACTTGAAAAGTATGCTTCTTGTAAAAGTCTTTATTTTTGCTGGAAATATGCACTCTTGTCAGTTTTATCCTTAAATCCTTTAAAACTGAGAATCTGCTTATAAGATGCCAAGAGATTGATGTTAGACAAATTATTGGGATAACTTAAAAATCAAAGCAGTTCATTAAAATCTCAGAGAGACACTCCTTGGGGCAGGAAGGAGACTGGGAGACCCATAGCACTGTTACCCAAGCAGCTGGTGTTATGTCAAGCAAAACCATGGCTGCTTCTTGCTTAAACAAATTGTGTTGTGTCAGGGACGGCAAAGCCTGCCATGGGAAGGATTTCTCTCTTCTGATGTTGCTCTGCCTTAGCTGCTGTAGGGGAAAAGGTGGCTCCACCGTGGTTCCTCTAACACTGTGCTGCTGTCACACTTGAATACGAAGCGATGTGCCCTTGGCCCGCTTACCTTGCTGTGAGGCTCACGCTGCCTCCTGCCCTTCAGCTGCTGTTATAGTCCAACTGTAGCAATAAAAGGCAATGCTAACGTGCATTAATGACTGTGAAAGTGCCTTGGACTTGCACTGAAGTGGCTTGCACAGCATGGTAGCCAGAAGTCTGTGCAGAAGGTGAGGTGACTGAGGGGAGTATGGCTGGAAGGAGGGCAGCTGGTGTGGTGGGGTGCTGCTGTGCTGGCCTGGAGAAGAGTGGGACCAGAGGTGGAGGGACAGATCCTGATGAGTGTGGTGCTAGGAGGGTGGCAGAAGCCTCTTTAATGTCCCCCTTTAAAAACACAGAAGCTTCTACTCTCCTCCAAATGGAAATACAACCCTTACTGATGTCAGGAGCTTTTGCTTGGAAGACTCTGTTCCCCAGCGAGGTAAATATTTATTGCAAATCCACAGTGTGCAGTGGAGCAGAGTCTGGAGCCAGGATCTTGCAGGAGACTGTTTATGTGCGGGCTGTTCTTGGCGCTAATTCCAAATTTCCTGAGGCTGAGTATGAGGAGCAGGTCCTGCGTGTTGGTTACTCAGACTTGCTAGTCCAGCCGAGCGTGGGCTTTGCAGCGCCAGGGAAGGAGTGACCCAAACAATGGCTGGGTCCCTCTGCTCCTGGCTGTGACAAAGTGGGTACAGAGACATGGTCGGGGAGGGCTGGAAACTTGCTGCCAGCTGCTCACCCCCTGCTCAAAGAGACGAGGAAGCCTTACTGGGAGTTCAGAGCCCGTTGAGAGAGGAAAAATGCCCCTGGGAGTGACAGGTTTCCTGAAGTACAGCTGCATTATCCCCAATAGCACACGCTGTGTCTGCTGCTTTCTGGGCCCGAGCCAAGGCAACTTCTGCGCAAGTAGGGAACGTCTTTGTTAAAAAACAAACAAACAGAAAAACCCAACCCCAAACTCCAGGCACTGAAAACCCAGCCTCTGCTGCTGCAGCTAGCTAGGAAAATCCCTGCTGCTGAAATGTTTGTTTGAATCAATGCTCACATGGGTATGGCTGATAGTGGAGTGCTGCTGCTACGCTGTCTCGAGTGCTTTTGTGCCGATAACTTCCTCTGCTGCAGTTCTTTGCTGGCACCTTTTCCAACAGAGCAGCATAACCGTGCTGGCAGAGCTCAGCTGCCTGGGCTAAGCCTAAATCTTTGGGCTACTACTTCTGATTAGATTAAAATGGATCGTGGGAGGGGAAGCATTTGTAGGGCGCAGCGTTGGGAATCTTGACTGTACAAACAAGCTGAGATTAGCTGCATGGTGAGCCAGATAGGAAAGGCACCCTTTGAAGTTGAGTGTCTGCCTGGATTAATTTTGCTAACACGCTGGCATGAGGGAGCATAAAGATCCCAAAAAGGCACGTCACGCATTTCTTGCCAAGTGGAAATTCTGCTTGTGTACGTGTTCGGGGAAATATTGGGGTGTAGCTGTACTCTAGGAAAGGGCAGTGAGGCCAAGCCTCTTCCTGGCGTCAGGGGGAAGTGTGATGTATGAAATAGCCCAAGCCTGAAGCATCAACGTGAAAAATCATCCTTGGTGGAAAAGCTGCTTTGCTGGGGCCTTTATATCCTTTTTTCCTTCCACAGACAAGGATGCAGTAGAAGCTTCTGTTATAGAGTAGGGCAACTTGGAATGAGTCGTGAGCTGGAAAAACTGAATTCCTTTTTTTACCTTGAATGGATTTTTCCAGCTTCTGAACTGAGCCCAGGGCAGTGAAATCTATGAATTGCCTATGATTAGGTTTGTAAATACCATAAAAAATATAATCTCTTTATGAACTAGGTGTGTATCACTGCCTGTGACCAGGAGAACCCTTCAGGGGCATGAAATCCTGCCGCAGTTGTTTTCCTCTGAAGTCACATGAGAGCTCCTGCTTTTTCCTCCTGTAGTTTTCCTCTGAACGGTTATCTCTATTTGCTTCAGGGCAAGTGATGGACACACAGCCATCTGCAACTGCCTGCTGAGCTTTATCTCCTCTGGCTGGATGGGAAGCAGTCATCTCCTTCCCGCTCTGGCTTTGGAGCTGGGCATGGAGTGTTTAGAGCAGCTATTTTGCCACCATTGCAGTAAACAGATCCCAGCGTGTGCCTGTCTGGCAAAAGACTCAATCTTTATGGCTTTGCTTGTGGCTGATAATCAGGGAAAAGCAGTTAAACAAGAGTTCATTCCTTGGTAATCTCTCCGTCCTCCTGTGGCCTGGAGGGAGCAGGCTGTGTGTGTAAGCAAGCGCACAGCGGTTCAAAGGTAACTGAGGCTTGACTTTGTGAGCGCAGGGAAGCCTATTTTGAGCAAGCAGAGCCCGGGAGGATTCATCCCTGCTGCAGAGGAGGCACCCGTGACAGCGAGTGGCTCTGCAGAGCCCGGGATTACAGTGTAATTGTCACGGGGATTAGGGCTCCGCTGCCGCATGAGCCCCCCGGAGAGCCGCTTGTGGCCACACGGCTTAAAGAATCACACGGGGAATGGGGGCAAGGGGGGAGCGGCCCGGGCCGGCGCTGGGGGAGTGCTGGACGTGCCTTCTCCTCTGCACGTGGGCTGTGGAGTGTGAGCACCCGGGCTGGGTATGTGCCTGCAGGGAGATGGAGACCTGGTTGGACAGGGACTGGGCAGACTTCTCTGAAGTCACCTTGAACGAGTGATGGTTTTACCAACCAGACAGTTCCCCAACCTGCATGTTGCTCCTTATTAAGCAAAACCCTGCTCCCTGCCTGTCTGTGTTACTGAGGATAATTCAAAAAATAATGTATTTTTTTTCCCCTCTTTGCTAAGAGGCACAAAGAGTGTGCACTAAGTGCTGTGGGTACTGGAGATGCCTGCAAGCTGTAGTCAGTACTTCAGTCTCCGGTTTCTCCCTTAGTCCTCAGGGGTGTCTTGGATTTACCTTTGTGGTTCACTGTGGTGGGAGTGCTGGATAGTGGCTGTCAGAGAGGAGATGGGCAAGGCTGGCTGTGGCTCTGCTCTGGGACTGCTTGGACAGTGTTGAGCAAAGGTAGTATTTAACTATGTCTGGAAGCCTCAGGTGATCCTGTCACGCAACTAAATACAAACATGGGCCTGGATGGGAGATGTTTAACTTTTGTCCTTTGGCACAAAGGCCGGTGCAGGCTTTGTGTGCTGAGAGTTATGTGGGACAGACTGACCAGAAATGGGTGGTAAAATGGTACCTCCAGGCATGAGCATAAGAAATTGGGAGAAGTGGATTTTTTTAAACTTTTTTTCCTGTGGCTGATGTGTTAAAGAAGTTAGGTGTGACCTAGAACAGAATATTGGTATTTGCTTTGCTCAGGACTAACATGACTTTTGTATATTTCCTTCCCCCCTCCCCCCTAAAAAGAGCTGGAGCATGGAGAGAGTGAAGGGTATTTGGGGGGAATATATAGACCCTTTCCTTACTAGTCTAACAGGAGCTGTTGCTGGAAGTGCCTGTGACTTCTAATAACATTTTTTAGTGCGTATTCAGATGGGAAGATAGAGCTGTCTTTGCCTGTTGTCTCACTGCACACCTCCCTCAGTGCAGATCAGCTTTATTTGGCTGTTTCACACCAATTTGAGCTGCCCAGTTTCCAGTGCTTGTGAGACTCCTGCCTTCCTGCTTTGGGGGGGGCTGGTGGGCTCTGAGGGGGGTGAGCTCACTCCCAAACCCTGCTCCTTTGCACACTTGGTGTGAGCTTTAAAACCCACCTGGTTTGTGGGCTCTTGCAAGAGCTTGGTGGAAGAGAACTGTATGGAAATCCCCTCTCTTGGGCTGGGTGGTTTACAGAGCTTTGCATCCCTGTGCTGGGAAGGCCCCATTGGATTCTGTGCTCTGTAGTCCATGATGCAGGAACGCAGAAGGCCCAGAATGGAGCTTTGCAAATGATCTCTTAATAACCAGGCTCTGAGGCTGGGCCATCCAGGCAGCTGCTGGTGTTGTCCAGGAGCCCTTGCTGGTTGAGCTGATGTGGGTGTGCATTGTGGTGGTGTGAGGTGACATCTGTCCATGATAGCACAGGTCTGGGAAAGGTATTTTGTGTAGCTCTGCTTGCTGAAGTGAAATGAGGTGATCTATAGAACTGTCCCAGAGTACAGAGCACCTGAGAAAAGCCCTGGGAGCAGCTTACACCTGCCTGTCCCTGCAGGCTACACAGAGTTAACAGGTCTGTGCCTCTGCCCCCTCTCCTGCCACCTCCCGGGCTGGCCCAGCTCCAAGTACTTTTTGTCTAGGAAAGGTTGACTTTCACCTTGCTCTTGTTTACTCCTGGATTTGTGTACATAGTTCTGGGGTGGGAGACCAGGAGCAAGCACTGGTTCTCCATGCCAAAATAATAAACTTGATAAAGAGCTCCGTGCGCTGTGGATGCCCCAGTCCCTGCAGGTCTGACTCCCTTTGCAACTTGCTGGCTGTGACCCTTCAAAGGAGCTTTTAATGAACTCTGTGTTTGGTCAGAGACAAGGGACAGCTGTAAAAGCCAGTTCCATGTCTGGAAAACTTTGTCTCTGCCCCAAAACATCATTTGGGTTTTTTTGAAAGGGTTTGCAAAGGCTGTGGTGAGGACGTGTGGGCTGGGACAGGCGAGCTGCCTGGGTTTGTTATTTCCCAGAAGTCGCCAGCGGCTGGGGAAATTCACACATTGCGTACAAACTTTGCTTGCTGCCTCAGTAAATAAATGATCTTGCTTTGAGAGGAGGTGAAGGGTGTCCTGAGGCTGTAAGGGAAGGCCCCAGGAGCATGAAATGGAGCGAGGTGGGCTAGGAATGGAGCACAGCAGGGCTGCCTGGGGTGCCAGGGGTGCGATTCCTGTGCCTCTGCTGAGCAGTGTCTGGCTTCATCCAGTAGTACGGCCTGCCTTGGGCTCAAACATGAGATTTCTGTGCCCAGCTTTTCCAGGAATGATGCTCATAGTTCATGTGCCTCATGTGCTGGTTGTCTGGCACAAAATCAATTTATTTATTTATTTATTGCCACTGGCAGGCAGGCAAAGCTTCTGCTCCCCAGCGCACTGTTTAATCTCCCGTGGTGCTTACTGGGGATAAAGCTGCTTAACATGAGGAAGAAATCTGGAACTAGACTCCTGCAGGAAAGGTTGATTTCTGTACAGACCCCTCCTAGAGAGGAGCATATTAATAGTAGGACTTGACTTCAGCTGCCAGGGTGAGGTGGAGCTGTGCAGCCGCCCAGTCCAACTCTCCCAGCAAGTCCCTGGCCTGGCTCCAGTGCTGGGACAACAGGTGGTGGAAAGCAGACTCTAAGCAGCGCTGGTGTCCTTCTCCAGCTGGCAATTGCAGAAGATGTTAAGCTGAATGTGGCCAGAGATGGCTTGGCAAGGGCTGACCATCATCCTGTGGCAGTCTCAGCTTTTTCCTCTTGGCTGCAGCCTGCGAGCCCAGAGGAAGTACGGCCGCCTTCCGCAGTGCCCCTTCAAGTAGCAGAGCTGTAGGGAGGACTGTATGCTCTCAGAAAGGGGTGTACTTTTATTAAGCAAAGCACTCCAGGGACCTCTTTATGTGGCACTTGGGAAGCCTGCAGCCCATGCTTGTAAGTCTGTGAGAGTGGCTGTGTGCCCTTTCACAGGTGTGTATGTGAGGAATGTGCCTGCTCCAGACCTGCCCTTCAAGCACCACACTCCAGTGTTAACTCTTCCCAGGCTGCCCATGCCCCAGCTTCCAGTTAGGGCCTGCTTCCTAGAAGTACGTGCCTTGAAACCTGGAGGATAATTATGGAGGTGCCCAGCAGCCCTCTGACTTCCCTGGCAGATGAATCTGGAACGTGAGGCTCACTGCCCACAGGAAAAGTTTCCTGTACCACTTGAGAAACTCTTGTGGCTTCCAGGAACTTCCCCATCCTTGCTCAAGAGGATGATGAAGAGTGAGTTCAGGGAACGCTCCCATATAATCTTATTTGTGCTTGTGAGTCAGTAATTTCCTTATGTCCTGTGCTGGTAAACACTGCCTGTCCTGATTTCAATAGGGTTTCTGAGAGCCAGGCCTGGTGCGTTCCACAGCGTGTACTAATGGCAGTGGCTCTCTGCTCCTGGCTGGGCTGATCTGATACGGCCAGTGGGCTGTCCGGCCACCCCGGGGGACTAAACCCGGGTGTTGTTGAGCTGCCCTTGCTCGGACACTGCAGGCCGTGACTCATGGTGAAGTACAGGGTGAGCTGGCACCGGGGCGTGGCTCGGCACAGCACTTTAGCCAACATCAATGTGCCCAGTGCAGCAGCCACACTATAGGGATCTGCAACAAATGTGCTCCCCAGCCCCGGTGCCCTAGATCAGGAACTGGGCTCTTCCTGCCAGGAAGAAGTGGCCAGGAGCTGCCCTGGGAACAGCTACTGCATGCTGGCAGCAGTTTCCATTGCAGGGCTGGCTTTGGCTGGTTTTTGGTATCTTGAAATGAATTTCCCTTGGAGCGAGTGATCCGTAACGTTAGGAATGCCTGGTTCCAGGCCTGGAGAGGATGTCTTCCAGGCTGACCTTCCCAGCCCCCTTCCCGACACCTGGTGCCAGGCTTGGCATAGCAGAGATGGTTCTGGGAGGAGAACCGGCCTCAGCATTTCGTGCCCTCTGGGCTCTTCGTCTGGTTATCGTGCAGCGGAGTTGCTGGGGAGACCCAAAAGGCCTCAATAAGCAAAGGAGAAACACATCTAGTGCCACTGCTCCTGGTGCAAAATGAGAAACATCTTGGCCTGGCCACAAAGCCTTGTCTGTGGCAAACCCAGTGTGCAAATGTGCTGAGGGGTAGGGGAATGGGGCTGTGGGCAGAGGAAGCTGACAACGTGGCTTGTGGCTGATTGTTGGCCTTGCCTTTTGAGATCATGTCACTGCCGGGCTGTGGGTTGGGCCACACCTGGCCAGGGGAGCAGGAGGGCTGATCCCAGCAGCTCTAACTGTCCCCAGTCTCTGATCCTCCTCACCCCTGTGAGGCTGTAGCTCATGGTAAGCCTGTACACTGAGAAAAGCACCCCCCCTCCCCTCCATGTGCTGGACTGGAGTAAAGAGATGTTTTAAAAATGCTCTTCTAGGTAGATAAAACCTTTGTAAAGACATCCTAGTCTTCCCAGGAGTTCTGTGAGGACAGCGTGAAAGAATGTTGCTGGCTTAGCCCCCGGCTGTGGGACCCACCCATCTGCCTTAGGGGAAGGGCTTGAGTCCCCCTCCACAGGGATGATTTCGTGGCTGTGGAAGCACCTGGAATCTGTGGGCTGGTGTTGAGCAACCCCAGAGCTCATACCTGTGGTACCCTCACCAGGGCTGGCCCCAGGGCTGTAGGGTGAGGAGAAATAGTTCTGGGAAGTTGCATAACCTTGGTGAGGGCAGGAGGTTTGTGCTTTTGGCTCCTTGAAAGTCCCAAGTGCAAGTGAGCTTTGGTGTGCAAATTGGCATTGTGGCCAAACAGCTGGTATCTGGGAGGCTCTCCAGCTTTTGTGCTGTAGCTGCACTCCTTGGCCCTTTGGATCCCGGACACATTTTACAGGCTTGTTTGTTTACATGCTTTTTGAGAGGTGAGGCAGGGGAAGCTCTTCCTTCAGGCGAGTCATTACTGATAGTGAGTGCTCTTGAACGTCACACTGTATTGCTCTGCAGTGCAGCTGAACTGACAGACCAGTTTTTAAGCCTTGGGTGATAAAATGGGTTTGTTCTCAATACAAGAAGTGAGGAATTGCCTTTGTAGTGAGGCTTTGGTGTTATGCAAGAAACCGACCTATAGGTGCCGGGCTTTTTTCCCAGGAATGGCAAGTCCTTCCAAGGTATTGCTTTTTCCAAATGCTTTTGCTACAAGCTCCTGACCAAGATCCTGTTGTGTTGTTTTCACCCTGTGTGTGTAGGTGAACTTTGAATCTGTAGTGCTCCGGAAATTCCCCTCCCAGGCTGGCTCTCACTTCTGTTCTGAGAAATTCTAGGGGAATTCAGCTATTTTCAAGCTGATAAAGATAATGCTTTTGGTGGAGAGGAAGTGACAACAGCATTTTTCTGTTGGAAGTGACATGCTCAGCACAGGCTCTGAACCCTCTGTGAAATGCCTCTGAGGAGTTGCCTGATATTTAACACTTTTCCATGCCCCTTTGCAGGTGAGAGAAACTGAGACCATGGATGCTGGATGGCTTGACTACCCTGCCTCTGGGGACTTGCCAGATGATGAAGACATTGGTGAATTCAGGCCTCACTTAACTGCTGATGGGTTGGATATAGATGAGTCGTCTGGGTCTGGAGGTAAGTGGGGAAGGGGGGCAATGGATCTCCATCAGGTGATGCTGTGAAATTTCTTTCAGCACCAGCACCATGAGTGGTGGGCTAAGTGCAGAGCCAGCGCTCCAGAGGAACCACAGTGTCAAGTGGAGATGAGAGAGCCTTGTGAATTGTAGTCACTCAGATGAGAACAGTGAAAGTGGTTGTGCTGTGATGTTGAATCACTTGGGGAGGACAGATGGAGCGTAGCCAGTCTTGTCTTGCTGCAAGAGAAAAGGCTGGATCTCTTTCCTGTTGAACTCTGAAGAACTGCTGAGAAACTCAAAAAAAAAATTCTATTGTTGAGGCAGTATTAAAAGGCTTAGAGTTAATATCTCAGCTGAGGCCAAACAAGGTAAAGGACTAACTGGTGCTCAAGTGAACTCTCTGTGACATGCAAAGCTCCCTGCCCAAACCAGTTTCTGTAACTCTGTGTCCCTTTATGTGAGCATTTGTTCTCTAAAAGTAAAAGAACAAGTGCTGAAATGGGTGGCTGACATGTTTGGGCAGATCTGGAGGGTTGGTGAATGATCCTTTAGGGAGGGGCTGTGGGAGCAATGCCCTCCATTGGCATTGCCTTAGTAAGCTATGGCAGATCTGCTCTGCAGGGGCCAGTGGATCCAGCTGAAGACCCCTCCCATAAGAGGTGTTGGGTTTCAAGATTGCATCTCATGGTCTTTGCAATCGAAGCCATTCATGATAAAAGGACTAGTAGATAAGAGGGAGTTGTAGAGGACAAGAGTTCTAGTTTGTCTGCAGGTGCTGGTATTATGGGAAGTGTGAATTCTGGCAAAATGGCATGTAATGAGAATAAAACTTAGTCCTCTCTATTTTATTTTACCCTCTCTGCAGACTACTCAGACTCTGAAGAAGGCGTATACCTGACCACCATGGACACTCCTCTGGTAGGTATTGCCCCTGTGTGTTTTTAAGCAACATGTAGCTCCTTTTGGTCTGTCTGTAAAACTTCCTGAACACCCTCCCCTCTGCAGGACGTGTCCCCAGGACGAATCCACCTGCAGGAGCAGGAACAGTGTACTCATAATGCACTGAGCAAACTTTCTATGCCCTGCACACCCTCCTGGTTTCAGCTGTAGGTAGGCTGGGTGCTGCTTACTGATGGGTGTGGTTTGTCTGTGTTCTGTAGATATCTGACAACTATATCCCTGGAGATAGTGGGAGAAAGAGAGAAGGTGAGAAGAAAAACACAATGGTGGACAATGAAATCATTCCAGACAAAGCTGTACCTGTCGAGGAGAACCTGTCCAACAAGATCTCCATGGCAAGCACAGCCAACAGCAGCATCTTTGAAAGAACAGAAGTCCTTACAGGTAATATTCCACCTTCTCCTGACAAATCATTAATACCGAAAATCAAAATGCCTTCTGTTGTTCGCTGTTTTCTCTGGGGAGCAGCTCCCTGCTGACTAGGGGAATGAGTTTCATTGCCTCTGTGATTACCTGTAGCAGGGTGACTTCTGCTTTCTAGTCCTTAAACAACAGCAGAGCCTGCTGCTTGCCTTGCTGGGGTAAACAGGTTGTTTTTGAGCCTGCCAGCTGACTGTTGGCTTAAGTCATGTGGCAGCTGCTCTGCACCCAGATACTGCCTCAACAAGAGGCATTTCTGGCCATAAACCAGTGACATCATGGACTTTCATATCAAATACAGGCATGCTCCTTCCAACCTCTGCCCAAGTCCTGCCTTTTCAGGAGCCAAGCAACCCCTGTAAGGGATTGGAACACCTGGCCGGCTGTAGGAATCTGAGTGCTGATGTCTAGAGCAAAACCAAGAGACTGGCTCCCCCTCAGCAAGTGGGAATGGCCTCTCTAGCACATTGCTGCTACAAGCACTTGGCCTGATGGTCCAGGCACAAACCTTGGCACATTGTGTCAATCCACAGCTATCCTTCCAGTTGGAGAGGAGACTGGAAGAGTGGCTTGCAAAGCCATCTAGCCAAGAAGCTGGTTTAGTGCAAGGAGTAGGTGTCACAGCAAAGGATAAACCAGTCAAGTGTTGTGGCGACCCTTGGTGTGAGGAGAGAGGAAATCTTGGTGGTTTTTAGCGGGTTTGTGGGTATTGGTTTTTGGGGTAGTGGTTTTGGGGGTTTTTTGAAGGGGAGCGGTGTTGGCAGTTGGATGTTGCTGATGAAATGGAATGCAGAGTCCCCAGGGTGTGCTCACACAGGGGCTTAACAAAGCATTCAGATTGGAGCTGTACCATTTTTCTGTGGGTCATGATGGGGCTCTTTCTGGTGGATTTCTTTAGTTTTGTCTCTGTGCAGGGAGGATGCCTTCTTGTCAGCATTTCTTCCTTGGACTAAACTGAAAGATTAGCCCAAACTGGTTCACGTGGAACATGTGAATGTTCTGTGGTTGGATTGGAAGCAGTCTCTGGCCTTTCCCAGTAACATCTGCCGCTGCTGGAAGTGCCAGCACATATGGTGACAGGCACATGGAGACTGACTCTGGAGGCAGTTCTGGGGGCTGGGACTCTTGAAGCACATTTTGTGATGTAGCTGACTTATTCCATGCTCTTTTTCCTCCCCAGCCCTCATTGCAGGAGGAGCAGTGGGCCTCCTGTTTGCCATCTTCCTGATCCTCCTCCTGGTCTATCGCATGAAGAAAAAGGACGAGGGCAGTTACGACCTGGGGAAGAAACCCATCTACAAGAAAGCCCCCACAAACGAGTTCTATGCTTAAAGCTCAGCAGCACCTTGTGCCCATCAAGGGACAAACAAACTGTATGGAAACCCTGTGCCCTCAGATGAGATGTGCTGAACAAATGCTCTTTTTGGATTGAATTTCGAAGTGACTTTGAGAGGAATAAAAAACAAACTTCCTTCGTGACCCTTCCCATCCTGCTCAGCTAACAAGGGCCCAATGAAATACAAAGAGTCTGAAAAAAACAAACAAACAAAACACCTCAGTGTATTTTTTTTTTTCCTAAGCTAGTGTAAAAAGAATAAAGATGCCAAATTTTCTGCTTGCTTTTATAGAGGGTGTATAAACACAAACCAGACTGTATGGAAGCAAACACCATGTGTTTGCATCCAGTGTGCTGTGCTGGGATTGGCTGCTTCTATAGAAGATGGCTTTTTTTTTATAAGTCTTGCTACTAGATGTCTTGCAGCAGGCTGTTGATGTGAAGCATTTTTGTGGAGAACTATTTATGAATCTCTTACACTACAGATAATGTTGCCTTATCAGGGAGTAAAAGGCCCACAGGGGCTCAAAATCCCTGAATGCCATAAAGGGCCTATGGGAATGTCTTCCCCTGGAGACTTCTGTCTCTTCCTGTTGGCCCCAGGCAAGGGTCATTAGTCCTTGAAATCGGGACAGCCAGTTGTGTTTGGCTATGGTGACACCCTTTCCTTGCCTTCAGTCTCTTACCTTTTTTAAAGGATTGCTTGTAGGATTTTTTATAACAAAATTTTAAAGAAAATAGCCTAATGTTTATATAAAGTTTGTAGAAATTGTTTTGAAATAATAAAAAAAATAATCTACTTTTTTAATTTCCTCAGATTTATTTTTTCAATCCCTTTGTGTTTCCTTTGGCCGGGCATTTGTCTAGAGATGCTGTTTTATATGATTCATATTCTGAACTGAAGCAGAGTTAGCTGCAGTGTGTTACAGGTTTCTTCTAGTTCTATAGCAGCTACTGTAGAGGGTAAAGATATTTATGGTTTTCTCATAACTTTTTTTAGGATTTTTTTTTAAAATAGAGTTATTTATAGTTTCTGAAATGGCTGCTTTCTCATTTGGTAACTCTCATGCTTGTTATGTAAAACACTAATATAATGAGTCTCTGTGAAAACTATTTAAGCTTTATTCTGTGAATTTCAACTATAAATTCAAGGCAATAACTTCTGTATGCAAAGTTGGATGCATAATATGATTGAAGTAGGGAAAAGACAAGAGTATTTCTAGGCTGTAATATATTACAATCAGTCCTATAGAGCTATATATTATATATTTTACTGAGAAGTATACAGTTAACAGTGAAAAGGCTGGAGTTAGTTCTTCAGCAGCCTCACAGTGTGTAAGAGGCTTTTGATCTTGTTTGTGCTGCTGTTTGTCCACTGTCTTGTGTAAAGCACGAGAGGCTGGGGAAGGGAGCTGGGAGCAGCCACAGCCCTGGGGCTCCATTGCCTGGCTCTGCCTGGAAGAGGATTGGGGTTGATGATGTGCTGGGTTTGATCCTCGAGAATCAGAGCAGAGATCCCCACCTGGGTTTACTCTTTGAAGCAGGCGTTGGAAGCTTGCAGTATGGAGGTCATAACGTAAAGTTTGGGGGTTGGCTGTGTGGCAGAGGCCCCTGTGGTGCTGTGCCGAGTCTTGCCTCTTGTGGAAGGCTGGATCTGGTAGCTGAGCTCTGCCTGGGCAGCATCTCCCACCTGGGAGCTCTGAGCTTTCGTAGGTGCAAGCTCTGAAGCCCCTGCCATGGGTCTTTCTTAACATACCCTGTACGTGGATGGCTCCTACCTCCACTGAGAGTTGAAGTGGTCCAATCCCCCCAGCGCTCCCAGAGCAAAGGGTGACATGTGGGTCTGATGGCTCTGTGTCAGGAAGGTCTTACAGAGCTATGTGTGAGTCATGTCCTCCTGCAGCTCAGAGTCTGGTGTGGTTTAAAGCAAAAATCAGAGTGTGGGTCCCCAGACTGAGTGCCTGGGTAGGCAGCACAAAACCAGGCGGTTGCAAAGGCTGTTCAGGAATCTCGTGGCCCCTGAAGCCTCTTTAGTGAGGCTTTGCAGTGTAGCCTTGAGGCCAAAACCAGAGAGGCCATAGAAAAAAGTTCAGCCCCCTCTCGGGGCGAGGCAGGCGAGGTGGGAACACAGGGAAGTGTGTGTTGGGACATGGGTGGGAGAGGAGAGCTCCTCTGGGTGACTCACTCACTTGGTCCCAGTACAAGTGTGTTCGGGGAAGCTGCAGGCTCTGGGAGGCTCTCAAAGCTGCACAGAGGTCACTGGAGGTTGGGCAGGAGAGGGAGGATTGTGCTGCCTGTGGACAGCACTACCAGGGAGGCAGGAGCCGTGTCCTCTTCTCGGGGTACTTAGATTCTCTTGTGTAATTGCTCTTGGGGTTTTTCCACTGTTACTGATTTTTATTTTTTTTTTTTCCCCTCAAATAAATGGTACTTTCTAAAACTGGCTCTTTGGACTGTTTCTGATCTGAAATTTCTTCTGGGAGCTGGATAACCGGGAGCTCGTGTTTGTGTAACTTCTTGGTTTACCAAGAAGGGAGGCACGCTGGGACCTGGCTCGGTGGCTGCAGCTCAAAGGGGCTTTGTCAGCAGCTCCGGAGCTGCCTCCAGCATCTGACCCACAAGTGACTCCCACTGTCCCTGGGCTTCTCCAAGCAAGTGAACCAGAGGCAGCCCAGAACCCTGAGGTGAGTCTGTCCTGTCTCTGGTTTTGTGATGGCACTTTGAGAGGGCTGTCCCCTTGCAGCCAGAAGGGACAGAGGGAGGTAGGGAGGCTTGTGCCTGTCCTCTGGCAGCAGCAGCACATGTCTGTGCCCTCAGACAGGAGAACAGTGTGCTGGGGGTCTTGCTCCACCAAGCTTCAAGCCAACTGTTTAACACATGTAGGCCTTCAAGTGGGGGCAGAGCTGTTCAGCTTGCCTGGGATCAGCTGCTCCGGGAGCAAGTCCACAGGTGACTTCATCCTGTTTTGGACTAAAACAGCTGCTCTTTTAAGCAAGATGTGGAGGAAACTGCTGTTTCTCCAAGCCCCTCTGCTGTGCCAGCTTGGTGTTCTCAAGGGACAGGACCCGTCTCTCCCCAGGCAGGTGGGAGAGGGTGGGCTGTGCAGAGAGCAGGGCTGCTCGCTGGGAACAGTGCTGAGGCTCCTCTGAAGTGCTGTATTTAAATGGATTATCATCACTGAGAAAATCTAATTCCCTTCTCCCTGGTGGGAATTTCCTGCTCCAGGTGCTTTGGCTTTGCAGGGATGAAGGAAACAAATTGGGACTAGCTCACCCAGGCTCTCTCAGGGGTGAGGGAGTAGCACGTGCTTGTTGCCTGCTCTGTCACCAGTGTGCTCTCAAAGGTCCTCTGAGATCCAGTACCAGGAAAAGTGGAGCCATGTGCTCCCAGGGCCCTCTGTGGGTGCTGTGTTTGTCAGTGCTCTGGTGACGTACTCTGCGATCTTCCAGTTCTTGTTCCTCGTGGCTGTGACAGGTTCTTGGATGTGCTGCTTGGAACAACCTGTGGTTGTCTTTTTTTGTTGTTTTGTTTTCCTCCTCCCCTTTTTTTCTCTCCTGGGCTTCGTTTCTCTGTTGCAAGAATCCCGTGTACTTTCCAAAACCGCCCCCAGTGTAAAAGTGCCTTGTTTTTGCAAAGCAATCTGGACAGGGAGTCTGCAAATCCCTGGAGCACAGGACTGGCTGCCTGCCTGTCCTTGCAAGGCCCCAGTTCCTGGGATGGATTTGTCACCATTCCCTCTGTCTGCCTTTCTGCCCTCCCTGGCCATCCTGCCTGTACCTGGTGTGTCCTGAGAAGCACTAATGCCTTGTGCATTCCTGGTCTTTGTCTCTGACCTAAGAGATGATACTCAGTTGTTTTTCTTCTTAGTGCTGCTCTGGTTTTAAAACCAAAACCTTGAGGATCTGCATCACCAGGCTTGAAAATAGCTGCAACCCTCCCAGGTACTGATGTGCTAGAGTGCCCAGGGGCAGGTCTGCCCTTCCCAAATGCTCCCTGGCTGGAGGAGCATCGGGTAGCTGGAAAAGGGGCTGTAACCGTTCAGCTCCTCTTTCACTATCCTCTGTCCCCTCTTGGTGCCGGCTGTGCTACAGGTGGTGGTGCCCAAAACTCTGGTGTTTTTTGGGGGGGCAAGCCTGTCACCTGTACCAAAGTGGCTACTTGAAGGTCGTGTTTCATAGAATCACAAAATGGTTTGAGATGCAAGGTCATCTTCCGCCCTCCCTGCCGTGGGCACCTTCCACCAGCCCAGGTTGCTCCAAGCCCGCCCAAGCTGGCCCTGGACACTCCAGGGCTGGGGCAGCCGTAACTTCTTCGCCGAACACGCGACCTCCCCCTGGACACCCCCGGCCGTGCCCCTTTCCCCGCTCCCTCCCGGCCCGTTCCCCGCTCTCCCCGTGTCTGTCTCCCCCTCCCGGGCACTCCCGGCACCGCAGCGGGACCCGCGGGCTCTGCCCCCGCTGCCCCCGGGCTCGGCCCGGCTCCCACCGCACCGGAATTCCCAGGAGGCGGCGGGTTCGGCCACAGGACTTCCATCGCAGTAGCGGTGGTAAATCCTGCTGGATGCAAAGTTCGTCTTTCTTNTTTTGTTTGCTGCAAACTTTAATTTATTCTACATATGTATTACAGATTTCACTTTCACTGATTACGAAGATAATGCAGCCACTTGCAGTGAAGTTAAATGAAAAGCTAATGTTAAATTCACTTTCTTTTTTTTCCTCTTCTTTTTTTTTCCTCTTCTTTTTTTTCCTCTTCTTTTTTTTCCTCTTCTTTTTTCTTTTTTTTCCTCTTCTTTTTTCTTTTTTTTCTTTATCTTTTTTTTCTCTTTTCCCCTTTTTGTTTTGCTTTCCCCCACTTTTTTGTCTTTTCCCTCTTCCCCCCCCTTTTCCTTTTTTTTTTTTTTTTTTTTAATTCCATCTACTTCCTCCCTGCTCTACCGCTCGCCCCTTTTCCCCCGTGGAGTTTGGCAAGGGCAGGGATGGACAAGGGGGGGGGATGTCCCCCATGGCTCTGCCCAGCCGGGTCGCTGGGAGGGTTCGTGGCGCTGGGGGTGTTCTCAGTGCCCTTACTAAGGCAGCGCTGCCCTGCCAGCCCTGGGCAGGGGCGAGGCTTGGTGTTGTGCCCAGTGTTGGAGGGAGGAGACACGGTTTTTAATCACAGGGTGGTTATTCCAGGGAAGCAGGGGGTGCTCTGCTGCTCCCAGCGCATGGAAGGGAACAATGGGGCCACTGTGTGTCCGAACGCCCCCAGCTCCTGTCAGAAAGGTCCAGCGAGGGGTTTTCAGCACGTTTCTATTCCCCTGCTCAGGTATAATTGCACAGGGGAACAAAGAGCCCTTCAAACCCACCTGCTGGCCCAGCACAGCCCGGGGGCTCTGGGCACACACACGTGTCAGCTCTCGGTGGGGTGCGAGGGGACAGGGGCTGTGCACACCCGCAAAGGCAGCCCAGAGGGGCTGGTGCCACTGGGCAGGGGCATGGGAACAAACCCTCAGTGGATCTCTAGCTTTCCTGGGAGACATGGCTGGAGTGGAGGCTCCTCTCCCAGAGTCACACCAAAGAGCAAATCTCACCCCATCGCTCAGCACCAATCCCGCTTTGATGTCTATTTAGCCATACACTGGAGAGGGTTTGATGAAGTGCCTTTTCTTCTGCCTCTGGCCAGGCCTGATGCAGAGGTGAGGGGCACCAGTGGGAGAGTTCAGGCTTCACCCCTAAGCTGTCCCAGCCCAAACTGGCCGGGGCAGGAGGCTGGACTGAACAGGACACGGGGCAGGGGGGTGCCTGCAGCCAGGGTGCTGGCATGCTCCATGCACGGCACTGCAGGACCCTGCCTGCCTCCCACGGTGCCCTGGGCAAAGCCACACTGGGATCCTGCTGACCCCACAGCCCTGGAACTGTGGGCCAGCACCAGGGGTGCTGCTCAGCTCCACTGGCAGCTCCACCGACACCGAGTCCTTGCTGGGCTCATGGGGAGGGATTTATGCCCAGTCCTTTTCTTCTCGGTGCTGATCCATAACTGCCTGCCTGGTTTGCACCCTAATTACTGCAGCAGTGCATGGAAATCAGGCCTGTGTTTTTTTAAGCCCAGTTGTTTATTTAAGCAGTTTAAAAAGCTACTTTCCCTCCCTAGTGAATTCTGAGAAAACTATCCTTGTGTTTCTTTTGAGAGCAGGATGAAAGCAGGTTGCCAGCTCCCTCCATCCTACCCCCCCTCTTAGTTGGGCTCCTCAGGCTCCTCAGCAGTGCTACAGTGGGGGCTGGCCAGAGGGAGCCGTGTCCAGTACTGACTCTGCAGCCCTAATCTGGTCACCAAGCCCCAGGTTCAGCCTTGGGACAGTTGGTCTGGTGATGCAGCCTGATGGGATACTGCTGGCCCCTGGGCTTGGTCCTTCCCTGAGCTGCAGGGAGTCCAGAGCTTGCCAGGAATGAGCTTGTTTTCGACTTGTTTTTAGGAAAAAAAACCCACAGAAAAAAAGGGAACTTAACTTTCCACAGGCTTTTTGGCTGTGTGGGCAGGGCTGAGTGCCCAGGGCTGTGGGCACGGAAGCGTTGCAGTCTCTGCCCTTGAACAGCCCATCTCAGGACAGGGGCTAATAATACCTGCTCCTGGCACTGCTGGTGACACGGGCACCCATGGGTGTCTGTCTCCAGCTCACTCTGTCCTTAATGCTATTTGGGTTTCTTTTAAGGACTGGCCGGAGTGCCTCACGCCTGAGCAGTTCCCGATGCACTGGAAGCCTCTTGAGCAGGTAATTGTAATTCCTCACCAACCCAACTCGGCTTACTTTGGCCCCAGCGTAGTTTTGCATCCTGACGCCCAGCTGGGTAATTTATAGCTCTGTCAGAAAAAGGATAAAGTCAGCACAGGGTTTCTGGGCACTGCCCAAACCTGCAGCCCTGTGTGCTGCTGCCCTTGGAGGGATGCTCAGGTAATGGGACCCTGCTGGGGTCTGTGGGCAGGGCTCGACCAGTGCAGGGGCTTGGTAGGGGGGGCATTTCATGGCTCACGATGCAGTAATTGGCCCCTTGGTTCAGTCCCTTTGGCCAAGCCCTGTCTGTGCAATGGACCAGCCCTGGGCTTCAGTCCCGGGGGTACCACGTTTCCAAGAATAAGGGTTTTTTCTCGGTACCTTTCCCTCTGCTGGGCAGAGCAGCATCCCCACATCCCCCGTTCCAGAGGGCCGGGAATACGGACACCCAGAGCAGCGTGGGCTGTGGCAGGATGGGTGCAGGGGGTGTGATGAGCGTGGCGGTGCTCAGCAGGCTGGGGGCTGGTGCTGAGGGCTGTAGATTGGAGGCTGTGATGTGTGGGCTGGGGCTGGGGCTGGGGCCAGGCTGGGCTCACTAGATGGCAGCAGTTTCTTCCAAACGGGCAGCCCAGTGTCACACAACCCGGACAGGGAGGGAAACGGAGCCAGAACGGTCTTAGTGTTCCTCTGGGATACTGTGTCATGGAGGGAAAGTCAGGCTTTTATTTTATTCTGGATGTTTTTGAACTCACTGCCGGGACCTGAAGTGGCTCCTTGGTGTGGTGAGGCTTCGGGAAGCCCCAGCTACACCCTGGATACTGGGAGCAGGGGATCCCCATTGCCTTCGAGCCTCACCATCACCTGGGGATGCTTGTGCAACACCACGCCTGCACACAATGGAAGTTATCCTGAGCATCCCTGAAGCATTTGACGCTTTTCCTAAATCCCCAGCTTTTGGAGCGATGCGAAGGTTTTTTCATGCTTGATTTTATACCCATATTTCTGGCTGCCTTGGGGACAGGGAAAAGCTCCATGAACAACTCAGGAGCACGGACAAGAGCTGCCAGACGGGCTCTGCAGGCGGCCCAGCTCACCAGAGCCAGGGGGACGGTCCACGTTTCCTGAACACATGCTGGACTGTTGTAGGATCCATCAGGGACAGGCGCTGCCGACTCGCAAGTGAGAGCAGGGAACCGGCTGGCGCCTGTCCGAGACATTTGTGTTAATCAGTGATTATGCAAATAAACAGCTCTGCCACGCTACCAGCTCTGCCACGCGACGTGGAGCATATGTTCCTCGTGGCAGGCAAGTGTCTCCTCCAGGAGCTGCAAAGCTCCTCGTTTCCATTGTGGGACCTGCTGTGAAAAGGAGATTAAAGGCAGCCCTTGGCTGGTGGGGGAAGGCAGGAGCCCCTCTAGTCCCCTCCAGCCCTCCTGCCGCCGCCTCTCCCCTTTCCCCATGTGGCTTGAATTACTGCGGCCGTTTGCTTAATCCATCAGGCTTCAAGAATGAGCCGCTCGGTGCTTTCTTGGCCTCTCTAGCAAAGCACTGTGCTGTAAACATAACAAGGCAGGCTTGTTCCAAGCCCTTGAAGTCAACAGGCAGTGCTCCTCCTGCCCTTCGGGTCCAGGCTGCTGCTAAATATAGCTGAGGGTGCTTTCCATTCATAAAATGTGAATTATGCCCCAGCCTCTGAGGGAGGGGAGCGGGCTGAGGAGCCTGTGGGCTCCAGACACTCCTGTGTGGGATGCAGGCAGCAACCAAAAGGTTTGGCCCTGTCCTTTCACAGCCCTCCATCTCTTCCAGTAAATGGGGGAGGAAATGCTTCCAGGGGAGATATGGGGGATCCTCTGTTTGGGTTGATTGAAGTATTTTCTTGCATCTCACCCTCAGTTACATTAGGGCTGGGGTGGATTTGCTGGGGAGGTGAGTGCAGGGATCAGTAAGAGTGGGGTGGCCCAAGCAGCAGCCACACAGGGGAAGCCCCTGCTGCCCCCACACCTGGATAAGATACTCAAGCATTTGCCAGGAACAGGAGCAGTATGGTCTTCTACCACGGCTCCCAGCTCCTAATGAGCACACTGGGACTTGCCACCTGCTCGAGGGACTTGCTTCCTTTTAAACCCCTGTGGATCTTCACGTGGTTACCCTTCCTCTGTCCTCCAGCTCCTTTCTCCACCAGCCCTTGGCTGTTGGCATGTGCTGTAATATTCTCCGAGTTTTTTCACAGCAGCTCCAGATGCACAGAGATCTGTCTGCCAACAGCTCTTCTGCCCTCTGTGAGGTTCCTGTTTTGGGGAAGAAGAAACCTCGGGTCCTGATGGAGTTTAGGGAGGTGCTGTGCCTCGGGAAGCCCTGGCTTAGGACCCTGGAGACCCAAGCTCTTGTGTTCCCATGGGAGCCAGGGCCATGCACAAGCTGCAGAGGGAGGAGGCCAAGACTCCAGGCATCACTGAACACCTCCCTGCTGGGTGGTGTGAGGCCACCCATCCTCTGCAGTCCCAAATTCAGCATCTGGAGGCACAGTGTGCCAGGGGGTGCACAGTGAGGCTGAGGATGGACCGCATTCGTGGCAGTGCTGCATCTGAAACCTGCTGGATCACACAGAACACGCAGGTAAGCCGGGTGATCATCCAGGGATGCCTGTGTGAGCCTCCTGGGGTGCTGTGGGTCATGGGGTGCTGTGCTTCCCCTGCTCCCCGGCCCCGAGGTCAGTGGGTTGAACACCACTGTGGGTCTGGCAGTTGGGCTGTTTCAAACCCCAGCTCAGGGACTGCCAGACCAGCAGGTTTCCAGGTACACCATGGGCCTCTGGATGCCACAGAGATCTAAAGGCTAAATAAAGCTGTAAGACCCACTCTGCATAGCATTTGGGTCTGGCTCCAAGAAACCTGGCTGCTTTTTATGGCATCTAGATCAGCAGTTTCCTGCTGATGCCAGCACTGCATTTCTGTGTGTGTCTAACTGTGTAAAACAACAGAGCTCGGTAGAGCCACGCCAGCTAGGGAGGAGCTGGGTTTCACAGGTTTTTTTTCTCTTTTTCCCTTTTTCTTCTTAAATAACCCCATTTGGGCCTCCAATAAAAAAACCAAAACATCTGGTACTGGGTATTTGGCTGCTGGGAAGCAGCTCCTCATTATGAAAAGCACAGCAGCGATGCAGGGACTCCTGGTATGGATCAGTAACACTTAAGGTCGTGTTCGTGTGTTATCCCTGTCCCTCTTGGCCTTTGAATATATGGACTGAGGACACTGAGGGAGCTGTGGTGCTCTGTGCCAGCACAGAGGTAAATCATGCAGGTTAGTAAAGAAGCAATTGCATCAGTAAAGAGTCCTTCAAGCCTGATTTATTGATGCTCTCATGTGAGATCTCAGCAGGGTGAGACGCTGCCGTGGCAAAGAGGCAAGTCAGTAAATCACAGGAACATGGTGGATGTTTGATGAGTGGGGAGGACCCTTTGGCAGGGCCACCCCAAGCCCAGGATGGGGCACCCTGGCAGGGCTCGGGGCCTCTCCCCAACCCCCTGGGTGGGGTGCCCTAAGAGGGCTCAGGGCTGTTCCCCTTCCCTGGGCCGGCGGCGAGGCCAAGCCTCTGCCTGCCCAGCTTGCTAACTCTGCATGAAGAGGTGGAAGTTGGTCCTGGTAAACTCCTGATGGATGCTGTCAAGTAATTTGTCTGAGTCCTGGGGGACATCTGAGAGGACCTGCTGCCCTGGGACGCAGCTCTGCTCCGGGGTGTAGGTGAATGTGAAGGAGCTGGAGTAGATGAGGCCATCATCCCTGATCAGCAGGAGTGGGACAGTGAGGGGATATCGCAGCCACCTCCAGTCACTGCCGAAGGCAGAGACATCAGGGACGACACACACGAGGGATTTGGGGCTCCTGGGAACAGTGCAGGAGAGGAAAATGTGCATTAACCAGGGAGGGTCCCATGCAGGAGCAGCAGGCAGCGAGACAGCACTTCTCCTCCACCCTGGAGTTCAGTGTGAAGCCCCCAGCCAGTTTCCTCTCTCCTCCCCAGGCTTTCATTCCTCTCTACCAGGGTTGCAGCTCCCTGAGGTCCCTGCCACCCGCCATCCACTGCTGTCCCCAGACTGCAGCCAGGGCAGGGAGCAGGCACCAGACTTATGCCCTCCTCTCCTTGCAATGCTTGTTCTTGGTCCCGCAGGACGGGCAGTGCAAGTGCCCCATCGCCAAGGTCTGCAGACACGTCCCTCCCAGAGCTGCCCCAGTGCAGCCCAAACCTGGCTGCTGTTCCCTGCCTGCTCCCTGGCCCCCTCAGCCATGTTACCTGTACATCGTCTCCGCTTCCACATCTCCGAACCAGACCTTGAGGTGTGCGTGGAAATACTCCCCCTGCACCTCCAGCATGGCCACGTCCCCGCCGCCCGTGAGCTGTGGTGGGCAGAGCGTGTGGCACTGTGGCATGTGGTGGAGCGAGCCAGACTCCTCCTCCCACGGGACCGCTCTGCCTGCGCATCCCAACCCCACTGCGGCATTCCCCGGGTTAGTCCCCCAGCGTCCCAAAACCGGGAGGTGCCAAGCACGGGTGCAAGACTCAGGAGCAGGAGCCACTGCACGGGCAGGTGGCAGAGAGGAGGGGGCAGCGCGTGGCTGTGCCCACCTGCAGGGCAGCGATGAGGGGCACGGGGCTGACGGGCTGGCGGGCGCAGGCCAGGCTCTCGCTGAAGGTGTATTCCACCGTCTCCGTGCTGATGATGGTCCAGCAGGAGCCGTCGTTCAGCAGCTCCCGGTTGGGTTCCTTCGGGCAGGGGGATGCCTGCGGAGAGTCACAGCTCCAAGCACCCTGCAGCGTGGGACAGCAGGGGACTGGGAGGCCTGGTTTCTGCCTTCTGCAAAGGCGTCACGATCCCCATTTCCCAGTGAGCGAAGCGACTGCTTCGCTCACTGGGAAATGGGGATCGTGACACCTTTGCAAAGACCTCAGTGACGGTGGCCCCACCAAAGCAGGCAGATGGCTTCGCGGTGATTCTGACCCTAATTTGGATGCAAGACCCTCCCAACGATGTCTCCCCCAGCCAGAAGCAGCTCGGAAAGCACCCGGGGGGTCCCCACCCCTCTCCTGCAGCGCCGCACCTGGAACTGGATAACTTTCTCCGTGGAGAGGCACAGGTACATGCGGTCGCTGCCTTGGAACTGGAAGGCGCACTTGTGGAGCTGGGAGATGGGCTCGTCCACGTCCAGCATGGCGCACTGCTTCGTCACCTTCCGGATGATCTGCGGGCGGCATCAGCCCCAGCGGTGGCATTCCCCCCCGTCCCTCGGGAGGCCAGGTCCGTGTGCCCGACAGCCGCAGGGACGGAGCCTTACCAGGGGTGGCAGCGCGACGCCGGTGGCCGTGCAGACCAGCTGGACCACGGAGCCGTAGCGGATGTACCCTTCGCGCAGGGGGAACTCGCTCCGGCTGCAGCGCTCGTCGGCTGGCCGGGGAAGAGAAGGGGCGCACGGTCAGCGCCCCGAGCAGCCGGGGGAGCAGCTTAACCCCGGGCTGACCGTGCTGTGCACAGGCCCGGCGGTGCTCCCGGTGCCTTCTCGCTGCTTCCTCTGCGCTGCAGGTGTTCACCGCTTGCAGAGACCGGCGCTCCCTGGGAGGCCCAGCACGGGACAGCGGCACCGGGATGCGGTACCTCGCAGGGACACCGCTGGAGGCAGTGTGGGCAGGGATGCTGCTGGGCTCCGGCCTCTTCCAGGTAAGTTATGGCTTAGAGTTATGACCTGCCAGACCAGTGCAGATCTTGCTGCCCTCAGTGCCAGCGGGAAACAGGATCGGTTCCAGAGACACACCAGGAGCACGGGGCAGAGGTGAGACTGAGCCAGGTTCCCACATCCCCAGGCTAATTCCCACCCCTTTTGCCCCCAGGACCTGGCTTTGCAGGAGGAGAGAGCCAGGGCTGGAGAGAGGCAGCCCTAGGCATGGTTGGCATCAGTGGCCCCCCGAGTCCTCACCCAGGTGGAGGGTGAAGGCTGCCCACTGCCTGGCGCTGGCGATGAAGGCTCCCCCCTCCACAGACAGGTACCGGGTGCTGACGGTCTGGGAGCGCAGGCGGTTGAAGAGAGAGACTTTGGAGCCCGAGGAGATGCAGACTGTGGGGAAGAAGGTGGCTGAGTGAGTACTTGTCACGTCTGAATTATGCCTCTGCCAAACCAAGGGCGGACAAGCCCTGGTTCCCGGGGTACCCAAGCACCCTCCCCACTGCCCTTTCTCTGTGTGTGAGGGCAGGTGAGGCCACAATGTGGGGAGCACGTTGGCATCAGGGCATTACACTGTGGTGGCTGAACCATTTGGTAAGGAGACATTAGTGTGTCCAGATACGTCCTCTGCTGGGAGTTCCCACGGGCTTTGGGTTCAGCATCCCACCCTGGGCTGGCACCCGCTTTCCTCCCCGCAGAGCCGCCCCTGTACGCACGGTCCGTGTTCTTCAGTGACTGCTTCTTCTGCGAGGGTTTGGAGATGACCTTGATGAGCTTGCTGTGGAAGGTGCCAATCTCCTGCCCGTTGCTGAAGAAGAGCCTCAGGACCAGGCGGAAATGCTTGCGCTTGTCCGTGTCCGAGATGTACAGTGCCTTGGCACAGCTGAACCCCTGCCAAGGGCAGACAGGGGCTGCAGCAGCTCCAGCCCAGCCCCGCCCCACCAGCCTTCCTCACCCTCCTCGCCGCCCCACAAGGACATAATAGTGCCCTTTCAACGAGCCCCGGGTTCATTTAAAGGGAGAAACGGCCAGAGATGTTATTACAGGTGGAATGAAGAGCTGGGGATCGGTGGAGGCTTTATTTACACTGGGGTCAGAGAATTCCTCATGGAAATGAATGTTCACGTGTGATTTATCCCACGTAACATGAGGAATCGCCCTGGGTTTATGGTTTCTCCCATCCTGGCCGATATGCTGTGCCTTAGCAGCAAGGCAAGCCCTGTGGACAAAGGCTCTCTCTGTGAGGTTGCTGTCCTAGCTCAGACCCCGTGCTCTTCAGGGACCCCAGATAATGCTTTTTCTCCTTTTTTCCCCCTCCAATCAAAAGATGCCAGAGCTCTGCTGAAGCTTTTGAACTTTGGGATCGACTGGGGTTTTTCTTGCTGTTTATCCACAAATGAAGGACCAGCCTTTCATTTTGTAACAAGCAGCAGTGCTGCTCATCAGGGGAGGGACGCAGGGCTGAGGGAGCTGTGCAGATTTTGGCGGCTCAACTGCCACAGGACTGTCAACCTGAAAAGATGGTGCCAGAAAAAGATGGGGATATTTGGAAGGTGGGGAGCCTGCCTGGCTGCCTGGACTGCTGCACATGCCACAACAGGGTGGCAGAGCCAGAGGGGGGAGCTGTGGTTTGGAAGCAAGGACTGCAATATCCCGAGGATGGGGATGGTGTGACATCCCAAGGCATGGGGTGATGGTGGTGACAGCCCAGCCCCGGCATGAACAGGGTCCCTGCAGCCCCAGAGAGCCACAGGCTTTACCTTTGCGTCCGGCTGCTCCTCAAAGCTGAGCTTCTGGGTCTCCATCAGGCTGCTGCCCATGCTGTCCAGCCCCATGTACCCACACACCCGAAACCCAGCCTCTCCCAGGTCCCTGGCTGGAAGACACAAGGGGAAGCACTCTCCAGTCCCCACACAGGCTCAGCTCTTCCTGGCATGGAGGGTGGCCCAGGCTCCAGCCCTCCCTGGGAGTTTGGGAGGGCCAAGATGGCATAAACTGGGTCACTCTTCCCTTTGCAGAGGCAGAGGGCAGCTCTCCATGGCACGGGAGTGGAGGGAGAAGAGTCCAGGGCTCCTGCCTGGCACTTACCTTTTATCTGCTCCTGTTTTAACTTCCATCCTGGCCCGCTCAGGTAAACACAAGGTGGGGGGCAGAAGAACCTGCAGAGACAAGAGGGCATTTCCCCACTGCCCTTCAGCCCCCAGAAAAGGTGCTCGGGGTGGTGGGATGGCTGTGCTGAGAGTGGAGACCTTCTCCGGGGTTCACTGGCACTGGGAGCAACCCTCTGCCCCCAGAGTACGTAATGCTCAGCAAGGGGCTGGGGACCCCCAGCTGGGGCTGTGGGCAGGGCTGGTTGGAGGCTTCAGGCTCTGCTGCAGCAGCTGGCTCAGCCTCTGCCCTGCTCCCACTGCCTCCAGTGCCTGGCTCCATCCCGGGGCAGCTGCCACATCTGGTGGTGCCACTGGTGGCCATGAGCCCATCAGCCACAGGATGGGAGGACAAGGACCCCTGCACCCCCACCTCCACACCCCCCAGAGTCAAGGAGGGATCTGACCTCTGCCTCTGCCCGACTGCCATGTGGGAGTTTGGGCAGGTCGGGAACAGAGTTTGCATTCACAACCAGCTTTGGAGCCCATTGCAAATAAATCTATAGCCAGGGGTTTGGAAACCTATTTTCCTGTGTTTTGTTTGGGTTCCACTGTCTTTGCACTTGGGTGAATGGTGCAAATTCATCTCTATTGATGCTGGATAAAGCACTAGCCGAGAGAACCCTGGTGCAGGGGACTGGGTATTTTGGAGCCCTGAAGTCCCAGGTACGGGTTTATTTAAACAAGTCATCCACAGCACGGGCCTCTGACTCCCACTGTGAAGGAAAACAGCACCAGCACCTTTCAACTTTAACCTGGGAACTCTGTGCAGGTTTTCTCTCCCTTTCCAGACCTGAAATCTGATTTTCACTCTCATCCCTTGCACAGGATCTGGAGCAGAGGAAAGAGACTGTCCCAAAGGCTCCGTGATGAGAGGGCTCCCTCCTGGCTGGAAGACTCAGTCCCAAAATAACATCTTTACCTGTGGAGCAGCAGCCCCTGGCAGGAGACTGGATGTGGTGAGGACTTTGTAGGCACAGCCAACCCATCCTGGAGCTGTCTCCTGGGGGGCTGGGGTCTGGGTGGTTATGCCTTAGAGGCTGAGCTTGTCGCCTCGTAGCTATTCCACACTCGATAATAACGGAGGAGTATTTATATCACAAGGATTAATGGAGGATTAATTATATTGCAGTGCTGCAGTCTGATGTCACTGCCCAGGAGTAGCAATTTTGGAGATTCAAGCCAGAACCTCAAGGTGTATTTGCAGTGTGGGAAGGATTTTCAAAAATAGCAGCTTTTTTGGAGACCATGGGCATTGATGGAAACGCCCCAGTCCCTGCTGATTTTAAGATGAGAGTTAACAGGGCACGTGAAACACTAACCTTTCATTTTCTTGGGGGATAAGACTTGAATAGTATTTTTACTTCTTTTACTTTGTCTTTCCTTACCACTTCACGGAGGCAACCTAACCACTGGGAATGTCCAACTGGCATGGATGCAGGTGGGGGCTAATATCTTCCTTGTATTATTCAGCTCACGAAGGCTAAACGATGGCTTTGGACCGTGAGGTCACGTGGAGTGAATGGAGAGGGAATATGTCAAATCACTTCCTTCCCCAGCTTAGACCAGGGAAATCCAGCAGGGCTGAAGTCGAGCTTTAGGCAGCTGGGTTTGGAAGTGGTCACTGGAGAAGCTGGAACAGTCTCCCACCTTTTCTCGTTGCCGTAGGACTTCTGTGCGACCTTGGCGTGCAGAATGAGCACGGTCTGGTCTGCTGGCAGCTGCAGGTACCTCCGCACGCCGTCCCGGAGCAGGTTGGCTTGGTAAGGGTTGGACCTACAAGACAGCAGTGCCCCAGCTCTGTGACACCAGAGCTGGGCCCTCGTCCAGCCCTGCAGCCCTGCGCCGAGCAGGGAGCCTGGAGATCCCTCCGTGTCCAGCCTGAGGAGGGAAGGGCTTTCCCACTGGAAAGCTTTGGAGTTCAGCTGCTCTAAGACTGGGGCTGGCATTGAAAAATACAAAGTCTGGGTAGTGGAATAACTGCTTCACCAGTCTGCTGTCACTGAACGCCCTGTGTGTGTTATGTTAACAGCTCTGAAACAGGCATTTCTAGGACTTCCAGCCCTGTGCAATGGTGGCAGTGCTCTAATCAATCATTAATTTGTTTTTCCACCTGATGTGCTTGTTGGTGTATGGCTTTTTGGTGAGTCGGGAAGTGATGCTGCTGAGCTGTGAGTGCAGCCTGGGAGCTGCCACGTGAGCTGCTCGTTGCCTTCTGCAAGGGCTGTTGGGTGCAAAGAGCTGCATTTTTCTCTGATACCTAAGAAGTCGGTGGTTTTGCCGATTGTTTCTGCTCTATTAACTAGAAGGCGTTCCCATGCACCCAGAATTTAACTCTGCTAACTTAGTAGGTTGGGTGTTGACCGGCTGGAGAGAGACGAGGTGAGGCCAAGCACGAGGTGCCCTGCTCTGACAGCTGGGACACGTGTGCAAGGACTGGGCGGTGCAAGGAGTCAGGGGAGAGCTCTGGGGTGTCAGCTGGGGAGACCTTCTGTGCTGCTGACTTGCCTTCAGAGGTCAGGCCACTTGTGTCAACAACGCCAGCTTCTGCCCTACTGAAAGCCCATAAACCCCCTGATTTTGGGATAAGAGCTGTCCCTGCATCTGGGATAAAATATTTGGCTGGATAAGAGGAAACCAGAGGAGAGAGAAGGAGAGCTGCCTGGGTAGGAGCCTCTCCTTGGCACATTTGCCAGTGTTTGGGATGTGGCCACTGGGCACACTGCTCCAACCCAGAGGACGCAGCCTGGCTGGTTATGAGAACTTCTTGAATCTCATATTGGAGACAGAGATAAAGCAGTGGCCAGAGAAGGCTGTGAAGCCCCAGCCACAGCAGAAAACACATTCTGGAGTCACTGGGAGAGAGTGTCTGGGGACCATGGGCAGTGCTGGGGGATGCCTCAGAGGAGAAGTGGTGAGGATGGGGGCATCAGCCATGGCCACCCAGGGAAAACCTTGCAAGAGGTATGCAGTGGAGCATTCCCATTAAACACAGTCTCTCTTCCTCTTAGAGAGCTAGAAATGGAGAGTAGTTCAGGACATAAACAATTAGATGTGTGAAGAGGGTTGTGTGTGAGTCTGGTCCTGCCATCACTCCAAGGCAGGCTGTGGTGAGCTCTCCTGGGCTCAGAGGTCAGAGCAAGCTCCCAAGGAGAGAAACAGCAAGCAGTCAACCCAAGCAGCCTTGTAGAAGAGTTCACCTGCCAATTCCGTCCTTCCCAGTGCAACACATGTATTTTAAAAAGACTGCGCCCCTTACAGCTTTTAGCACCCATGGTACAATTCACTTTAAACACATATCACTTCAGTTCCAGCTTTCCCACCTTTGGATGGAGCTGATAACTACTTTTGTATGTGGCAGACAAACACATCTCCCATACAAGCAAATATTTACCCAGTGTCTTCCCTGTGTAGTCCCATGGGGACCTGACACTTTGCACTCCACAGATGTGCTCTGTTCTGTTACTAGACGGGCAAGATAATCTCCTGCCCTCCTTGTTCTCAGTTCTTTATCCTAGACGTGTGATCTGGATCACCAGCAAACATAAATCAACAGAGCTCTGCCAAAATCAGATTTACAGCCACTGCCAGTGTCACTCACAGCATTAGCTGCTGCTCTGTGCCCGGAAAATGAATGTTTTATGGCCATTCCTGACTGCAGAACAGACTCCACAAACAGCTCCTCTCGTGAGGCAGCCCCAGTGCTGCTGCCAGCACAGGGCTCTGGGCTCAGCCCCGGCTCACCCCATGGCACTCGTGGCAGGGCAGGAGGGGCTCCTTTCCCAAGGCTGTGTCTGTTCCCTCCAGCCCTCCATTCTGGTAGACTCCTGCTCCAGCACACTGAAGCTCAGCTCTATCAACCAGTGTCCCACCAGTGCCTGCTCCAGGGTGGCTGTACTTAGTCTTGCTGAAAAGCTTCACTCCAGCTTTTCCACCCAATGAACGGTTTATACCTTTGCACAGCCAAAGAGATCCTGTAAGAAAGTTATTCAGTCTTTTTCCATAATGGCAATCTGCAGCTGTCTCACTCCTCTGCTGCCAAGCAATGGTGTGATTTTAGCTTTGATCTGCCTTGGCTATTTTTCCCTTCATATAAAAACACCCTTTGGGAATCTCTCTGCAATAGTTTTGATTTGTTTGGGGTTTGTTTGCTTGTTTGTTTTTTTACAGAACTACTGATTGTGATCGGGATAAATGTAGAAATGGATCAAGGAAATTGGCCTGACCCTGGATATTCTTTCACACTGATGCAACACAGTGTTAAATGAGTACTGAACCTTCCTGGCTTCATTCAGTAGCATTTCACCCTCAGTTTGTCAGAGACAACAGGCACAGAGCAGGGAAGAACCAGGCTGGGTGTGTGAATTTTTTCCTGGTGAGTCTCATCATCCAGTATTCTCTGTAAAATTAGGAGTATAGATTTGGGTCCTTGTGTATCAGCTGCAGATACACGTGCTTCATCTCTGTTAGTGTTACCCACCAGCACCAACACGCTCACCAGTGCCCATCCATATAGCTTGGGGTCTCCCTGTGGGGTCCTGGAGGGAGCTTCTGCCTT
Organism: Oxyruncus cristatus; assembly: GCA_013399855.1. Lineage (NCBI taxonomy): Eukaryota > Metazoa > Chordata > Aves > Passeriformes > Cotingidae > Oxyruncus > Oxyruncus cristatus. The sequence continues at coordinate 20,133 of VXAY01003535.1, read as the reverse complement.
TAACCCACCCTCAGAGTATGGAACAGCGTGGTACTGAGGCCAGGCTGCAGCAGGGAGTGTTCAGGAGCAAACTGCCAAAGCCTGTGGATTAAGACGTGTGCTGACAGAGTGGCCAGCAGCGATGCCTGCTCTGCAGAGCCTCCCACAGCACTGGCGTAGGGCAGGGCCAGGCTTGTGCAGGTATCACTGCTCCCTGCCATCCGTACGTAATTCCAGAGGCACGTGGGTTACTGCCCCGAGCCTACTAAAGAGCCTTCTGGAACAATTACCCACATGCTATTTACTGTTTGAAGTTGGAAGTGCATGCCAAAGGCAGGTAAACAGACTGTAGTTCTTCAGACTTGATGTCCAGCTGCAGGAACAACTACCTAGAAACTTGGTTTTCTTTTCTTTGTCCATTCTCTGCAGCCATTGCCTTGCAAATCTGGGGGCTAAATTGTTTCAGTGATGCATTTCTGAACAGTGCTCACCATTCTGCCCACAGAGACGACCACCCAGCATCCATTATCTGGTTTAAATTTACCTTCAGAGAGTAAAAGGACTATTGCTAAAGCAGCTCAATGTACCCACTTGGCTCCCTCCGGCACCTATAGCCTCCTCAGGGTTACAGGGAATTATTCACTCCCTCTGACATTTATTATATGAAATTATTAAAATGCTTTGGTTGTAGTGCAGTGTTAGTTCAGTGTCGTGTTTGCAGCTCTGCACGGGCCGGGCTCTTACAGCTCTGCCTAAAAGCTGCCTTTTCAGAGCCCGAGGTCTTGGCTGGGGCTCAGCTGCTCTCCACACAGTTGGGCATTATGTGGAAGGAGGTGGGGGGAGAAAGGGGGGAGCCACCATCTTTCTGCTACACAGGTTTTTGTAAGCCTTTCCCCCTCCCTGCTCAGCCTGGCATCACTTTCCAAGGCTTTTCCTTTGCTTTAGGCCAGGATGTGCCCCAGGAGAGGGCGTGAGCGCATTTGCGGTGCATCTCTAGGGTGGCTCTGCCCTGGTGCTTGAGGTGGGAAAGACCCCGGGCACCTGGGGGGGTGGGCAAGCCCTGGCTGTGTTGCTGGGCCCGTTCCCATGGAAAACACAGCAGAAAAGCAGGAGTGCCCTGTGTGCTTTTCGTGGGAGACACACATCTGGACCACCTTGTGAAGGGCTGTTTCATGTGGGCACACGGGGAGCCCAGGCAGGCGCCGAGAGGCTTTGGGAGGGCTGGGCCCTGCAGTCACATCACTGATTTTAGGAGAGCTGATGTTTAACACCACAGCCGAAAATTAGCCCTCGCCTTCCCAGCAGCAAGTGTGGAGGCATCACTCAGGGCTTTGTCCTGCATCCAGCTGGGAAACTCAGCTCCCTGTGTGGGACATACCCCAGTCCTCACATCACCTTCTGTGTGTGCACCCCTAGGCAACCACAGGAGCAGAAAAAGCAGTTTAGGAGCACTGGGAGAAGCAAACTCCCCTCTGCCCTGCTGCTTTCCAGTTCACTGAGCTTCACCAGCTCAGTGTGCAGAGGAAGGGATCCGATATTTTTGGTCCCCTGGGAATAGAAGTACCCAACTCAGGAGACCAAAATACAATCCCGGCAGCTATTGTTTAGAAACTGGGTCTTCAAATCAGCGCTTTATAGAAGAACTGTAGCTCACAGTAACAGTGTCCTCAAGTGCAGGTAGCACTGAATTGATGTGCACAGATTTAATTTGCTGCTTTTCCCCCCGAAAAGGAAGCTGCCATTTGCCTCACTCAGGACACAGCTGCCCTGCAGCTTGCTGGGGACTTGCTGCCACAGAGGGCAGTTGTTCTTCCCTCAGCTTGGGGAAACCAAATGTCCTAATAAAAAATATCCATTTTAGAGGTCTGGGTTATATTTTGTACAGAGCAGGGGAGAAAGCGCCTGCAGTGCTCTCGGGTATGGAGTCAATGCAATGTTTATGCAAAAGGAAAAGCCATTAGAAGTCACAGAAATGAGGAGCCTGCAGTTTCTGGCTTCCCTCATTTTTCAATACCTCCTTTAATTCAGACCAACCCAACCCACAGCCCTTGTATATGCATGGGTATTTATAAATCCTCACTGCACACACAAGTGAAATTCAGCCTTTTCTGGGCCTGGGGGATTTGCTGACCACACCAAGGGCAAACAGCAGCCAGAACAGGAAGCACAGAAATCCTGCGGCAGTGAGCTCTGCGGGGAGCGGGGGCCAGCCAGGGTGGTCACCCCAGCAGCACCAACACCCCCAAAATGGCCAAGTTTGGCAATGCAGTATTGCCTTGTCTGCTAGAAAATTCAGGTAGCAGGGCTGATCTACCGTAGTGTCCTTTCTCTGTTCCTCCTGCTGGTGCGAAGAGGAAGGGAAGTGCTGTTAAAGCACTGAAAAGAGTCCCATAAAGCACTAAAGGTAGTTCCTGCCACCAATAGACTGATCTAAGTGCTGGGAAGGGGTGGAGGGCTGGGAAGGGCTATTCCAGGGTTTCTAAGAAGCCTCTGCTGATGATCTCCATTGCACATTAGTTGATCTTCTTGATGAAAGCTCAGCTTGAGGGTCTACAGCCCTCCCAACACCTGGTCTGCAGCTCCCTGGTTCAAACCCACCTCCCCACACTGCAGCCACTACCTGCAGAGGTTCCTAAAGTTCCAGGACACTGTAGGTCAAATGGGTATCAAGCTTGGACTCTCTTGTTTCCAGGAGCTTTTGAGTTTACAGGGCTCCCAGGTGTACTCCCACAGCAGGGGAAGAGGAAATTAAAAGAAAAGAAAAAGAAAAAGAAAAAGAAAAAGAAAAAGAAAAAGAAAAAGAAAAAGAAAAAGAAAAAGAAAAAAAAGAAAAGAAAAAGAGTGAGAATAAAAAAAAGAAACAAAGAAATTAAGGAAAGGAAAGGGAAAAAAAAAGAAAAATACAATAAAGAAAAAAAGAAAATATAAAATAAAAGAAAATGGAAAACTATAAGGAAAAAAGCAGGGAAAAAAACCCCCAAACTGGAAAAAAGGAGGCGGAAAGAAAAAAAAAACAAAGAGAAATAAAGGAGAAAGATAAAGAAAAAAAAAAAAAGAAAAATAAAGGGAGAAAAAGGAAAAACAAAAAGAAAAAAGGCTAGAAGCGGCAGTCCCCTCCCCGCCGGTGATCTCCGGGCCGTCCCGGGCCGCGCTCCCCGCGGTGCCGGTTCCACCTGCGCGCAGCTCCCGCGGGACCCGCACGGGCACAACGCGCGGGGCGGGGGCACAGGGGACCCCCGGGCCCCCCCACGGGGGCAGGCGGATGGAAACCCCCCCCCCCGCTCCCGGCGCTGCCCCGGGGCCGGGCCGTGCCCGCCCCATCGCCCCCC
>VXAY01003535.1:0-16511 GCA_013399855.1 Oxyruncus cristatus | reverse complement strand
GGGCTCCGCGGGCGCCGCCGCCCCTGCGGGAGGGAGAGGAGAGGAGGAGGGTGAGGAGGGTCCCGATCGGTCCCGATCCCCATCCCGAGCGCTGCCGCGAAGGTTGGCAGTCTCCGGGGCGGATTTTCCTTGGAGTGGGGCTTTTCCCTTGGACAGGAAGGGGGGCGGCGATCCTGGGCGGGAGGCAAAGCGGGGAGAAGGGGGAGAGCAGAGCTTTTGCCCCAGAGGGTTTTCCCCCCACATTCTGTGGGTTGGAGCAGTCCCTACACTCGACTGTGCGGGCTTGGCCCCTGCAGCGGTGCCCTGGGCCGGGGTGTGTTCGTGGGGCAGTCGGGACATGGTACCCGCTCGGTCCTGCGGTGCTGTGCGAGGGATGTGAACTCTTCCCTGCCGTCGGGATGGCTCAGCCTGCCTGCCCTGCTCACCTTTTGCCTAGCTGTCGGGCAGGTTCCTGCTTACACAACCGAGGATCTCTTTTAGCAGAGAATAATAAGGTCAGGTACACCTGGGCAAGGCGTACTCAGCAATAGGAGATCGAGATCCTGCAGAAAGATAAGCTCAAAAGTGTGCCCTAAGTTTGTTAAGCACCGTTTCTGCACGACTGGAAAATTGGGTCTGTGCATACTCGTAAATATGTTTGCACAAGTAATCACCCACCTTCGGCTTATCATTCCAACCCTTTCACAGGATAAAATTAGCTTTGGGCCCTTTTGTTCCAAGTAATTACATGGGAAAACTTGTTTGGAAAATCAGATTAATCCGCACTCATCGTGTTTGCGCGAACACGCAGCCGTCTGAGATAAGCGGAGCTGAGCAGATACACGAGGTGGTGGTATTTGCTCTGCTGGGGTTTTGCCCCTCATTCTGCAGGGACAGCCTTTGCTGTGGTGCTCAAAGCTGCTGAATCCATCCAGGAGTCAGGCTGAAGAGTGGGAACCTGTGTGGTTGAGGAGGCTGGCAGGGAAGTGGACTGTCCCGCATCAGTGGAAGGCACCTCATGTGTGCAATGGGACTGGGGGGGAAGAGAGATCCAAGAGAGGGGCCAAGCCCTAACTCTGAGAGGACTTCTCCCGTTCTGCTTAAACCCACAGGATTTTTGCTTCACTTAAACTCGTATTATTAATAAAGTTACTGTAAAGTTCTCCCTGTAGAACCCCTCCCTCCGGAACCCTCCCTGTGGGACCCTCTGTAGCATTTCTTGAGAGTTGATGTTTTTTTTTTTTTTTCTTTTCCAAGAACAGGAGCAATTAATCCCAGGCAGTGAGCGTGCAGGTTCTCAGTAACAAGTAGAAACTGCATTTCACAAGCAGATTCTTGTGATCTCCGCAGGAATTCATTAGATTGGCATTTGATATCAGCAAAAAGGCGTGTGGGGGGAAAGCTACTCTGAGATCTCAGCCCTGATACTTGTATATCCACCAGGATATACATAAAATTGGCCTCATCCGAAATGCAAATTGCCATCTGGAAAGCGTGCGAGAGATCTTGGCGTTTGCAGTAAAACGACACTTTCCATCGAAGCAGGGAGGGCACTGCTGCATCCAACTGGAAAAAGCTGTTGTTGGTGTTTGTGGAAGTTGTAACTTTCATTTGTCGTTGAAGAATTAAAGAAACTGTATGTGCTCAGTACAAGATGGGCTTGGGAGCTGCTCTGGTTGGCGATGGTAGAAAAAAGGAGAAGCTGTGGCCAACAAGGCAGCCTGTTGTAAGCCGTCTGTGGTCACAGAAGATGTTTGTGCTCCGATTGCTCATAACATAGCATTTCCCTTGAGGTTGGCATTAGGGGTTAAAGGTTTTCAAGAGAACTCTTTGTTTAAACATCTTTAAAGTTTCCAATAGGGGCCCCTTTGTTCCCTCTGGAGCAGCGTGCCTGCCTTGTTAAAAACTCAGCACTCATAAAATGCCATTTACAAATGCCTGATGAATAGGGCTGAAACATGGAGGGGAGATAAGTAGAGTTTGTGTCTACACACACATGGGAATTACAGAGTAGCCCTACCGTGAGTGAATGAATGGAACCTAGAAAAAATATGTCAAAAAATAAGATGGAGTGGTGCTCATAAAGAAATGTATAAAAGTCAGCTGCTCCTCCAGCACCAGTCGGTCCCTCTTTTGCCAGATGTCACACGCGTCTCCTCCAGCCGTGCCAGGAGGCTGAGGGGCTCCTGCCACTTGTCAGTAATGGTGTTTTCTCCACTTTGGGCCCAGACAGTAGCAAATTGAGCACTTGGGCTCCACTGGGAGCTCGCACAGCTGCCATAAGGGCTCCATTGATCAGCCAGGCGCAGGGACCCTGACTCGGGGCTCTCTTACCTGCTGTGGGCGGGCGAGCGTCACCCCTCTGGAGATACTGGAGCACAGATGTGCCTTTAGGAGTCAAGTAACAGTCTGAGCTCTTAGAAGGCTTTGATCCCCTTCCATCTTGAATAAAAATAAAGGGTTGCAAAGCAGCTCTGTTGAAGGAGAGGGTATAGGTGTGTGCTTGGGAGACTCCAGAGAGTGGCGCACAGCGATGACAGTGTTTCCATATGGGATGCTCTGGACTGCCTTGCCTGATCCTGTGCCTGAAGCTCTTCTGGTTCTCACACATCTTGTCCTTCCTGGTGTTTTTTACTGGAGATTGGATCCATCTTTTCTAGCAACTTTCTGCCATTGCCTCTGCCTCTTTATCTGCAAGCTTCTGATCCCCTCGCCTTGCAAGCCCTTGGTTGCACACATGAATCCATCACTAGCCTGGTCCTTCTGGTGCCCACCAGAAAATGCACAGGGCTCAGCTGTTGTCCCTTGCGGAGAGGAGGCAGTAACTTGTCTTCTCTCCAGATTTCAGCTTTCCTTTTTCTGGGTTGTGTTTTGCTGCTTTGCTGGTTGACTGGCAATTCAGGAGTCTTTGACTGTAGACTGTGGACCCATAGGAGTCCATGGTCTGTGGCAAGAACCAGTGGGAGCAGATCTGCTGACAGCAGAGGTAAACCACTGTACAAGAGTCTGTGTCTGGGCTGAAAAATTAGCCAGGGTCCAGAAACTGAGAAACGGAGAAACGCTGCCTGTGGGTATTCACAGCTCCTACACTTGCAGCTGGACTTGGATGGCTTCCCCAAAGTGTTACGTCTCTTCGGCATGGGCAGAAGTGAGGCCACAGCCCACTGTGACGCTGGTGGGAGCTGTTCTCTGGTCACACCTGTGGGGTGACGGCATCCCAATCCTGGGACAGCAGTTCTCCTGCTGTCAGAGGAACATGGAAGCCGTGAAGTTAGGTGGGAGGCATTTCCTATGCTACCTATGAAGAGTATCTGCACAAAAAATTCAGCCAGGGACAAAAAGTCTCCATGTGCCTTTCCACAGCCACCAAACACTCCTTGCTTTCTGCTATTTCAATTAAACACATAGCGGGATGGGTAGGATAAAGGGGAGAGGCGCAAGAATATTCTCCTGGCGTGTTTTCTTATGCCAACACATTGAGTCACCTCTCCAGAGTGAGAAATATGATATAAAGATTTAGAGAAGGAGGTCAGGCAATGAATCTATGATTGTGGGGCTGCAGCAGCAGGCGGTGTCTGTGGTTGTCTGTGCCATGTAAACTTGCTGGAGGTCAGCTGGGGATAGTGGTCCCAGCAGATTTGGGAAACAGATGACCTGCTAGTAACAATCAGTCTCATTGCTTAGAGATACCAGCTTTGCTGCATCAGGAGCTCAGCTGACAAACTGCACCAGCCCAAGAGCTGGTTTGGGCCACTTCTCTTTCCTTTGCGGTTGAACATGCATATTTCTGGGGAAAAAAATGCTCTCTAACACCTTCCTCACAGAACAAGAACTTGGGCAGTGGATTGCTGCCTCAGCTTCTGGATGGCCCAGACATCCTTGCCTCCAAAGTTTGAAGTCTCTTGGCCCAGCACAGCTGTCCTCCAAGGCCTGTCTGCAGAAGAGCATTTCCTTTGTAAAGAGAGTCAGTGAGGTGTGTATGTCCCCTGTTGATCACTCTGCATCAAAATCAAAGTATTCCAAGATCTCTTCAGTCTTGCATAAAATACCAGTTAGGAGCAGGGCTGCAGGGCTGAGGTTGCCTGTTGTGCAGCTCAGGGGTCACGTGTAGCCTAAAGGTCTCGAGTGGGACAGGGAGGAACAGAGAAATGTCACCAGCAGTCCTGAAACAGAAGCCATCCCTGACATGATTAGTTGAACAAGGGGATTTGGCTGACGGTCTTTTCCTCTTGGCTAGATCTTTAACATTTTAATTTGCAAGTGAATGTGGTATTTATTCATGGCAGCTGTTGCTGAAGCAGCCCAGGTACAGCCTGTTTCAGTGCAGAGCTGTCTGGGCAAGAGGCTTTCCTGCCAGCTGAGTTGCAGAGCACTGGGAGGTCTTTTAGCAACAGATTGATGGCAGAGGAAGACCATGGGTGCTGTTGTGGAGAACATCTAGAAGAGAAGGGGATGCTCTGTCCATTGCTACACCAAGCATTTCCCTCCCAAGGGGACTTCAAATGTCATCTCATAGTATAAACTTGTCAGGACCTGTATGAGTCTGCGAGCTGTGAGTCAAAGACATCTGTTACTCAGCCAGCAAATGGATCTGGACAAGAAACACGTCTTCCTCCTGCCCTCCTTGTGGAGTGAGCCCCAGAAAATGGGGAGTGGCTTTTGTGGGGAGCAAGGGGAGTGAAAGAGAAGTCCCTTCTGCATCCAGCAGGGTTTTCCTGTTACAGCGCTCCTGCTGATTGCTCCTGTTGGGTTTGGAGCCTTGATGTGCTGTTCAAGAAGTACAGCCTTGTTTTTCAAACAGCGTGTCCTTCCAGGTGGCACTTGGCCCAGTAAAGCTGTCGTAGTGTTGTAACTGGAGAATACTGCGATGTCCTGGAAAGAGTCTGCTCTGGTTCTCCCACATGTGTGTTTGGGAAGAACCAAGGACACATCAGTCCTCAGAAAGGGGGGAAAAAAACCTTTTGGGCTGGAAAGTCATGCTGTTCTCTGGTCTCAACTGCTTGTGCTCCCTGAACCTTCCTTGCTCTGAAAACTGCACTTCTGTCCTCCCTGGTGGGATTTGCCACTCATCACCCAGCTGCTGTGGGGGATGAGCACTGAGATTCTGGAGCTGTGAGGAAGTGCAAGGCTGATGCTGCCTGTAAGATGGTCCTGAGAGTGGATGCATTGCTCAGGGGCAGCAGAGCCACTACTGAGAGGTGGGAATTTGCAGACTGGGAGAAAACAACCTTTGGGCAACCCTCCAGCAAAGGGTGGATCCAGTTCCTGGGCTGTCTCAGGCCTCATCCTTTGACACTGCTTGAAGGTCTTGCAAACACGTGGACTATGTGCCAGCAGTCCATCAAGGTTTAAGCAGCAGGTACCTCCAGGCTGATGTAAGTTGTCTACATCTCTCCAGGTAGCTCTCTTTGCTTCATTATCCCCTGTGCCTGGGGCAAGACATGCTTCAGTCTTCCTCTTTTGGTCCCATGGGCACTTCTGGGGCAGCCTTTCTCTCAGGCATGGACCTGAAGGATGACAACTTGCTGTCCTGCTGAGGATGTGGCAATTTGTCTCCCTGTCCTCCTGACTGAGGATGCTCTCTCTGTCTTTCTGCTGTTGTCCTGGCACAACTGGTGTCCTAAGCACAAGGACTCAGGTGTAGGGATCCTGAGAATTTTTGTTGCCTTTTATTTTTAACACTTTCACCAGATAACACTGGTGTGGGAGTTGAATTACAGCTTCCCAAAACTGCCTGGTTGGATCCTTGCAAAGAGAAGCCCTGCAGAACAAAGCAGGGTGCATGGAGAGGCAGGTAAGGAGGGTGAGTCTTGGCAACATCATGTCTAGGGCTGCTCTATCACTGGCCAAGGCTTCCAGCAGAGAAATATGTGCTATTAGACAGTCCTCCAGCTTGGCTCGCCCTGGGTAAAGTGTGCTGGATGAGACCCTCCAGGCTGTTCCCCACTCCTTGCAACACATGGGGATCCCTTCTCATGGCTTCTTGCAGGGTCTGGAGCCAGGGCAGAGATGCTGCTGCTCCCACAATGTGCCAAAGGACTGTCAAGTCCAGGCAGGTGTCTGGAGTCCTCTGTTTTTTGCCATAAACATAAATCTCAGCGAGAGGTTGTTGTGCCCAGATGTCAGATGTATGTGGTTGTACCTGAGAGCTGGCTCATGACTCCATAGCCATGGTCCATAACCTGCTTTCCTCCTCATGACAGTGTGGTCAGGGCTTTCCTGTGAGAGCACTGCCACCTCCTGAGCCTTTCACCCCTCCTTTCTCCATCTGCTTCATCCCCTCCCCTATAACAGGAAGCAGGGTAGGGAGCCAGCAGCATTCCTCACCCTGCTCCATGCTGGGCCCTGTCCTTTGGGCTTGCCCAAAGGGAGGGTGCCCCCAGGTCCAACCTGTGACCATCTGGATGAACCAGAAAGGGAATATGCAGAGCATTTCTGTTAACCTGTAGCCAGGAGAGAGCTGCCAAGGAGGCCAAGCTGAAACCCGAAGCGGCTGTTTTTCCCGAAACTCAGCACTTGGCAGGGAGAGCAGACGGACAAGTGGCGGAGCAGGGAGGGATGCGAGTGCCCTGGGGAGCAGCACTGCCGGTAGAGGTGCCCAGGGAGGGCATGCTGGCTTACCTATTTGTCTCTGAGGATCCATCTCCGTGTCCTCCTTGGCTGAGATCGGGAGGAGAGTCAGGAGGAGACCGGGGTCATTGTTAACCTTCTGTCCTTACATGTGGCTCTTCCCTTGGTCACCCTCCTCGCGCCATGTCCCGAGCGTCTCCTTCAGCAGTGAAGAGCAGTGACTGGTTTTCCCCATGTGCTGCTCAGAAAGGTCAGGAGATGGTCCAGGTGTCCCTCTCGGCTCAGCTGCTACCGAGTTTGGCCGAGCCAGCCCAGCCAGCAGCACTCTCCCTGCCTGGACTTTTTTTCCTTTATAGCTCAGCGTTATCTCAAGGTCTCTGCTGTTGCTGCCGGCCCCGTGTTTGCCTTCCCTCACAGCACCTGCCTGCCAGCCGGTCGCTTCCCACCCATCTCCCTCCCACTCCTACATGGCAGCAGGGGGCTTGGAGGGGGTGATGTGGGGGCCCTCAGGGTGTGGGGAGCCCCTCCATGGGGATCCAAGTCAGCCTCAGTGCTGCCAGCCCCAGGGGAGCGGGCAGGGATGTTGCCCAGTGTGGGATGGTGTGAGAGATACTGGAGGGTATCTGTCCCATCACCTTTGCCTTGCTGCTGCTGAGACAGGGCTGGGTGTTATACTGAATCAGTCCAGGACACTGTCCCAGGCTCGTTTCTGCTGCCAGGACAGTGCTGGATCTATGGCTGAGCTGCCATGCCCTGCCCTGTCCAGGCAGCATCAGCCCTTCCACCCGTGGCGAGCGCCAAGACTTCATCCAAAGCTGAGATGTTGTTAAAAATAGATCAGTCATGAACTGGTTTTCTCCTTCTTGGTTCCTGGCCCAACAGCTCATTCCTCTCTCTGGGCTGGCTCTGAAGCTGTGTGGATGCTGTGAGACACAGGTTCCATACCAGCCAGCCACTGCAGGGAGGTGTGGAGAGCAGAGAGCTAAAAAAATGTTAGAGGTGGCATAGCTGTCCCAAAAATATTTAGTGGTTAGTGAGTGCTTTCTCCCAGGAAAGAAGACTTGGAAAAAGAATCTGCTAAATAAATAGGGAAATGAAGCTGGGATAGCAGGGACTGTTTGCCTCTTTGCTTGCTCGTGGTGCTCTCGTGAGGGGACACAGACACCTGAGCACTGCAGGCCACTCGGCCCCATGGCTTCCTAGAAAACACCTGCCAGGCTGCCACCCCACTCGTCCCCTCATCCCAGAGTGGTCCCACTGGCCCTTCCTGTGTGGTTCTGCAGGAGCTCCTGATACCACTGCAGAGTCACTGCATCCTGGGCTGGTGCTCTGCTCACCTCCAGGGAAAGGCCCTTTGAAAATGGTATTCTGGATCCAGTTTCTTCCTGTAGCCCTTTTCTGTCCTTCTCATTCTTCAGTTTTCCAGGTGTGAACACCGAGTCTGGAGACAGTTTTAAGATGCAGCTGTGAAACCTATTATCAGTGTCCCTGCTGTCAAAGACGTGCTGTTCAGGGCTGCACGTAACCACTGAGCAATTAAACAGCAGCCCCGGTGATGAATTACAACTGAGACCTCCTGGGGCTAAATAAATATCGGCTGATAACTACTGATAAAATGAATTTCTGTGTGCCTTTTTTTTTTTTTAAAAAAAAAAAGAGCAGCCTTCCAGTATCTGTGCCCAGTCCTGGCACTGCATGTCTCCTGGGGAAAGTTGCATTCTGTGTGGCATTTCCATCCCCAGCACCTTGGGTTTCCAACCAGAGCTGGAATAAAAATAAACAAAATAAATCCATGCCCCTGCAGGTGCCAGGTGAGGGCAGGGAAAGGCAAGGCAAGGCAACAAGAGGTGGGGCGGGGAGGGAGAGAAGTGACAAGCTGGTTTTGGGTAACCAGTTTAAATATCTTTTTCCCTTATTATCCCACCTTAAAGGCATGAAAAAACTGTCAAGGTGCATCCCTTGAAAAGCCAGAGCAGGGAGAGCCCATCAAGAGCATCCCTTGAAAAGCCAGCAGGGCAGGGAGAGCTGCAGAGCACTGGTGATGGAGTGGTGGGCACCCCAGGGTGATGTGAAGGAGAGCAGTGGTGCTTCACCCAGCACCTGCCCACAGGAACGGGTGCAAGCCCACCTGCCCAGGCACCCTTACCCCCTCTGCCTAGGGAGGCTTCTGCTCTGCAAAGGCAGTTTGGAAACAGGCAAGGAATAAATTTATGGAACTTCTTGGAAAAATGATATTTGCCAGTGACTTTGAGAGACTTCTGAGCAGGTTTTGTCTGTGCTGGTGTTTCGTCTGGGGGCGTCTGTTCCCATGTGGAGGGAGTGCCAGGAGGGCTGGTGCTCTGCATCCCTGGGTGCAGCTTTCCCACTCTCCACTGGCTGTGGAGAGCAGCCACACAGTCGGGGAAAAAGCATTTGGATGAACATTCCATCTGCCTGGTTTGCAAGTGAAAATAAGGCTTGTCCAATGGCCAGCTCCACCCAAAGCAGAAAATCAGACCCTTTGGCAGAGCAGTGCTGCTGTAATGAAACTGAGCTTGTGCTGAGACTGCCAGTTCTTGAATGGGAAAGATCCCACATGGGTTCAGAGAAGTTTGGGGATGGATCTGTCAAAACTGCTGCCTAGGGTTTTTGGCACCGCCTGGGATCACCCACTGCAGGTGGATGTCACCCTGTGGCCCAGCCCACCCTCTGCACTGATTCAACATTGTCTTCTCCCTGCAGCACATCCTTCCAGCCCTGGAACTGTGTGGACTTGCAGAGCCATGATGAAGCTCCTGCCTGTTGCCCCTCTCCTCCTGCTTCTCCTGACAACACTGGAAGCCAGACCAAAACCTGCAGGTGAGCCCCGGATGGTGGGGAGGAGAGCGAACCGAGAGCATCAGGGCAGTGGAGCCCTCAGATGACAGCTTGCTGTGTGAGGTGGGGGGACATGATGCCTCTTCTTTGGAGACATCCCCAGGAGGATGGAAATCCCCCCAGATGTGAGGCTCAAACTTGCCAGCGCTGCCCTATGGGGTGGGAGCCTGAGCTTGGCCCCAGCATGGTGGGTCTGGTGCCACTTGCTCTGGGCATATCCCCAGCTTTGACACAGCCCAGCTCAGGGCTTGTGACCCTCCTCCCCGTGGGCTGCGACCTCAGCAGGACGTGCAGGCATGAGGGGGAACCCCCTCCTTGCATGAGTCTCCAGGGTGGGGGGGACAAAGCAAACCCAGGGATAGCAGCCTCTCTCCTTTCAGGGCAGAGGGATCTGAATTAATTTCAGTTTAAAACCAGTGAAGGTACCAAATGGAGAAAGGAGTAGGTATGTCTCAGAAACCTTCAGAGCAGTTGAGATGGCAGCTTAGGTCTGGGCATCATCCCAAGGGGACTCAAAGTGTTTGCTTACCATTAGGGCCAAATTCTCCCAGGCTTGGGTGCACACAAGCCAAGCAAAATATGTTCATTGGCATTTCTCTTGCTAAACAATCTCCCAGTTTTCACTGGAAGTAGCATCCTTGTGTCCAAGAGAGGCTCTTTGGCTCAATCCCCACTGCGTGCATGCCCTTAGCTTTGCTCTTCTCTGTTTCATTTTCTGCTCTGAAAAAAAGCAACCAACCACAAAACCCACAGCCAGGCATGTCTCCCCAGCCTGTTGGCCCTGCTCCTGCTCTACCAGCACCTTCCGTGACTTTACTGGGCAGGTAAAGTGGGAAGGTGCTGGTTGGGGGGGCTACCCAGACCTGCTCTCTCCATCCCTGACTGAGCTCCAGCCACCCAGCAAGGATGTCTCTGCTCCCAGACCTGCTCCCCGCAGACAGCCACGAGGCTGAACTGTCTCTTTGCCCCCCTCCAGCCCTGAGGTGCAGGACGGGCCCCCTGGACATCGTGTTTGTGATCGACAGCTCCCGCAGCGTGCGCCCCTTCGAGTTCGAGACCATGCGGCGCTTCATGATCGACATCATCGGCAACCTGGACGTGGGCCCCAACGCCACGCGGGTGGGGGTGATCCAGTACTCCAGCCAGGTGCAGAACATCTTCTCCCTCAAGACCTTCTTCACGCGGGCGGACATGGAGAGGGCCATCAACGGCATCATCCCGCTGGCGCAGGGCACCATGACGGGGCTGGCCATCCAGTACGTCATGAACGTGGCCTTCACCGCGCAGGAGGGCGCGCGCCCTCCGCACAAGAAGATCCCCCGCGTCGCCATCATCGTGACGGACGGGCGACCCCAGGACCGCGTCACCGAGGTGGCCACCCAGGCCCGGAATGCCGGCATTGAGATCTACGCCGTGGGCATCCAGCGGGCAGACATGAACTCGCTGCGGGCCATGGCCTCGCCGCCGCTGGAGGAGCACGTCTTCCTGGTGGAGTCCTTTGAGCTCATCCAGCAGTTTGGGAAGCAGTTCCAGGACAAGCTTTGCGGTGAGTGAGAGCTGCTGCTGCGGAGTGACGAGGGTGGCCCTGGTGTCTGCTCCTCACCAGGGATAGAAGATGACCTGCAGAGGGGTGTTTGGGATGGCTGGCCATGCTAGGAGCGGTGTGGATAGGGAAGCAACCTCCCTAGTGAGGTGCTGGGACAGGGCACCACGCAGTGTCCATGTCTGTACACTGGAAATCAGGGGCTGAGCACTGGGGCTGGCAGGGCTGGGGCTGTGTGGGTTGTCCCAGTGGCTTCTGCTGCAGTGACAGGGCACATTCCAGAGCTGGGGTCCCGTGGAAACGGTGTGCCTGTGGGCCACTCTGATGCCCGTTCTGTCTTGCAGGGGTGGACATGTGTGTGGAGCAGGAGCACGGCTGCCAGCACAGCTGTGTCAGCACCCCTGGCTCCTTCTACTGCGAGTGCAACCCCGGCTACAGGCTCAACGTGGACGGAAAGACCTGTTCCCGTAATAACTCTTTTCATTATCCGAACTCTCATAGGGAGCTTGTAGTTATGGGTCCCATGGAGGGCAGCTGGGACACAGCAGAGGACCCAGCAAGGCCAGCAGCAGCCTGGAGATCTGTTCACTGGGCCCTCTGCTTCCCGGATCTGTAATGACTGTGGGCATTCCGTGTTGCCAAATCCTGGCCACCCCTCTGGGATGGGACACTTGGGGCTCATACAGCCTGTCATCTGAGGGGTCTGGGCAGTGTGTGTCAGAGGATGCCCATCCCAGCACCAAAGGGCACAGTGTATTTCCCTGTATTTTAGTGCAAAGCATTGTTAGTCAGCCTGATCACCACACCAGGACTTTTTCTGCTTGTCTCATGGTGCTGGGAGCTGCTTTGAAGTCCTGGAGCGGTCCCAGGGAGGCTGGGACAGGGGGGTGATGGGTGTCCTGTTCCCCTGCAGCCATCGATGCCTGTGCAGATGGGAGACACGGCTGTCAGCACCACTGTGTCAGCGTTCAGGGGTCATACTCGTGCCGCTGCCGGCCGGGTTACTACCTCGGCCAGAACAAGAGGAGCTGTATTAGTAAGTGATGGTCTCCCTCCCTGTCCCTTCTTCCTTTGCTCCTCATTCTCCCTCTCCTCTTGTCTTTCCCTTTCTGACATAGCTTCTCCTTCTCTCACCAGTCATCGATTACTGCAGCTTCGGAAACCACAGCTGCCAGCACGAGTGTGTGAGCATTCCCAACGGGCACTACTGCCGCTGCCGCAGCGGGTACACGCTCCAGCCCGACGGCAGGTCCTGCAGGGGTAGGTCCCACCATGGCACACGGCACAGGCTGTGCATGGGGCAGATGCCTTTATGTCCTGCCCTGTCCCCAGGGGAAGGGCTGTTCCTAGACCACCCCATCTGAGTGGGGGCAACCCCATGCCCTTGGCTTGTCTTCCAGCCACCGACCTCTGCAACGGGGTGGATCACGGCTGCGAGTTCAAGTGTGTGAGCACGGAGGGCTCCTACCACTGCATGTGCCCCGAGGGCCAGCAGCTCCAGGCTGATGGGAAGACATGCAGCAGTGAGTACTGGGACATGGCTCTTGGCATTCTCCTTGTCTGGGCTCCTGCAACTGGGCTGGGGGACTCTAAGTGGGACTTTGAGCTAGGTTGGAAGGGGACAAAGAGCTAGCTGTGCTTGGGGGAGCACCCTGGCTGCTGCAGGGATGGATGCTTGTGTCCTCAGAGACATGACCCAGAAGATGCAACAGCTTTGAGGGAAGGTTCAGGAAAAGAGAGACCTAGGAAAGACATTCACAGGGTGTTGGGGTGTCGGTGGAGGTTTTTGGGCTGAGTCCTCTGGGCGTGCTTTGCCCCACTGCCCAGCTGCAGTTCCAGGGGCTCCCCACAGTGTCCTGAAGCCCAGAAGCTCTGCCCCAGCCCAGGGCACCTTCACTCTGACAGTGCCCATGGCCAGGCTGGTCCCCTCTCCTCTCCCCCCATACTTGCAGAGTGTGGAGCTGGGCATGTGGACCTGGTGATGGTGATCGATGGCTCCAAGAGTGTCCGTCCCCAAAACTTTGAGCTGGTGAAGCAGTTTGTGAACCGCATCGTGGACCTGCTGGACGTGTCCCCCCACGGCACACGGGTGGGACTGGTGCAGTACTCCAGCCGCGTCCGCACCGAGTTCCCCCTCAACAAGTACCACAGCGCGGATGAGATCAAGAAGGCGGTGATGGACGTGGAGTACATGGAGAAAGGCACCATGACAGGCCTTGCCCTGAAGCACATGGTGGAGCACAGCTTCTCTGAGCTGGAAGGTGCCAGGCCTCTCTCCCACAACATCCCCAGAATTGGG
This sequence comes from Oxyruncus cristatus, assembly GCA_013399855.1. Taxonomy (NCBI): domain Eukaryota; kingdom Metazoa; phylum Chordata; class Aves; order Passeriformes; family Cotingidae; genus Oxyruncus; species Oxyruncus cristatus. The sequence goes on along the minus strand of VXAY01003535.1, from coordinate 3,264 downwards.
CTCGTCTTCACAGATGGACGCTCCCAGGACGACATCTCTGAATGGGCCAGGAGAGCAAAGGAGTCAGGTGTGGGGATTTGGGGAACCCCAGGTCGCAGTGCTTTGGGCATCCTGGGATGGTTCCCCAGGGTGGCTGTCTTGGGGAGAGGCTGCAGCATCCAGCCTTGGGGGGCTGCATCCCCTAAGTCTGCAGGGGCAGACGCGCTCTGCTGTGGTTGCAGGGTGCTCTGAACAGTGTCCTTCATGCAGCAGCCTGCACCACCACAGTGCTGCCTTGCTCCTGCCCATTCTTCCTGAATTCCTGCTGTGTGTTTGGGAAGCCCAGAGAAAATCCTGCATCCTCGGCTTTGCTCCCTCTCGGCTCGGGGCTGCTTGATGTGGGGTGGCCAGCACAGTGCTCAGGATCTGTCCTTGCCATGCAGGGATCGTCATGTTTGCTGTGGGTGTCGGAAAGGCCGTGGAAGAGGAGCTGAGAGCCATCGCCTCCGAGCCAGTGGAGCAGCACTTCTCCTACTCAGCAGACTTCACCACCATGACCCACCTTGTGGAGAACTTCTCACTGAACATCTGCCCAGGTGGGTGCTCCTGGACACACCAGGGGACTCGGCCCCAAGCCAGGGGGGGCCCCCTTGTCCCCACAGAGCCAGTTGGGCTGGTCTGTGTGTCTGTCACTCCGTGTCAAGTACCCCAAGGCTGAGTTGGGCTGGTGTGAGCTTAGGTTGTCTCTGGATTTCACCAGGCTCTTGTGGGTATAGAGCTAGGTCTCAGGGAGGGTTTTGGAAGAAGAAAAGATGGAGCTGTGGGGATTAATTAAAAAATGGGGGGGTAATACAAAAGAATTAATGTGAACAGCCACCCCCGTGCCATTGCATGGGCAGAAGCTGGGATGGCACCTTGCCTTGGGGGATGCTGCCCCAGCTCCAAAGGTGGCCTTGTCCAGACCTGTGCTTCTGCTGTTGGGTGCACAAGGACCACAGTGGGTTTCTGTGAGGGTCTTCCTGCCGTGGGAAAGGCTGGGGCTGCAGATGTGGAGTCAAGATGCCACCTGCCACCCCAGCTTGAAGGCAAAGTAAAGCTCAATGCTGGCTGTCCTTGGCATAGTGTGACCACGTGTGTGACAGCTCTGCGAGATGCCAGATGGGATGCCTGGAAAAGGACTTGCTGGGCTAGCAGGGATGCAGCTTGGCAAAAAGAGAGAGGCTGTAAAAAAAGGGTAAAACAGTGGCGAGAGCCATGAGGCTCAGATCCAGTCCTGGTGGGTGGCTGTAGGGACAAGGGAGTTGTACAGAAGGAAAGGAGAGCTGTGGGGGCACTGTGGGGCTGTGGCTCTGACTGCAGCCAAACCCCCACATCCCAGAGGAAGGCAAAGGGGAGACAGAGATCCGCAGCCCATGTGAGTGCGAGGCGCTGGTGCAGTTCCAAACGAACACCGTGGCCATCCTGCAGAGCCTGACAGAGAAAAATATCCTTTATGGTGAAGCCTGGGCTTGCTTGGGTGCCGGGCAGCTGGGGACAGAGCACACTCGGGGAAGGGAGGGAAAGTTAACGGGGGTGGGGAGAATTTCAGGCTTCTTCAAGGGGAAAAAGCTCTTTGCCCCCCACACTGTCCAGCTCACGCAGTTTCCTTAGCATGTTCACTTGCTGAAATGACAGCCAGACTTGAAGACTTGGAAAAGCAGATTGCCAACAAGAAGTGATCCTGGCAGAGGGCTGCAGCACTCGGATGGGGCACAGGGATGTACAGTAGCTACATGATGTTGTTATTGCTATGTTGTGGTAAAGCATCAGTATTTGTTCTTATATCTCAAAATCCCCAGGGGGTTGTGGATTGTATTTAAAAAAAAATCCTAAGAACACCAAAAAGGAACTTGAGAAAAACCTCTGCTGTGAAGCCAAAGGGTTTCACCCATCGCTGTTGCCTCGTTCCTCCCAGCTGGAAGGTCTGGGATGAGGGGAGATGACTGTGTGGCCAGAAAGGTCTTTGGGCAGATGTGACACCTGGCCTTTTCACGGAGCAACTAGGATGACCCAGCCTTGCACAGCCCCCGGAGCCTGGCAAGCTGCTTGGCAAGAGGAAAAACCTACAGTGCTGTCACCCTGAGAGTTCGTCTTGTCTCAGCATCTGCTGCCAAGTGATGGGGCAAGAAGAGCCGGGTGGCACAGGCAGGGCCAGGAATGCCTGTCCCGCTCCTGCAGTGGTGCCCAGGTGGGCTCCCATGGGAAAGTGGGTGGCAGGAATTGTCAGATCCCCTTGCCCTGGTTTGGCAGAATTGTTTGGGAATCGGTATTATCTTGTTGGGTTTTATAATCACATAGCAAAATGGTAATTATTCTATCAATATGTATGTGTGTGTATATATCTATGTATATTTAATTTTGAGAGCAGAGTAGTGCTATTTTGACACTCATCTTTTCTATAAAGGAATTTCTATCCTGACAATAAACCCCCTGAAGATTTGTATGCCATGTGCCTCTCCTTTCAACAGGGCTTCGGATTCCAGAGGTATCTCTACATCAGGACAGGGGCCTCTGGCTCTTGCAAGGTCTCCTGTGCTCGGGCTCAACAAATCCTTTGGGGAAATCTTTGCTCTGTGAGCAACCCAGGATTCTGCAGGCCCAGCCTCAGCTGGGGGTGCCAGCATGACACGGAAGCTGTGTCCCAGTTGCCAGGGTTTGCTTTGGAGCCTGAGCTTGTTGGAACACAGGGATCTCGGAGCTGAACTGGGGGTTAAACCCACGGCCCAGCCCAGGCGCCCCATGGAGCCACTCTGGGGTGTGTGCTGGGACAAGGGACAGACGGGACCTGCTCCTGACATGTCCCTGCACGCTCCACAAAGAACCAGCACCATCTTTGTTTTTTTATCTAAGCACACAAGTGTGTTTCCTTCCTCTGGAGGGGTAACACAACATTCCCCACTGTTCCCCATTGAGCTGCAGCCCCTCCAGGGCTCATCCCTGCCTGCAGCACTGAGTCCTCAGCACAGGAAGGACATGGACCTGCTGGAGAGAGTCCAGAGGAGGCCTCAAAGGTGCTGTGNGGCAGGAGAGGAGATGCTGCGAGGGCTGGAGCCCCTGTGCCCTGAGGAAAGGCTGAGAGAGTTGGGGTTGCTGAGGCGGGAGAAGAGAAGGCCCCGGGGAGGCCTCGGTGCGGCCGGGCGGGAACTGAAGGGCCCAGAGGAAAGCTGGGACAGAGTGTTCAGCAGGGCCTGTGGGGAGAGGACAAGGGGGATGGCTTTACAAGGAAGGAGGTTGATTTAGGTTCGA
>VXAY01003533.1:77242-87878 GCA_013399855.1 Oxyruncus cristatus | reverse complement strand
GCAACCAGCAGTAGGACAAGCAGTAGACAGCCTTAAGCTGTGCCAGGGGAGGTTTAGGTTAGATATCAGAAAGAAATTCTTTACAGAGAGAGTAATCAGCAATTGGAATGGGCTGCCCAGGGAAGTGGTTGATTCTCCATCCCTGGAGGTTTTCAAGATGAGGCTGGATGTGGCACTTAGTGCCATGGTCTAGTAACCGCGGTGGTGTTGGATCAAGTGTTGGACTTCATGATCTCAGAGGTCCTTTCCAACCCGTCTGATTCTATGATTCTATGGTAGGTACAATTTTCTTCACTCTTGTGAGCAGTGACAGGACTTGAGGAAACAGCATGAAGCCAATTCAGACTAGGTTTAGGTTGGATATCAGGAAAAGGTTCTTCACCCAGAGGGTGAGCACTGGAACAAGCTTCGCAGGGAAGTGGTAACAGCACCAAGCCTGACAGAGTTCAAGAAGCATTTGAACAATGCTCTCAGGCACATGGTGTGATTCTTGAGGTGTCCTGCACAGGGCCAGGAGTTGGACTTTTGTGTCCCTTCCAAGTCAGCATATTCCAGGACTCCATGAAAATAAGGTGCACATTTGCTTGTGACCTTAATTTTTCTATTCAGTTAAGAAAATTCCCAAGTTTCTTCTACTACTTCCTTCTTTTTCTTATGTAAGCTTTATTCACACTTTCTAAATCAGACAACCAAATATTACATGAAGTTTTAGTCAAGGTAACAACTGGCATATTACAGCGGACTCTTTTCTATTGCTTTTCAGACTTTTTAGAATGGGTTATTGTACTCCTTTTCTGGAACACTATGTGATCTTCTTCACATAAAATGTAAATTTGTTCATATTGATGCATAAATAATTCCCAGGAAATAATTTAATTCACAGTATTGTCACAGAGACATACTGCAATGTGTAAGATGACTCAATCCACATACCTACTCTTTTCTTGAAATTCTGTAATGTAAGGAGGGGCATGTTTGTGTGGATGCTTGTGTACAAATAGGCAACAGGCTTGTAAAGATAGTGTGATTATTTGATGGGATCTGTGCAGACATATGCATAGGTTAGTGGGGCACAGACAAGGAATAACCTAGGGGACCGGGATGCTGTCTGGTATTTACAGAATGGTTTGCAATAAGCTGAGGATGCTGCACGATGGTGTTAATTACTCACAAGTTAATTTACCACAGAGAAATAATACTGCTTCTGCACAGCTCAAAACTGAAGAGAGACAGATGAGAAAAAAGTTAATCTTCCCATAAAGAAGGAAGAGGCAGAGATGCATTTTCTCAAATGAGAACTGTGTTAGAGCAGAGCTCCTAGAATCAGATAGGAAATCCGAAACCACTTCAGAAAGATCAGTGAACAATCAGACTAAATTCTAAGTTTTTATTGTATAGGGACAAGTAACTGAGTAAGGAAGAACAAAGTGAAGGAGAAAAAATTATATATTTGTCTGGCTAGGTTTGTTAGTACAGGAATTTTTTTTATAACAATACCTGTTTCATCTCTCCTTTTTTTCCAAAATAAAATGTATCTCAGCCATTTCCACTGAGCTTTTCTCTCTCATGGGTGATCTGTTCGCCTTGTAAATTTGGTATTTCTTCTTAAGTTTTAATTACTGAAGTGTTTTACGAGGACCATGCTATTTTCTTACTTGTTGTCTTCAATGGTATGTCCTGTGCTGGATAGAATTTTGGAGAAATGCTAAATAATTTGGCAGAAGTGAAACAGAGTTCCTGTAGTTCTAGTTTTGTTTAGTAGTTACCTCAAAAGCAGAAACTATTTTACTAGAGTGCTTTTGCATCCACAATTTTTTATTATATCTTACTCTAATTGTATCATGACTTATATGTGACTGTAAAGGTCTTAACTAGTGTACCCTTTGGGTGTGATAAATCACCTATTTTCTAGAAGGTTTTGTTTCGTTTTTGGAGAATGTGCAAAGTTTTTCAGTAGTTTTTGCTACATGATTCTATTAGCTTACAGTGTAATATCTTGCAAAGCCAGTTAGACTCAAGCAGTCTTCCACATTGCTTCTTGTTTGATCATTCTGGCTGCATTTTGCAATCTTGTTATCTTCATTTTCACTTCACACGAATATATTACTATTTCAGTTATGGTTTCCTAAAATAGATTATTTGTTCTTGACCTATCCTCATGCAATCTTGTCCTTTTTTCTGCAGTTTGATGCATTTTCCAAGTTATATAAAAGCTGAAACTTGTATCAAATGTTAGCTGTTTTCTCCATTTGAATACCAAGGGTCCTCTATATGTAGGCCTTAAAGATTTCACAGGTTCCTTACACATAACCTTTAAGTTTCCAGTGTGTTTATTTCCCTTTCTGTTTTCTTATAGTAATTAATATCTCCTGTTAGATGCATTTGGTATGGGAATAGATATTCTTACTTTGTTTTTTAGCACAGTCTAGCAACCGTCTGACTTTTCCTTTCATACATTCTTGAAGAGCTTCATCTTATTTGGCATTTGTAGGATTACTCATTTTTTTTCCCACTTCTGACATTTCTTCTGTATCTCATGACCCTTTTGGGTTTTGATTCTTCTGTTTCATTTAGTACCACACATGATTTTTTCAACTGGTGGTCAAGGAGAACACTGAGCTTGAAACTTGATAGAGTTCATTCCAACCATAGATAAATTAACATTTAAGTGAGAAAGAGTGTTGGGAGAGGGATCTCAGCATCTCTGTCTGTCAAGATACCAGTCCTTCAATGAACAATTTTTGAGTAGAAACAGCAAGTTTTAGTCTGTCAATGGGCACTGTCAGACTCCTGCTTTATTCACAAAACCATTTAAATATTTGCTAGCAGAAGGTGTCTTTCAGTCCTGGTCTGTGGGAAAAGTCCAGTTTTAAAACTGGTCTCTAGCTGGAGCAAGTTATTCAGGCTGTGTCTGCAGTACAGTGTGGTCTCTCTGTTGGGGTGGAATGCACTGCCAGGCCTGTCCTTTCATTCATTCCCAACTGCTGTTTGATCTTGGTCCCTAGATATTCTTGGTAATATTGCCATCTGCCCTCACTGCAGAGTTTTAGGGAATAATCTTGTAAAATCTCTACTGCTTTATACTATGCAGTATATTAAACTATGTATATTAGTACACTCACATTTATCATGAGTTGTCTTTCCATTTTCTGAACTATCAAAATTCAGAAAGCACTCTTGTTCTCTTTCTCTGTCATCAGAGAAGGCTAACACTTCATGCCAGCAGAGAACTTTTTTTCTGGTAGTTGTATATTCCCCGCTTAGTAAATCCTTGGTATCTTCTGTTCATTATTTTCCACAGCTTACTTTTACTAAGCCTCGACATTCAGTTATTTAAAAACAAACAAACAAAAAACCAAACAAGCATGTACAGAATTAATAAAGCAAAAAAGTAAAAGTTTTCATGCATGGGGTGGAATGTAAGACATGAAGGACATACTCTATTTCATTTATTTTTTTATAAATAAACCCCTGTAGTCATAATACTTTAATTATAATATGTTTTCTTCTTAGATGGTGTTTTTCTTAGCAATCAGATATATTCTATGTTCTTCAGTGTACAAATTTATCAATACTTATTAAACATTCTTATTCTAACAGACGGAACTCATCAGTTAGAATTTCACTGTGATAAGTAATCCATAGGTATACTCCTGAGAGCGAGGTCAATTGCAGTCACAGACTTTTATTGTTCAAATAAGCTTGGAATAAGGTGTAATAAAATGTAAGAATTAATGACATACAATTAAATACATTGTCTTTATGAGCCAGACTATAGCTGGAATATCCAGGAACCTTCATAGTGCATACTTTGATGTACTAATTTGCCTTTGGGATTATCTCTTGATATCGCTACCTTTCTAATTAAAAAAACCCCAATGTGATTAAACTAATTGAACATGTGAACTATGCATTTTGTGTATATGTGTGGGGTTCTTCTGGTGCATGTTTTATTTGGCTTTTCTGATAAATCTGCATCTGCTGAACTTGACAAATAATCTCCAGAATAAGTAAGAGTGTGCTAGATAATGAATATCAAGAAGGTTTTTGAAGAATATCTGTCTATATATTAGTTTTCCCTCCCTAAAACAGAATAAGGCAGCTAATAAGTTTTATTTAGAATAAATTTTGTCATATTTTTTCATCTTCATTTAAAAAATATACAATTCCACATTAAATAGATGTGAACGTGTTTTGAAAAGATTTGATGGCAAGGTACACTTGACTATTTACTGCATAGAGGACAGGGTCAGACAGAACGGTCAGGGAGGCCCTCCTTTTAGATGATCAGCTTCAGAGGGGACCCCCTTGCTTTCTAAACTCCTCAGACAGGTATTCAGGTGTAAACCAGGTATTCATCCTGGTCCCAGACTTGGACAATGTTTTATGTCTGAAGGACTATATGTGCACAAGCAATCCTTTGTATTGCTTACATGCAATGTCAAAGTTTAGCATGCAGTTAATCACTTACTGAGAATGTGCTGCTGCAAGGAATCACTCAATCTCAAGGCATAACCATGATAGACACTCCTGCTCAGGGGACAATCCTGCTGTGCAGCCACTGCTGTGCCTCATGGGCCCTGGGATGTCTACTGTTTATGGGGTAAGGTGATTGGTAAGTTATAGCTGTGCACCTGCAAGATTCTTGCAAGGGTCATGGTTCCAGGCAGATCTGGCTACATCCAATCTGCATGCAGACATCACAGCCCCCACTGGTGGCTATGGCTTGAGCTGGGGCTGGTGATGGGGGTAGCACACTGCCACAGGATTGACTATATTTGTCTGCAGCGACTTTATGAAGTACGTGTAACAGAGGAGTTGCTGCAGCCAGAGTCACACAACAGTTCATGCTGTCTGGTGGCACTAGTATCGTATACTATGTAACAGCTGTGACTATGTGAAACTTTTGGCCTTTCATCAACAATAGCTTGCCAAGACAAACAATATTAAAACACATCTTGGGGGGAGGAGAATGTACTGTAAGAAAAATTAAATCCCATCATGTAATTACTGTAAGCAATTTTAAAGTAACAGTAATATGAAATGTGTTGAATTCAAGATTGGACTGAATCTTTTAGTGTGTAAAAAATTGTCTAAACAGAAAAAACAGATTTTTAAGCATGAAATTTAGGATACGACTTGTGAGGAATTGTCTAATAAAATATGAATTTATTGTATTAGAAATTTATTAATATTTAAAATCTTTATAAAAATATTATCAATTATACACAACAAAACATCATTTTAAAATACATGGAAGAGGTATGGAAGGGCAGGTCACCGTGACGTAACCTTGGTCTGTAAAAGTTGTTTGATAGTATTTTTTTACATAATCTTGTGCTCTGAGCTGAAACTGTTCAATAGCTGTTGTTTCCATCCACATGTAATAGAAAGTTATGCTTTGGTTGTCACAGAGGGAGTTATACAGATGACAAAAAATAATTACTTCAAAATAGAAATCACCTAATATCATTAAGGCAGTCCTTTCTTCACCAACCAATAGGGTGGTATATGTTAACTTATGCAAGAACTTAAGTTCACAAAAGCCTACACCAGAAAAGATTAGGACTCTTCCAGACTTTAGTGTATATAATGTGCAATATATATTTCAACAGATCGATGACATAGTTACCATTGTCTTCATTTTACAGTCTTCATTTGTAAAACAAAGTAGTTACACAAAATGTAATTTAATCCTTTAATCCTTTTAAGGATATTTAAGCCTTGGACTAGGTTTAGCTCATTAAATAGATTCTGCAAAGGTAACTAATACTGAATGGCTTTTGCATGAGTAATTCCATCCATATAATGATTTCATAGCAGAAGCTCACAATTTAACCCTGACTTTTGCAAAGAAGTCGTCTGCCTAAAGACATTATATGTTGCAGACAATAAGAATGCTAAAGACTTCAGGAGCAACAGTAGTCTTAGATAAGGAATTTAAGACGAACAACTGGAAGAATCAGGCTAGCTGGTTACGTAGCATTCGAGTGCAGATGAAATCGCGTGGGTGAGAGTAAGAGGCAAAGCTCAACCACCTAGTAGTAGAGCCTTGTCAGAAACATTAGGATTTGAGGCTTAGTAGGGTTGGAGAAAAGCAAGAGTTACAATGCTTGGGTGTATATGAAAGTCATCTAATTGAAAGCCACTGAAATTGTCTGATTCACTTCTTGAAGACTGATGATGCCTCAGTATGTTGACAAACAGGTTACAATGCAGGCCACACGCAGTGTTATCAATGACTATCTCATTTCAGACTACTTTAACTCCTTTGAAGCTGTTAAACTTAATTGCTGTTCAACTATGATAATCCAGTCTAATGAGTGACAAATCATGACTCCTGTAGCAAGGCCACTTTCTGTGCGCTATTTGTTAACTTTGGCAAACTAATTTCTCAGTAGTTCTTTGGAAATCTTCTTAATTGCTTTCATACTCAACCTGATACAGGTACATGATTACATAGTAACATGAGGGATTTTCGTACTCATTTGGAGTTGTTTAACCTCCTCAGGAGTTTTGTTGTCTCTGAAATGATGGTACTTGAATGTCATGGCATTTTCATACAATGAAGAATAAAAATAATCAGTATCATGTTTAGATTATTTGGTACAAAATTAATTTTAACAGTTTAAAAAATTAAATTAGTACCAAAAAATATAAATTTCTGGGTAATTAATTTCATTGTTTGTAACTGCAAAAAGAAAAATCCAGCTTTTCTATAAAAAGACTAATACAATATTGCTTATACTGGTAGCTTATGACTCATTTCTCTAGGTAAAATCTTTGGATGATGACTAGGAAGCATTTCTGTAAAACCTATTTCTGCTCCATTCATTTATTTGAATAGACCACTAAATCATACCACCTAATTAATTATCAACTGCTTAAACTGTTTTGAGGAGGAAAAAAATTAAAGTGACTTGACCAACTTAGTTAGGAGATGTACTTTCTGTACCTCTAGGTTTTCAAGGTGAGTTGTAAAGTACAGTTTGGGAAATATTTTCTTCATTAAATGAATAATCTATGGAGGAACAACTAAATCAGTAGAAAAATGATAATATCTCTTTGAAATCAGCATCTATGACATCACAGTGATGTCAGTATCAGGTCACAAGGGAAAACAAAAAAGTAAACTGCAGCTACGCATCAATTTTCCACTGTTGAAATAAAAGCATTATTTCTGTGTGATTGTTGCGTAGCTCTAGAGGAGTTTTTCAGCTGAAAGAGAAGGTGTATGCATTAACAAAATATAAAAATCTAACTCCCAATTCCAATAATAACAGACAAATTAGTGTTATGTTTACTGAGTCTTGTAAGCAAATTCATTAGAGGGACACATGACACCATGGATATGTTGTGAGACTGAGTCAAAACATCCTGGGATTTTAAACTTAGCGCTGCCATCAGTTCCTATTCATGGGACCCAACAGAGTTTTTTATACTTTATTGTCCTAATGTCCAATTACTGGAAATAAAACATTATAATGTTTATCTCAAAAATGCTTTGGAAAACATTGGAAAAAATATTGAAAAGTATGAAGTGCTATCATTGCTTACAGATTAAGAAGATGTTCACTTTTCATCTTCTGAATATTAAATATTCATTATAGTTTCTTGTGATGTCAACAACCCAAGTATTGCAAGAATCTAAGAAAACATTATCTTTGGTTTGAACTTTTTAGCTATAGCAAAACCTAAAATAATACAAGCTTTAGGGGCTCTTGGCATGTAATTGTAAGACTACCAACTGACCTGCAGCAAAACTCCAGAGCATTAATGTAGTTGAGCATGGTAAGTACATCTGAACTCATTTACCTTGGTTTTCACCCGACTTTGCAGTTCATATGTGCCACACTAACCTTGAATATGAAGTTCATAGCTCAGTTGTGTCTGATACACAGAAAGAGCAGTCAATGCAAAAAAGTTGCATTTGAAAGGCTTTGAAAAAGTTGTAGACATCCCCTGGGGTGGAGAAAAGGTCAAATACGAGTTTACATAGTGTTTCTTTCTTAAATACAAGGCATATGTTCCCTGTTTTGCTCATTACAATTTCCAATGTCTACAAAAACTGAGGAGCAACCCTTCAGTTTGAGGCCCCTTTGCCTCACTTTCTGTTTATGAAAGACATTTGTTAAGCTCACCCAAAGTATTGCTGATCCCTTGGAGAAGATGGCTGTGATCACTCTAAAGAGCAGCTCTATGATACTGTGTGCTGTAGAAAAAGGGCAAATTATGGCTGCTCGGACAAGAAATTCTGATATTTTTAACATTTGAGAGCTTGTCTTACAATCTTAATAACCTTTCTTGTAAGCATTTTCTGAGTGTATACTGGGGTTTGATTTGTTTGTGGTTTTTTTTGTTTGTTTGTGCCTTTGTTTGTTTTTTTTGTTGGTTTGGTGTGCTTTTTGTTGATTTTTTTTTTAATGCAAAAAAAATTATGTCGTTTTATTGCATCTCCTTTATTTCTTTTCTGCAGTCACTGAAATTGTATAAATCATTCTTTTTATACAGCTCTGAAAACAATGGCAAGTGGGGAAGGAGGCAAAGAAAAGCTTCTTCTAATGTTATTTATAATGACACTAGAAACACAAAATGTTTTTCTTCTAGTGCAAACTAGGACTATTTGTATGGTGGCAAAGAAATCAATATTAGTTAAAAAATTCAAGCTGGAAGAACACAAATATTATAGTACTGTAAATTACAGGGATTGTTCAGGAGGTCAAAGAAGTGAAAAAAAAGAGCAAAAGAAAAATCTGTTTTAGAAGAAAAATAATTTAAACATAACAAACTTGAATTAGATATTGGAACTTGGATGTACTTCAAATTCTCTTTGCTCTTGCACTCTGAGGAAAAAAATCTAGAGAAAATATAAAATTAATGTGATGCTGACCATTTCCTTACTGTGGGTAAAATATTATGATAATTTTCCTGAAAGAAATTATATTAAATTAATTTTGCGAAGACTATTGTTTTGTAAATAAGCTTTTTCCAAAGCCTAAACCCAACAGAATTGTAATTTTTTTTTAAATGTAGTTTAAATTTCTTTCTGTCTTAAATAGAATTATTGCTTCCAATGCAGGAAGACAAGCATGCAATCGTAAAATGAACATATTTTGCAAAAATAATAAAACGTCAAATCAGAAATGAAAGACAAGGGACAATATATCAGTTAAATGCATAAAAGGAGAGAGAGAAAGCACAAGTCACCCATTTACAACTTGAAGTGTAATCAAAGGAAATTGCCTTGTTGAGTTGAAGTGAATCTTAACCTGAGAGTATTTTTGTATGTATTAAAATTGCATGAACATGTTGCAAAGCTTTGATTTTTTTTTTTTTAATTTAAATCATCCATTTAGAAACTGATCAAACAGTTACAAAAACAACTTAGTTCAGATTTAATTCAGTATTGAATTCAGTATGATTGTTTTGGACCAGCTTAGCTGTCCAATGTAGTTCCGTTTTATTTGTGGGAGAGTTAAATATATAGAATTAACAGAAACACAGCAAAATAATTGATTTCTTTGCAAACTTATTCTTCTCAGCCACTGAAAAGGGAATAAATACTAGAGCTGTGAGACTTTATTGTTCTTTGAACTGCACTGCTTTCAGCAGTTGGAGGCCTTGGATGCCAGAAAAAGACCAGGTCTGAACACGTAGGCTGAGGGTGTGGGTGGTATGTTGTCAGAAGCAGTCTGTTGGCTGTTGAGTTTGCTCAGGGTAGAGATCACTTTGCAGCAAAGTGTTGCTGCCTGCAGGGTTGATAACTTGTCCGTGTCTCTGAGCAGGTCTCCTCCCACAGTTGAGCCCAGAATTATACGTGCTTGAGGACTAAATTGCTTTGATGTAATCACTGTTGTCTTACAACTCATATATTTGTAATACATGCTATATTTGTATCATATATTTAAATAGGGACAGGAAATAGAAGCTCTTCTTGTTTACTTTTATCATAATTTTGTATATTAATATTCAAGCTCTTATGTAGTGTTGTGCAAAACTGACATAGAAGTATGTCACTACAGAAATGCAGTTTTCAGATATGTAGTGACTGAAAAATACTTTAATCGGGTTGGCAAAGTTACATGGCTATCACAAAACCATGGAATGGCTTGGGTTGTAATGGACATTAAAGGTCATCTAATTCCAAGTCCCCTGACGTGGGTAGGGACACCTTCCACTACACCTGAACACTGCCAGGGATGGGGCATCCACAACCTCTCTGGGCAACTGTTCCAGTGCCTCACCACCCTCACTGTAGAGAATTTCTTTCTAATACCTAATCTAAAACTACTCTCTTTCAGTTTGAAGGCCTGTCCTGTCACTACATGTCCTTGTAAAATGACCCTCCCTTGTAAGCTCCCAAGGCCTTAATTGTGTCGCACTGAAGCCTTCTGTTTTCCAGGCTCAACAATCCCAATTCTCTTAGCCTTTCCTCACAGGAGAGGGAATCCATTCCTCTGACCAAATTTGTGACCTTTCTCTGGAGTATCATTTGATTTTAATATCATTTTAGTAATAGTTGTTTACTGAGGGACTTTCTACAGGGAGTGGCTACACTGATCATAGAGGCAGATACTATTTCAGAAAATACGCGTCCTCCACACATGACTAAAAGGGAAGGGGAAAAAAAAAGAAA
>VXAY01003533.1:34190-57507 GCA_013399855.1 Oxyruncus cristatus | reverse complement strand
AAAAAAAAAAAAAGGAAGAGTGGGGTTGCAAATTGAGTTCTTAATGCAGGACTGCATGGCCCAGGTCATGACTTTGACCCGACCAGCAGCCTGAAGTTAATTCTCTCAGTAGAGTCCAAAAGAACTGCTAACATCTCTATAATCATTTATTCACTGTACCAGAGATACTGGTACTACTCACAGTTCCCCAGCTCTCTTATTTGCCTTCTGTTAATTGTCCTTTTTACTGAGCCCAAGAGTGTTTAAAACACTACTTGGAATTCACTTTTTATAGTTGTGGGATACAGGACACCATCAATAATCTCTGGTGGTTGCCATTAACATCTTTCAAAACTATCAGTAATAAGAAAGTGGGTTTGGAATATAGCCATGGTTCTCATTTTCTTTTCTTAAATTGCTGCCTTGGTTTTTGAGATGGTTCTTTTTAGTGTCCTTGATAAAACCTTCACTTGCTGGTGTCTTGAACTGAATTCCAAACCAGCATGTACCCTACCTCATTATAGTACTCGCTATAAATAAGAAATCTGGAACTCTGCAGACTCAAAAATGAAGTCAAAACTACCACTTTGTTGTCATATTAATGAATAACATACCAGCATAGTTCTTATATTCAGGATGGCCTTGGAGGTTTGTCATGTATCTGACATAGGCCCAGCCAGCAGAGGATTGTGAAACACAGGTCCTGCTTGATGAGCATGATCTCCTTCCATGACAGGGTGACACACTTGGTAGATGAAGGAAAGAGTTTGGAAGTTTTCTGTCTGAACTTCAGTAAAGCCTTTGACACTGTCTCCCACAACATTGTCCTGGAGAAACTGGCTGCTTATGGCTTGGGTGGGTACACTATTCACTGGATAAAACCTGTTTGGATGGCTGGGCCCAGAGAGTAGTGGTGAATGGAGTTACATCCATCTGGCAGCTGGTCACCAGTGGTGTTTCCAAGGGCTCAGTATCTGGACAAAGCCTGTTCAATATCTTAATCAGTCATCTGGACAAGGGGATCAACTGCACACTCAGTTTGCAGGCAAAATCAGGTTGGGCGGAGAAGCTGATCTTCTGGAGAGCAGGAAGGCTCTGCAAAGGGACCTGGACAGTATGGATTGATGGGATGAGGACAATGGTATAAAGTTCAACAAGGCTAAATATCGGGTCCTGCACTTTGGTCACAACAGTCCTGTGCAGTGCTACAGGCTGTATTTGGTTTGCATGGCCAGGTTTCTGTAGTAGTGTTGGGGGCTACAGTGGTGGCTTCTGTGAGAAGCTGCAAGAAATCTATCACCCATATCTGAAAGAGCCAATGCCAGCTGGCTCCTAGATAGACCCAGCACAGGCCAAGGCCAAGCCAAATCAGAGATGGTGGTAATGCCTCTATGATAACATATTTAAGAAGAGAAAAAAGTTATTGCACAGGTGTAATAGTGCTCAGAGAATAGAGGAGTAAGATTATGTGAGACAAACAGCTCTGCAGACACCAATGTCAGTGAAGAAGGAGGGGAAGGATGTGCTCCAGGTGCTGGAGTTGAGATTCTCTGGCAAGCCCATGGGGAAGATCACGGTGAGAAAGGCTGTCCCACTTCAGCCCATGGAGGTTCACTGTAGAACAGAGATCCACCTGCTGTCCATGGAGGAGACCCACACTTTAGCACATGGGAAGGACTCAGGCTGGAGAAGTTCATGGAGAACTGTCTCCTTTGAGAGTGAACTCCCACTGGACCAGGGGAGGGACTCCCTGAGCAGCAGCAGAAACAACCTATGATGGACTGACTGTAACCCCCATTCCACGTCTTCCTGTGTTGCTGGTGGAGAGAGGAGGCAGAACCCAGGAATGAGGGAGGGGCTGGGGAAAGGTGTTTTTGAGATTTATTTTGCTTCTCATTATCCTGCTCTCATTTTGACTGGTAATAAATTCAGTTAATATCCCCAAGTTGATGTTGTTTTGCCCATGATGGTAATTGGTGAGTGAGTTCTCCCTGTCCTTCTCTCATAAGTTTTTCATTATATTTTCTCTCCCCTCTCCAGTTGTGGAGGGGAGTGATAGGTGGTTAGCTGGCATCCAACCAGGATTAACTCACTACACAAGCTTGGAACATAGTGTCTGGAAAGCTGTGGAAGGGGACCTAGGGGTGCTGATCGACAGTGTCTGAACAGGATCCAGCAGTGTGCCTAGGTGGTCAAAAAGGCCAATGGCATCCTGGCTCAGATCAGCAATAGTGTGGCCAGCAGGACCAGGGAGGTGATTGTCCCCCTGTACTTGGCACTGGTGAGGTCTCACATCGAGTCTTGTGTTCAGTTTTGGGCCTCTCACTTCATGAAAGACATTGAAGTGCTGGAGCAGCTTCAGAGAAGGGCAATGGAGCTGGGGAAGGGTCTGGAGCACAAGTCTTATGAGGAGTGTCTGAGGGTGCTGGGGTTGTTGAGCCTGGAGAAAAGGAGGCTCAGGGGAGACCTCTTCACTCCCTACAACTACCTGAAAAGAGTTTGGAGTGAGGTGAAGGCCAGTCTCTTCTCCCACGTAACAAGAGAGGAGGACAGGAAATGGCCTCAAGTTGTGCCAGGGAAGGCTTAGATTGGATATTAGGAAGAAATTCTTCACTGAAATACAGACCAGTCTGTCCATGGAAATGAGGAAATCACTGTCCCTGGAAGAGCTCAAAAATGTGTGGATGTGTCACCTGGGGACATGGCTTAGTGGTGGATTTGGCAGTGCTGGGTTAACTATTGCACTTGATGATCTTAACAGTCTTTTCCAACCTAACTGATTCTGTGATTCTATGATTTCCAGTAATCCAATACTGGATTACTCATCAGTCAGCTCACTCAAGTAAGTTGACAAGCAGTGATATACAGTCCACTGGTGAGATGTACTAATATCAAAGATCTCTTGGATTTTTCAGTTTGGGGACCACTCTGAAGCAGATGTGATGCTGAGAGTTCACCCTAATGAAATAAGCAGTAGATATTATCAGGGACAGCAGAGGAATTTCTACAGGAATGACAATGAACCCAGCCCACCTCTTTCAAAAACATTAAAATGTTTACAAACTGAGAAGGGAAAAAATTTGTGGAGTTTAAACAGCAGTGCTAGTTCAGGTGTTGGGTGAAGGTCTTTAGAGAAATGTGATAGCACAACAGTGGTGTGGCGGAGGAAGAGAGGTACTGGTTGCCTCAGCCTGGAGTCAGGAATTAAGGAATAGGAGGAGGTGACAGACAAAATAATGTAGTAAGTCAAGACATCACTTTATTATTAAGACATTTATAAAAAATTCAATTTCTCATGTCTGATTTGGACCATGGAGTGAGACATCAGAGAAAGATCTAAAGTTTCCCAGTTTCTGGAAAAGCTCAAGCCAATGTTTTTTTTTAAAAACAATTTTAAAAACGAAATTTACTTTCTCTCAGAAACAGTGAATTTAAGATGTAAACAGTGGCAATTCACTAAACTAGGACTGAGATGGGAATTCTATCAATCCTGTGCTTTCAAATCACCTTCTGAGTTTATTCTGCATGTCTTTTGTCCCAGGGATATTTTGAACAACTTGGCATATTGCCTCTTTGAGAGACTAGCACATAGATGAATTTTGCAAAAACATGTTCTCAAATTTGCCACTAGACTTTGTGTCAAATTTACCTAATTTTTTATTTCCATGTTAGTGTTATGCAATATAAAACATTCTGAAAACAAACTCTGAAGCCATGTTGAAAGCTTTTCCCTGAAGGACAAAATAAATCAGTCATTCTGTCCTCCCAGGATACCTTCTTTTTGATATTTAATTTCTTAGGATCTTACTGGAAAGGTTAAGAATGAGAGAAATTTAAGCAAAATAAAAAGATAGAAGAAAGCGTATAGCCATTTAGTTAATTGCAATTAATATTGTAGGTTTCTGTACTGGACTGATATCTGATAATTTGTTTTAGAAATGAGGGATTATTAATAGGGTGTTAATATTGGAGCTTTCGACTCTAGGTTATGATTATCAGGAAGCTATCAAAATTTTACCCTGAAAGAAATAATGACAGTACATTAATGAACATTATACAACTGAAAAGGCCATGTAAGAGTTTTATGGACTAGTGTTTTTGTAGTATAATGCTGGTTTCTTTGTTTTTCTCTAGAAGCGCCTTAATAAATGTAACCCATTCTTCTGTCAAAGTGCTTCATGAACATTGCTATTACTTTCTTTCCGTATAATGTGGTGTCAAAAAGGATGGTTATCAGAAGCTTAACAAAACGTGATTCCCTAGAGTAAAATATTGTTCTAATTGTTCTTGTTATTTTAAGATACTGTAGATACTGAAACATACTTTTCCAATTTTTCTGGACAGGTTTAGTCATAGATTGACCAAATGAAGATGTATATAGACATATAGACATGTCTATATAGATGTCTTCCTAAAGAAACCGTTATTATACCAGTCAACATCATTTTCCAAAAGACTTTGTATGAAATACAGTATTGTACACAGAGAAATGCTGATGAGCATATTTAATATTGTACTGTCTTGCAAACAGTATGCTACAGTATTGTAAGTACTGTGCATGCCTAGTAGTGATACCTGATATCCTCAGCAATGAGGAGGGAATTACAAGTTTGTCTAGAAAAGAGAAAATGAGAAATATATGCATCTCTGTGGAGTTTAAGGGAGATGCAAAAGACAATAATTGTGCTTTCACTGGGCAAAAGTAGGGCCCTGAATACCCAGATCTGGCTGGAAAATGAGAATTGCATTTTGGGGAGAGATTTTAATGTTACCTTTGTATTTCTGGAACAAACCCCAGCTTTGTAAATTTATAAACGTAAGATCAAATTACAGTGGTAAGCTAGTCACTCACACTTTTCGAATGTGAAAGTGGCTAAAAAGATATTTAATTGTGATCTAGGAACACCAGGTACAAGTTCTTGCTGTGCATGTGCCATCACTGAGGCTTTAACGTGCATTTTCTACAACACAGCTGATGGTGAACAGCTAGGGTTTCCTGGAATGACAACCTAAGCCCGCAGACTGGTTTAGCACCTCCTTAGTCTGTTTAGCCTTTCACCATCTGCAGGACAGAATGTCCAATTTTCATTTTGTAGAGAATGAGGTCAAAGCAAAATATCCTCTTTTATATTCTTTAATGCTTAACATGCTTTGTCCTTGCCCTCTCCCTTCTGCTCTCACCACCTTAGGCTAGATTATAATTTCAAGGATGTAGACTTGACGAAATTAGAACTCCACAGGCATTAAAATGAGGAAAAAACTGCAATTGGTGTCCTGTTGTTTCTTTCCACTCTGCTGTTGAAAGCTGTTCGAATTTTCTATAGCAGAATTTCTATAAAACCTATTGTGCAGTAGTTTTTTGTTGTTATTATTGTTTCCTTCTGAATTAGCCATAGTGTTATGCAAAGAGTTACAAACAAAATAAGTTTCTGATACCTCCAGTATTTGCAAAAAAAAAGCTCCCCAAGACTTCTTCAAATTAAGCAGTGTGAAAGCTCTCTGGATAGAGAAGTTTCTCTTTCTGGTGAATTCTGCTAAATTTTACCTTAATTACACTATTTAAGATACCATCTTCCTTCTGCTGACCACATTCCTCAGAAAGAGGAAAACCCAAAACAACTAAACAGGCAAACTCTCTAAAAACCAAGGTTTGCCCCATCAACAAGGCAACAGCAGCAGATTTTGTGGGCACATCTGGAAGCTGATGGGTGAGTTGCCACAACACATACAGCACTGTCAACTCACAGTCTGACCAACGTTTAGCGGACAGTTTTCACCAGGGGTATTATGACTTAACACTTCCTGAGCAGTGTTCACACCTAGCCCCCAGCTCCAGAGCATGGCTACAGTAAAGGCAACAGCTGCTTCCAGCAGAAGAATGCCACCTCTGTATGGCACGGGGTCCACATGTTAATGTCTCTCTCTGTTCTGTGCCAGTGTGGGTAGTGAGGGGATAGAAAGAAGGCTCAGGTTTTCAGAAAAAGCCTGACAACTAGTGTTTAATATGATAACTATGATAACAAATGTTTGTTATTATATGATATTTAGTAAGACAGAAGAAGAAGAGGAATATAGCTAGCAAGTAAATCTTGCATCCCTTCAGATGCTGGTCACCCTACATTACTGCAGCATCAGATGGAGCCTGAATGGATTTTCCCACAGTGAACTATGTAGAGCAAAATATATCCTGCCCATAGAGAGAAGCCCTCCCTTCTGGTTCTTGAGCTATTATGTAATTATGTACATTTTGCTGTCTGAGGTTATCCCATGGCCATGGGTTTTTGCAGCACAGTCCTGGCACCTGCTCAGGAACTGCTGTGTGGGATCTCTACCTACTAAACATGCAGTGTCCCCTCAGTCAGCATGAATACATTCCACCCCTTGATCTGCACACAGTGGGTATTTCCCAAAGACACACTCTAAGTTGCAGGTGGTATAAGTGACACAGGGGTTTCTCAAGCCCAAAGTATGAGGCCCAATAGAGCAGCCGTGGCTTGTAAGGATTCTTAACACTTAAAATACAATGTCTTCTGCAAGGCTTCCAATACACTATCTTGATGAATTTGCACTGTAACCACATTTAGTTGTATATAAATTTGAAAACATTTCTACTATTTCACTCTTCCATGAAAGGATACAGCATAAAAGTATTAATTAGCGATTGGGATATAGGAAAATCAAAAAAAAGTAAGCTTTGTGCCTGGACAGGTGGCTTTCGTTCTTGCTCCCTGTATACATGTATAATGATGCAGTGTCACATATCGACACAGGAAAAAAGAAACAGACCTGTGGGTTCTCATGACAGAGTTGAGGTCAAGCAAATGAATTTGTCGATCGAGGGGGAGCTCCCTCCATATATAGAGGAAGCTGGGAAGTTTCTGGAACAGGAGGTTGGAACTTGACATAAAAGGGAAGAGTAGGCAGGGACTTTACAAACTTGGAAATAGGGAAGGTGTGAACAATACCCTATAGGGAAAACATGGGAGGAGAAATTACCGAATAAAGAAAGTGCTGCATTGCACCAAACATTAACCAATCAGGAATTAGAAATAAACTGGGGGTAAAACTGAGGGAAAAAATTTTATAAAATGGGATACAAAATACATGAAATGCATGCATTAACAATCTACTAACAAATGGTATAACTGGTGAGTCCATGTAAAGTGTCTTTTCTGTAGTTCTTAATCAAATGTCAGTCCATGGGCCTTACAAGAGGAAAATCCTTTTTCCACTTATCAAATGACTTTTCGGAGCTCTGATGACTTCCCACAATGCAGCTTTTGATTATTTAGTCTTAATTAGTTTTTCCTTGGAACTTGTTTTGCTGGCATGCAGGATAGCATAGTCAAAGTTCATTGAAGTATGGCACCAGCTAAAATAATTTTATAGCAAAAAGCAGCAGAGGATAAAGACAGAAAAACATTAGAGACACTAATGGAGGGAAGACCACTTCATCTAAAACACTGAACTAATAATGAATTTATGTAATGCACTTGGGGCAAGTTTCTCTTGAGTTTTTGTTAAGCTAGTACTTTAAAAAGCTGTGGTCAAAATACTTTTGTTTTATATTTAATTTTCTTAATAGCTGGGGTTTTTTTCCATTTTGCCTAGCTTCCCTACTAATGTCTTAACAATTCAAATTTAACTCCCAACTTTTCTCATTAATTATAGTCTATTTTACTCTCTACTTGCCCCAGAAATTTAAGAACCTGTAATATTTCTTTACCTTGAATAACAGCAAGAAATGTACTTAGTTCTTTGCAAACAGGAAAGAAAGCTTACTCCTTTCTTTGTAAATCCATTTATTAATATTATTTATCATTAAATTTATTCATTGACAGTATCAATGATGACATTACAGAAGTTAATGTATTTTGTGACTGTTATTTATACCAAACAAAGGTGAGCAGTAGCCCACAGACCTAAGAAACATAGAATCCTTGAACTAAAAGGATTAAAATGCAGTATTTCAAATAATATGATTTATATCAGTATTCCCTCTGCCCCCTGATCATCAAAAAAATACTTTGCAAACGTATGAAATTTTACATCTGGGTTATCAGTTGATGAAAAATAAGATTCAGTGTCATCAAAATGAGTAAAATGTGGTGAAATCTATAACTATAAATAGAAATAAATTTTCAGTCTACAGCATCTGAAATATTTACTAAATATATTTAGAACTAAAGATCAATCCCAGTATAAGTTAGCACTGTTGGAAGCTATATACATTAGGACATAAAATGAGAATCTTTCAAATAGTCCAATAAATCAACTATTTCATGTTCATGAAAAAATTCATTCTTACTCCCTCCTTTTTTGCATTGTAAAAGACCTCAGAGAGACGCATTTATTCACTGAATTTTTACAACACATTCCCTAGGTATAGTTTTGGATTAAAAAAATGTTGTCTCGGGGCCTTTGCTTCAGAAAATAGTATTACTATTGTCACCAGGCACTTCAAGTAAGTTTGTCTCATCTCCAGTTTTAGAACCAAAACAGGCTTATTTAGGAAACAATGTACAAAGAATCATTTTTATATAATCCTGCTGCATAAAACAAATGTAAGACTAGTAGTCTTGTTCAAACTTTGGCAACATGACACTGACAACCTGGTAGACTGATACAATGCCAAAAAAATCCTCCAAAGTTGCAAGAAATACTACTGCAGATTATAGTATTCTTTCCATGTGACAAAAAAACCACCAAAGCAACCCCAAATGAAAAAAAGCCAAGAAAAACCGCACACCCCACAACCAGTAGAAATAGTAGTTTCATTACCGTTCCATTCCCTGCTGAATTGGAAAAATTTGAAGAAAAACCTTTATATGTATCCGTTCTTAATTGCCTCTTCAGTTTATCTTTCCTTTTGAAGACGTTGCAATTCTAGTTAAGCAGCAACAAATTATGAAAGGCTAAGGAGAACAAAATATGAACATTTAAAATGATTACATTTATTCTGATAGAGTGGTCAAAGTTTCTTGGAATCAGAGGTGATGCTATATGTCTGTTGATAAATTAGATCACTGATATTTGGCTGGTTCTTTTTTAAAGTTTACAGAATGCCTGACACACTAAATTTCAGGAACAAATGAGGAATTTAGCATTTTATGTGTTAGTATTGTATGAATTACTGTTTTCAATATGTTTAAGGATTCATTTAAGGAATTTCAAATCTAAGAACCGTACTACTCTATATATCCAGCTGACAATTCCAAGGGACAATAATAATGACAACATAAGATTCTTTGTTTTTCCAACTCCTCCATTTTTTTTTTAATAATTAATCTTTTTCCTTTTATTTTTGTACTCAATATAAGCTCTCTTTCCTATGAAAGGATGGACAAGGTGATCTTCTGAGGTCCGTTCCAACCTGGGCTGTTATATGCCTCGATTACTCTAAGTGGCATTGCAATGATTTTGTAGTTCACCAGTATCTGCAAGGCAATTATTAATTCAAATATATGGGCTTGCAGAAATGCTGACAGTCTGAGCTTCAGCTCAGTACAAATGTTGATCAGTGAAGCATTGCTTGTCTCTTTACATTAAAAACAAACTGACCAAACAAACCATATACACACAAAACCTAGACAAAACAAACAAAACCAAACAACAAACCAGAATTGTCTGATCTTCCTAAGAATTTATTTTTCTTCAAAAGAAAGACAGCCAATTTATATTTTCCATTTTAAAAAATATGGCACAAGGCGCAGCATATCATTGCAGTGCATACTTAGATGCTTTGTTCAGCTGTCCCAAAACCCTTTCCATATAATGGATAAGGGCTTCTACTTCTAGAAGTCTGTGTGTTTATAATATTTTTGTAAACACTGGATGTTTCAGATCATTGTTTTTCATTCTTTTAATGTGAATTTATCATTATTTAAAAGCTTTCTTTTCAATATGATTGTGAGCTGTTTATCACACGCTCCAGGCATAGTTTTGAACATGGTTGTGCTGTAGTCTTTTCAGCTATTTCTGCCTATTTGTGTGCGTATAAATTGCCTAGAGACCTGAAAGTTACACAGTTTTTAGTGACCATATACAGATAGACTATTTACTTGGAACTAAGTACAAAATGCTTAATCTACATCCTCCAGATCTTGCCATGAGATTTCTACAGGAATGTTGCTCATTTGCAAAACAATTATCATATGAATGCAATTAAAACGCAAAAAGATTGAATCTATTTTCTGGAACTTTTGAGAGTTTATAAGTCAAGATATAGAGATTTAGTGCTGGAGAGAGAAGGAAATATTGTTCTTACATGAGAAGCTAATAACTTTGTCCCCAAAATATGTAATTATATTGTCCTTGCATTCCTGCATGAATTAAATTGGATTTTATGAAAAAAAGACTTTTTATGAACAATGAAAAAAAATCACAGAATCCTTTGGAAAAAGAGCTTTCCTAGAAAAATGAATGTAAATATAGAGTCTCCACCACCTGACTGAGCTGTGGATTCAGCTAAGATGCACATGAACAAGACCATATTCTTAAGCCTTGCTTAAGAACATGCCTCAAATTTTATGACGTTTGTTTACATTTATGTACTTTTTAAAAATTCTACATATTTATATATTTTATCATGAATATTTGCATGATTATGATTTTAGACATGGTTGAATACCATCTGGTTTTAATACTGCCAGTAATTTCATAGCTAAAACATCAGTGTTTATGGCATACTGTACCTTACAGCAGCTGGTTTTTCATTGATATAAAAAGAGGGTCTATCTACTTCATCTGGGTCAATGTAATAGTATGCCATAAACTATGTTTAAAACATCATAATAAATTTAGAGCAGATGAAGAAGCCTGCTTCCATAAAAATTCCCTGTTCAAACTAAAATACATTTTATCAAACGAGTCTTCGACCTGAAATTAATTTGAGGTTTGTAGTATTAACTGCCTGGGTAATATAAACCTCTTATAGGATCTTCCTTGTATACACATGTGAGATTCCAATTCCTTGACTACTTTTTGAAAATTAAAGAATTGCTATTCTGCTCAGTCTTCAGCTCTGTTAAGAAATGCAGTCAGAGCTGATAGTTTAAAAATATTTTCAATAATAATTTTTTTCACATGAAAATCTTGAAGCTTGTATATTAAGGCTTTAGTTATTAATGAAATTTTATTTAAACACTGATTCCTATCATATTGAAAGATATTTGTCCAGCTTTTCACATTAAATATAGAATCATTAGAAAATTCAGGAAGGTTCATGAAATGATCTTCCAGAAGGCATGCCATGGTCTAGAAATAGCACACTCTACTGGCTAATGGCAACTGGCCCTCAAACTCATTGAGTAGTACTACGTGGACTGTTTGTGTATTATATTAACTAGATTAATTTTATTTGGCAGTCATAGCTAGGTTTACATGCTTAGAACACTTTTTAAAGGATAATTAATCTCTGAAAAATTATGTAAGATATATCTAAATAAGACCGAAAATCCTTTCTCTGGGAGGGATTTCTTTGTGTGGCACGGATAAGGTATTGCACAATACTAAAATAAAAAACTTTATATTGAAACTTTCTCTCATCTTTTTTTGGCAGAGCTTATGAATATTTTTTTATAAAAACCTTAACAATGGTTTGTTATATAGTATATTAATTCTTTATCTTTATAAATATAGAAGACTTTTATGTACTCTTGCCTATGAAACATCCCAGAATAGAATGTATAAGAGTATTTCAACCAGTGGAAACATTATGAAATGGTGCTTCAATGAACTTCAATTTCTGCCTGTTACCTTTTAATACATTTTGGTAAAGTTACCTGAAACAGGCTTTTGTGTCAAGATGAGTTGCACTAGTGGCTGCAACTTAAAATTTTTAACATCCTGGATTAATTATAGAAAACCTACATGCCACTTAACATCAAAAATTCCATTTGGGTCTATTACAGTGCACCAGGCTCTCAGCTTAGAACTTTTTTGTTTCAACTAATAATTATAACTTTACTTCTTGACAGCTGTCATAAGTGTGCATTTTATGCTATATGTTTACGCTATAATTGCATGACTACTTACTGTAAGTAGTTATTGCTACAAAAGTAATTGCAAAATATGTTTGAAAATTTCCTGTGAGCTTTTTTGCTCATATAGCTACAGATGTTTCCAGGTTTTTGGATGCTTTCAAATTTTTATTCCATATAAGAAATAATAAAAAAATAGGTTCAGTTATGAGCTTTCTAAAGGATAAACAAAAAGGGGTACTTACTGCTAAAATAATGGAACTGGGAGTTTCCTATTCACTTCTGATTATTGCTTTCTAAGGACTAGACTGAGAGGAGGACCAGGTGATCTTGGATTTAGTTAGCATTCTCTTCCATACAGATGTCATGGTTTCTGCCCAGATGTACTCTACAACAGCTACATAATTCTTGAAGTAGCAACTGGCAATTTTATGTTGGGTATGATTTCTGCACTAATTTAATTTGGCATGTCCCAATTTAAAAAAAAAAAAAAAATAAAATCTGGGTTTCACTGTTACAAGCACAGTCAATTACCCTGATATTTTAAGTACTGAGCTTTCCAAACTCCTATTCATTCAGTGGAGCTGCTCTAAGTTCAGCCTTCTAGAAGGCAATTTCGAGTGTTCAAATTTTAATTTAGGCAATTCTGTTATTCTCTTAGTTTTGAAAAACACTGTTTGGCCCTTCAATTTTTATTTTGAAAAATCAAAATTCATATTAGTTTCTAAAAAGGAGTGTACTGCACCATACCCTTTAAAGTGATCAAACAACAGAAATAAACCCCCAAACCTAAATTTGTCAGTTAGATTAAGTTTTACTTTTTGAGTTTAAACGTTGATTTAAGTGAGCGTTTAGAACTGTTTTTCCCAATATTTTTGCAACTCAACATCACTTAAGAAAGTTAGAAATTTTCTGAGCTTTCTTATAACTGGTAAACATGTAAACTTGTGTTTGCCATAAAAATAATCTATAAAATAAAAAAGATTTCTGTTTGACCTCTGTCAAATGAAAGATATGAAATTCATGCATTCTTTCCTCCACAGAATATTTTCTAGAGAATGAGAGTCTTCTGGATGAAATGACAGTGAATTATAACAATAAATAGTAGAAAATAATTGGCCAGCAACAATTTTCTATTTAGTCCAGTATTGGAACAAGTTTAAAATTAGTACATGAAAAAATATTGTGAGAAGATACAAGATAGTCAGATGCTGGCATCAGGTTTCACTTGTAATGACATACTGCATTTCGATAACAGGTTTATTTAGTTGACAACCTAAAGCAGTATTTTATAAAGAACTCATTCAGTCATATCTTTTCAGTTTTAGCTTAGTATTGCAATAGGAAGCTCTAAGTCACATATATCATACTTTTGTCTTCTACTTAACATTCTAAATTTCATTTACACAACAAGATATCTACCTAATCCACACAATAAATACCTTGGGCACAGACTAGCGTTTCACAGAATCACAGGATCAGCTAGGTTGGAAAAGACCTCTGAGGTCAAGTCCAAACTTTGACCTAACACCATCTTGTCAAAGAGACCATGACATCCAGTCTCTCCAGGTATGGTGACTCCATCACCTCCCTGGGCAGCCGATTCCAAAGCCCAATCACTCTCTGTAAAGAATGTCTTCCTAATGTCTAAACTAAACCTCCCCTTGCCAGCTTAAGATACATTGTATTTGACAGTTATTAATGAGACATTGTCTGGTTTAATATGTATAGTTTTAGATAAATAGCAAAATCAATGTGGTTACAATGGCCCAAGCATAGCATGACAACTAAGTGTTTATAGTTCAAACGGTGCTACCTTGGCTATCCATGGTTCTAAAAAGTTTCCATGTTTCTCACCAGTTATTTTGGCAAAACAACATAAAACCAATTTATGTCATGACAGCTTTCCAAATTTCCCAAGTGTTAATAGCTAGTGATTGGAGGGCTTAACTTTAGAGACCTAATCTTCTGACTGGGCCTGTAGATGTCTGCCTTGGTACCAGTGATAGGTTCCTGTTTTCAGTCATCAACTACCAGAAGAAAATTTAATTTATTCAGTTTTAATGTCACAGAGGTAACTTATGTTTGCAACAATATTTTAACAAAGCTGGAGAGTAAATAAGTTTTCACTTTCCCTGACTAGATCTAAAATTTAACATGTAAGTATAGGATAAGTATAGGATACATGTAAGTACAGGATATGCCTTGCTATAAGTCTCCAGGGATAACGGAGGCCTAGACGCAACTGATAGATCAAAGACATCAAATATATGTCTAAATTAAAGTGCATGTGTTCCATTGCATTTTGCCATCTCATCTGGCTTAAATAATTTGCCAAATGGAGGGATTTCTCTGAAAAGTATTTCAGTAGCCTGACAAGAGACCAGTTTGTAGTAGAGCTGTCTAAAGCAACTGAAGATGTTGCCTGTGTCAGAAATACTCAGTTTAGAAGTCTTTTCTTCAAAAACATTGGAAGCATATAGGAAAAATAAGGTGTATTTTTATGTTTTGTGTGTTTCTTGAAAGCTCCAGTTTTTAAGTGTTATACTTCTAACAGGCTGAGGTATATGTGGGGGAAGACTTCCACTTTTTGCATGTATATTTGAGGAATAATTGCTGAGGCTTCTCAGAACTTCTCATTTTGTTCCCAATCACACTGTAAGTGGTTAACACCATGGATGACATTGGGTTATTCAGCATTTTTAGTGATGTAATGCAGTAGGATTTAGCCTTCAGAAAAATCTGCTATAATCTCATGCAAATTTGTACTTTAATTTGCAAATCAGAGAGGTTTGCTACTTAGATTGTCACATGTTTGCTCTTTATTGTACTCCTTTAAATAATAAATTAAAAAAAACCCAAGAATGCCTTTGTACACAGGGAATAGTGGCCCATATTCATCTTACAAATCTCATTAAGTACTTTATAATCAGCTTATAATTCTGCTTCTGTTAAGAATGTTTTAGTCCACTTCTCTATGTAATGAATAATAATTTCCCTCAGTTTTCTACCTATTTTAGGATTGTAAACCATGTGAGATAAAGATCTTGTATTTTTTTTGTTTCTTTGTTAACCTAAGCATTTGTAGTTCTATGTAACTATAAAATACTACATACTTATCGCTAAGTACTTGTCCATAGCAACATCCCAGCTAAGTATGCACAAATAACAAATTTTTCATCCAGCAGTATATATTAGAGCAACATCTGTATATTATTCCTGGGACAGTGGGAATCTCTTAATACTATGAAAAGTCTATTTTTTTTCCCCCTATTATCTGCAGCTTGGAAACAGAACTATTACCTGAAGCAGCTTTCATTTGGGCACTCAGCAATTGAGTTTACGTAGTTTCCTTACATTCTGAGACAATAGAGAAGCTTAAGGGTAATTCTTAAACATTTTTTCCAAAGAAGCAGGTGCTGGCTGCAATTTTTTTTCAATGACGAGTTTTAGTTCTTATATACCAATATAAGTTATAAATATATGTATTTCTGTCAGAATACAAGTGGTCACTTACTTAATGCTAGAAATTACCAGACAGGAATATACAATTACACATTCACGTTTTGTACATATCTGATAAAAAAAAAAAAAAAAAAAAAAGCACTTGTGTAGAAAAGGTAATTACTGTGATGATTCCCCTCTTGCCAAATAATAAAGTATTTGTAAGTACATGTATAAAGGTAGGAGGGGAGCATCATACTAATTTTGCATCAAACATGTTCTGCAGATTCCTGAGATTGTTGAACTGGTTCTAAAGACATATATCAAGGGCAATTAGAAAATAGCACAGTGTCAGCTTGCAGAAATCAGTTCTATGGGATCCCCCTCACTGATAGGAGTAGGGAGATTACAGTTTGATGAATTGAAAATAATACTGGACATGAAAAGGAAGGTGTTCTACAGATGCAAAAAAAGGGTTGGGTGAATGGTACCTAAAATCAGTAGCAGGAATTATGGTGTTATGAGAAACTTAAACTCATGCTTGTGTTGCAAAAAAAGTCCGTAAACTATGGCAATGACTAGATAGTCTGACAAGATAAATCTGCTCGATTTCTTTATCAAATATTGAATTAACCAACAGAAAACAGAAGGTGCATAAACTGTAAAACCAATGTAAATAAAGAAGAGCAGCAGCACAGACTTGTGCTAAAGGGCTGGTTTTGGAAATATGGGAAATGGAGGAATATCTCTCTCAGTGTTAATTGGGAGAATTATTTTAAGCATCAGGACAGGCATGATAGATAATAGGAACAAAGGTATTTAAATCTAAATTGCTACAATTGATCTGGAAGCAAATCTCACGCATTAATGCTCTTAACGTTAAGGGGACTGGATGATCTTTGTTCAAGAACTTGGAAGAACTGGCACAGGAAATCTCAGTCTTATAGTAGATATTGTTAAGAGGATTATAAAATCAGGAACAGAAAAATAGTAAACATGTTACTTGTATTTTAAGAGACCAAAAGTGATCTACACAGGTCGACTGCCGTTTTTATTTAAGAAAAAGAAAACAAACAAAACCAAAAAGACCCAAACCAAACAAACAACAAAAAAACCCCACAAAAACACACCCCCCCAAAATCCAACCCAAACAAACAAAAGAACCCAAAACCAAAACCAAAACCAAACCAAAAAACCTAAAAACCCCCCAAACAAAAACCAACCCCAAAAAACAACAACAAAACAAACAACAAAAAAACCCACAAACCCAAAATATGCAAAAAAAACATTTTGAAGACCAAAGTTATTGGTTATCAAGACAAATAAATAATGAGTTAAAATAACATGTGTTTACTAAATTTATTTGCTCTCTGCAATCTTATTTTCCAGAAAAAATAGTAGGTGGACTCAGGTAGCTGATTTTTTTTATAACATTACTTGGGAAATTGCTGTTTAAAATGGAAAACACACATATAAGTAAAGACTTTTAAAAGCAGATAAGGAGGTATTAAGAGAAGACAATAGAAGACTGTAAGAGGGTAAATATTTTTTCCTAAGTAAAATGCTACTAGAGTTCCGATATTTTACTTAGTTTTTTATTCATGTAGTGCCCTAGTAATATGACTTGGTGTTAAAAAACTATCACTATAGAGAAGAATCAGGCTACAGGATCTTGCAGTTGTTCAGTAGGAGGGAATGTGAGGCTTATGTGTTTGATGTCCTGAAACTTTTTGAAACTATGAAAGGAAATAGAAAGTCTATTGATAGTAATGAGCATAGGCTGACAACAACTGAGAGACAAGTTCAGTGACTCAACACTACTTACACAACTTTCATAATTGATAACCCTTTTTATAACATAATGTCAACATTGAAATGATTTGATAGGTAGTGTACAACCTAGAGCTTTATGGAAGTTTTTATGAGAATATTAATAAGATAATGTTCAAAACCATAATTTAAATCATAAATTGAAATTTATTTCATTTCCTACCACTTCATTAACCACATTGATCTTTTTAATCTATATGGTTTTCATGGAGAATTTATAAATAATAATGGCATCCTAATATTCAAAATAGAGAAATTAACCCTAAATATGCAGAATTGTCACCTCTATACATTATATTCCCATAAAATTGCAGATGAATCCACAGTTAACATGTGACTGTTAACTTTTTTTCAGTTCTTTCCTTCTGTTTTGGATAATCTCTTTTTTTTTTTAATGCATGCAAAAATTCTGTATTTTCCTTTTTTTAACAAGAAGTGTGCACAAGCAATTTAGGCTGGCAACATGTGTTTTTTGCCTATACTACATACATTGGAGTTGATCTCAATGGGTACTCGTCACTGATAGTGTATTTCAGGCTCCACAACCATTCGTTTCTCAGAGAGTATTGTGAGATTAAATACAATTATTTGAGATTAAATACAATTCACATGTTAATACAATTATCAAGTTTGATAAGGTTTTTTATTCATACTAGTCCAGAATATACTGGTCATGAGTTACCAGCTCATCTTACATAGTCTTCAAAAATCTACCATTGGTCATTATTACTATTTAGCAATAACGCTGATAAATTTTTGTTATATTAGCAGCTGGCTTTTCATCATTGCTTTAAGCGTTAGCTTTACTTTCCTAGATACATGTTTTTCCCTGTGTGTTATTATATTGTAAAGAAAATATTTGATTCAACTACTTTTGTTTGCCCCATTTTTGTAAAAATCAGAAGATGCAGTAAGTTAAACTGATCTCTTTCGAAAATTTGCACTCAGTTTAGCATACAAATTAGCATGTTAGTTCTGTACGCCCCTGATGCAGTTTGCTTCTGAACAGATATATTTTTATTGTTTTGTTGAGTTTCATATTAAAAATTTGACACTGGTAGAACAACAGTTCTTACTGCTCTTAGCATCGTCGTAATTTAGTAGGGTATGCAGTTATAGGACAAGGAGTACTGGTTTTAAACTAAAAGAGAGTTGATTCAGAATATAACATATTTGCTATAATATATATATCTTAATATATATGAGATATATAAGAAAGACATGTTTTAGAATAAGTGTGAAACACTGGAACAGGTTCTCCAGAGATATGGCAGATGCCCCAACCCCAGAAACAAAAACTCAGGTTAGACAGGGCTTTAAACAACCTGATCTAGCTGAAGATGTCCCTACTCATTGCAAGGGGCTTGGACTAGATGACCTTTAAAAGTCCCTTCTAACCCAAACCATTCTATAAAGGATAATGGCTGGAAACACCACAAGGTAAACTCTTCCTCTGGTGTCTGCTAGTGCACTTACATGTATGAGAAGAGGCAAAGAAAATAGTCTGGAGGACTTCAATTTAACAGATACAGACCTTATTCAATTCTTAAGTGAATTTTCTGATATGACTAGTAATTTAAAAGCTGAGTGCTGTGGGAGGAAAAACTATGTGGAACTGGAAATGCAAACAATACTCTCTTTGGTTCTCCTTCCCCCAAAGAATAGAATGGAAAGGTATTCACAATTTTGCAATGTTAATAGGCTGATTAAAAACCAGGTTTATAGGACACACTCTTTATTCCTCCCTCTTTAGATGCTTCATTGAGTAGTAGGAAATCCAAGACTCCTAAGACTTTTAAGAGAGAGAAAGAGGATAGCTCCTCACTCTATAGTCCAATGCAACTACATGTCTGAAACTGAGAAATGCCTCCAGATAATATAGTTCCTGCTACAAATGTACTTTGTCCATTACCTAATTAATTTTAGTGGAAAATACTCAAGGAGACCTTGTAGAGAAAACTAGAACCTAGGATTCCTCCATCTCTGAGAAGAGTCATTATCACTTGTAGATTTCTTTTTGTGTCTCTTGTCATTGTCCCTACAGCTTCTTCATGCCTAGTCTAGATTCTGCATGAATAGGGAAGATGGACTGCACTGTTCTCCTATAGCCTAAATTCTAATGGTCAGGGCAGTGTTCTGGTAACCAAGGAATCAAATGAAAATTTGCTTTCAATTGCTTTTCTTTTCTTTTGTCTCTGACCCCCCTTCCCTCCACAAACAGAAATTGTGCTTTAACTGATTTCTTAAAGAACTCGGTTGACCTGAATTGTATATGATTGTATATGATATACCAAAATGCTTATCCAGTCCAAACCCATTATGTCACTAAAGTTAATGTCACTAGAAGTTTTTATCTGTTGCCTTTTTTTTTTTTTTTTTTATGTGAACTGATTAGCAAATTATTATTGGTTTGAACATGAAGAATTTCACAAGTCAACCTCTACTGGAATTATAACAAAAATTCTTTACTGGTTAAAGTCTCTAACTTTAAGTTAACCCTGCATTATGCAATATTGTGCATTCCACTTTGCTCGCGAGTCCTTTAACTGGTTTGTAATACTGTATAGTAACTTCATATACGCCCACGCTCCTTCTGCAACTCTGTTTCTGAATGAAATTAGCTGAGTCAATAGGTGCTATGCTTTGTGCTGAACTTAATACTAGATAAAACCAGATAAATTGTAACACAGATGCAGGACATATTCATTCACAGATTTCAGATGTGGTAGGTGACACAGGTCAGTGCCGACAAGTTCTTTCTCAAGATAGTACAGGTCATTATGTAAGTCTAGTGTTGAAAATGTCAGTGCCCGTTAGTGATCGGGCAAGTATGTAGTGAGATAAGTGCAATATGAAATAATAACGATGGTGCAGATTTGTGTAGCATTTGGTGTTAATATTTCATAATAAGCATAACTATCTTAGAGAAAGCAATAGACAACTGCAATAGATGTGATTTTTTTCATATTCAGATTAATCACATGATCTTTCAGCTTTTGGACTTTTGTTTGCATTCTTTTCAAATGCCTCTGGTATAAATTCCTAAACTAACTGGGAGGGGTGGAATGGGGGTGCGTTTTACATAAAGCATGAACATAGCATAACAGTTCTAATGGCTTACCTGTTCCTCTTAAAAGTCATACTGAATATTTAGGTTTTTCTGAACATGGTTATATACTTTGTTTTGTAATCTTAGTGAAAAATGCTAATTTTCATTCTCATTATTTGTAACTCTTGGAGTCTGCTCTCTATCATGGTTGTATTTAAACATCAAAAAAAGAAAACCCCATCTGTGTAGATTAGTAGAACATAAATGATGCTAGATTCCCTTTAAATTTTGGAATCTGTTGTACTTTTGTGCTGCAGATCTTCAAAGTACAGTAATATACAAATGCTCCCTTTTTATTACACAATTGAAATAAATGCCATTTCACTGTCAGTACACTTGACATTCAAGTACTTTAATATTTGATTCTTCTTTCAGAGTGGCATCAACTCTATTAGGGCTCATTTGGGGTACTGTAGAGTTGGGACAAGCTTAATGAAATAGCATCTATATAAATGTGACATTCAATAGTTTATCATGTTACTCCCAAGTTCACCCACACCCTAATCAAATACAAAGTCTTATCACACGTTTTAATGTCACTGAAGTTGCAGCTGGCTTGGATACTCCAGGATTTCCTGCCCAAAAGGACAAGGGGTTGTTGGAAGTTTAAGACATCTTAATACAGCCTAAACCATTTAAAAACAACAGCAAGTAAACAACGTATACCCGGGCATGCTGAAGTATAAAAGCTTGTTTTACATTTCACTAGAGGTGAATTCTGCTTCTGCGCGCCTCTTTTCCTGCAGGTTTTTGGCCTTCCATGCAAAATTATCAGCGCTTTCTGTCCCCCGGGAGGCATATAGGCCGTTCTAAGAAAGGATCCCCCGCGTCGTTTTCTCCAGTGCCCCGTCTTTCCCTTCCATCCCGGGCGGGTGGGAACGTCAGGGCAGAAAGCGCGGTGCCGGGAGAACCCACCTAGAGGGCCCCCTTGACGCCAGCACAGCCTCTGCTAGGCAGAGAGCACTCTCCGCAGCCGAGCCCAGTCAACTGCAGGGACAGTGCCACGCAGCCCGACACTGTCCGGGGCTGCCGCTGCTGCTGCTGGGCGGGGAGACCAGGAGCCCGAGGGGAGGCCGGAAATTCTCGTCTGGGAAAAGGAAGAGAGAGCCTGTTGACTCTGCATTTGCTTCAAAATAGAAGCCGTCTCTGTAGCCTGGGCTCAAGAATCTTTCCGAGGATACTTACCAGAGCGTAAGGAGTGATTACTGCTGGGAGCTGAACTGGGGAAAAAAGGACAGCAGAGAACGAATGCTTAGGTAACACGATAGCTTTGCTTTCGTTTTGCGACTACAAATTGATGCACGTGGGTTTATATACCAAAACAGAACTAGATTCTGCAGTGAGAGGCGATAGCTTAGTCATTTTACTTAAAGGGAGCAGGCAACCTTATTATGGGGTTAGACAGCAAAAATGAATTTGGCCACAGTATGATATCTCTTGATGGTACCTAACTGTAGTCCTGTCCTATGGAGTGGAAAAAGCATACTTCTTTCTTTCTTAGCTGAAGAAACAAAGTCACAGTATTAAATTCAAAAGAAGTTTGGAGTTGTACAAGGCTATTAACATCATCCTGTTCCCTGGGCTTCTAAGAAAGGAAAACTGCATTAAATTGATCACAGATGAATATGTGTCTAAGAAAGAAGAAAAAGCAATATTCATTTCTGAACATGGCAAAGCAATCTGAAGTTACACATCTCCCCCTAAACACTGATTTGGTACAGATGGCAGGAAACTATCTTTTAACTAACCTTTCCCAACTGTCCAAAATGCTGCATATGAAGATGCTTTAATTCACAGTCAAAGCACTTGGATTTTTATCAAGGCAAACTGTTGGCATTGTCAGAACAGTTTCTGTATACTGATTAGTTTAATGTTTCTTTAAAATAGCAAGTGATGCATAAATGGATGGACGTGTACCTAGAAAACTCCGTGAGAAGTCTTTCATTGGATCCTGGGAATTTTTATTTTTGTGGATTACAGTAATTCTGGCAATAACCCCTGCTGTTGACTGCTCATGCAGTTGTTCTGGCATGCATCTATGAATACCATAACAGATAAATCTGGCTGACAAGGAAAACACTAATGTTGGAAGATCTGTGAACATGATGCATGTGAATAATTTCCCCTTTAGGAGGCATTCATGGATATGGTGAGTAGTCAACACACATTATAGACTGTTAGACGCAAAATGCTTGTTTGCAAAATACTGTGGCAAATACCAGCTGCTATGTTTTTCCCTAAATTAATGTCAAAAAGGGCTAATCTAGGTATGAGAAAAATGAAAATCTTACAAAGGTAGTGATGAAGTAATATGACTTTGGCACTCCTTTGCCTTTACAAAATAGGTGAGTAATAAAAATTGTATTGTTATGGTCATGTTTTCTTATAACAGTATTTTAAGCAGGGAGATGTGTTTTCTTCCTATATCAAAGGAACAGTTTTCCCCATTTCTGTCTTAGCCTGACTTGAAGGACATAACAGACATATTTTCCCCCTATGATATTGTTTTGTTTGTCCTGGAACTTATTTACTTATATACTTTCAAGTGACCTAAAACCAGGAAAAAATGCTCTTTCATATGGGAATTCAGTAATCTTTAATAAATGCCTTTGTATGGTAGGTTCTCAAATGTGATTGCTTGAAAGTCAATCCTATAGCATTAAAATCCCTGTATCATCATTAAAACATGTTTTCTCTTTGAATCATGGGCGTCTATAGTTCTTCCTGACTGAAAAAACCCCTTTCTACTTTCCGTGCAATACAGTGCAGTTAACTTGCTTATAAATTCTACCAGTGGTTGTTGCGTCATGCCTTGCTCCTGATGTTGGGAATCATTGCCTTGGTTAGTGCTTAGTGACTAATTTAACTAAGGTAAAGATATTCTCCCATAAAACTTTTGCCCTTTGAGTAAATATTGAGTCTTTCAGGATATTAGAAGGAAACGTTAGAGAAGCCGTTTTAAGAAAAACCCGCA
>VXAY01003533.1:12445-32670 GCA_013399855.1 Oxyruncus cristatus | reverse complement strand
GATAAAAATATAAACCTTTTTAAAATATGGTGTATTATTTCAAATATCCAGGATTTAATGTTGTGTGAGCAGTCAAGGGGGGATTGTGTCTTTTGCGTTAAGCCCTCTATGTGGATTTAGGGAAAGAAGAACCAAAAAGTGTTGGCCCTCAGAGAAGGGTTTGATTAGGAACCGATATGATTTTGGAAGTGTAATGAGAATTCCAGTATCTGAACCCTCCTAGGAACCTTAGCAATAGGTAGGAACTGACAGCTGGCAAAAAGCAGCTATAAAATACATGTTTCAAGGCAGTATGACTGGGAGCACTACTGTTTCAGACAGATAAGCTTAACTGTAATGTGAATGGACTCTAAAGGGTGTATAAAACTGAGACTGAAGTAGACAAAAAAGGGGTATTTTTTTCTGAAATTGTTTCAAAGAGTTTGGACTGTAGAGAAGCAAATACAAAATATATTAAAGGGGTGCAGTGGGTGGGTTAAGTTATGTCTTGGGTGAGGATGAAGTTAGTCCTAGAAATACTGATACACATTTGTGATGATAGTAGGAGTAGGATTTTATAACAACATTACACACTATACAACATAAATTATGTATTAACAATATGCAGCCTACTGCCATTCACACTGAAAGTTATTTTAGAAACATTTGTTGCTGAGTTAACGTAACCTGGCTTTCCTTTCCATTACATTTTATCTGTATTTGTGGTGATAAACCAAATAAACATGGCATTCAATTTTAGCTTGCCTGATTGCATAAGCAAATACTGCATGTGTCTTTTAGCTTTACCATAAGGAAAATAGAAGTGAGAAACCCATGTCCAAGAATAGCTGTCTTTAAACTGGCAAAGGTTTAAAATTAATCCAAGGTGAATATATCGACTTCAGAATCAAAAGTGTAACCTATGACTATTCATCCTTTTCTACCAACTTTTGGCCTATTAAGATTGAATGAAATTTAGTTTGGTTACCAAGACAGTGTGTAAAGAAAAAAATAATCCTTTCTTGGTTCCTTTTAAATCCCACCATATTTACTTGACCATTATTGCACTATATATTTAATGAAAAACAATGCAAATGCATGGTAATACAAGTTATCCCTTGCCTCATACTAATTTTATTACGGACTGGTTTTTCAAGAGCATCTTAGTATCGAAGTTTATCATCATTAACCATCAGTCTTGGATTACCAGGGAGGTCCCAGATGACTGGAGGCTGGCCAATTTGACACCCATCTGCAAGAAGCTCTAGAAGGAGGATCTGGGAACTACAGGCCTGCAGCCTGACCTTGGTGCCTGGGAAGGTCATGGGACAGATCATCTTCAGTGTGATAGTGTGGCATGTACAGCACAGCTAGGGGGTCAAACCCAGCCAGCAGGGTTTAGGAAAGGCAGGTCCTGCCTGAGCACCTGATCTCCTTCTATGACCAGGTGACCTGCCTAAGTGGATGAGGGAAAGGCTGTGGATGTAGTCTACCTGGACTTCAGCAGGGAGTCCTTGATCTTCTGGAGGTCAGGAAGGCTCTGCAGAAAGATCTGGACAGGCTGGATCGATGGACCAAGGTTCAACAGGGCCAAGTGCCGAGTTCTACTCTTGGGTCACAACAACCCAAGGTAGTGTGACAGGCTGGGGGCAGAGTGGCGGGAAAGCTGCCTGGTGGAAAAAGACCTAGAGGTGCTGGTCCACGGTGGTTGAACATGAGGCAGTAGTGTGCCCAGGTGGCCGAGAAGACCAATGGCATCCTGGCCTATATCAGCAATAGTATGGCCAAGAGGACCACGGAAGTGCCTATACTTGGCTCTGGTGAGGCCCCACCATGAATCCTGTGTCCAGTTTTGGGTGTCTTAATACAAGAAGGACATTGATGTGCTGGAGTGAGTCCAGAGAAGGGCTACAGAGCAGAGGGAGCTGGGGTTGTTTAGCCTGGAGAAAAGGAGGCTCAGGGGAGACCTTATCACTCTCTACAGCTACCTGAAAGGAGATTGTAGCTGGATGATGTTGGTCTCTTCTTCCTGGCAACTAATGATAGGACAAGAGGAAATGGTCTCAAGATGTGCCAGAGGAAGTACAGGTTGGACATTAGGAAGAATTTCTTCACTGAAAGGGTTGTTCTTCACTGAAAGCATTGGAAAGGAC
Source organism: Oxyruncus cristatus (assembly GCA_013399855.1). Classification (NCBI taxonomy): domain Eukaryota; kingdom Metazoa; phylum Chordata; class Aves; order Passeriformes; family Cotingidae; genus Oxyruncus; species Oxyruncus cristatus. Next base: position 30,538 of record VXAY01003533.1, on the reverse strand, counting down.
TGCCCAGTGAACTGGTGGAATCACCATCCCAGGAGGTGTTCAGGAAATGACTGGACATGGCACTTACTGCTATAGTCTAGTTGACAAGGTGATGTTCAGTCAAAGGCTGGACTCAGTGATCTTGGAGGTATTTTCCAACCTAAATGGTTCTGTGATTAGTAAATCCCTGAATTAATGCAAGTGTTAATAAGGTTCTGTCTTCTGTTTTTGCCAGTGTTTCAAACTAACCGTAGTGAATTGTTTATTTTTGCATTGTATGAAACTCTATATGATCTTCAGCCAGCCAAAATTGGTTTGGCTTTCCATTGTTATGCAATGTCTTCCACTTTATAAAAATAGAATATGCAACTGTGAAGAAAACTGATGGAAGATGAAGATCTTTATGCTAATACATGAAATCAGCTTTTTTTATGTTCTTAGGACATGATGAGTCACCTCAGCTCACGAAGTTATGGGGAACTGAGTCTGACCAGTGTTATGCCATTCTCATGGCATAACTCTTCACTTCTAAACCCAGTGTTTCATGCTGGTATTTATTCATTTTCTTGTTCTAGAAATACTTGCATATTATAGTGGAGGAAGAAGAAAGTCTTCTTTCCCACCTGCATTTCAACACATGTTTAACTAGTTTTTCAAATATTTTATTACTTAACAAAAAAAACTGTAGAGGAATATCTCAGTGCCTCCTTTGGAAATCTGGATTTGAATCTGAATTTGTGAAAAAAAGAATCAAGATTTCTTAAACTAAGAAACAATCTGTTTAAAACCAAAAAATTTTGGTCTCTGTGGCCAGTAGATTTCCACAGTACTGCTAAATATGAAAGGTCACCTTATTCCTTGTTTTCTTATGCTCAGTGGCAGGTGTAACTTTCCTTCAGGCATTATCAAAGTTTAATCCCCAAGTTAGAATAATTGTAGTAAGATGTAGTAAGGTACTGACTGAAACAAAGAGTTTTATTTCAAGGTATCTTAAGCCTTTTCCTTTGTATTTCTAACACCTTATTTGCCCAGTAGCACCTAACCAGCATTCAGCATGGTGAATGTCAGGGAAGAGATGAAATAATTTCTACTATTTGCAAAATAGGAGAAGGCTTCATTTGTTTATTATTTATCTTAGCAGTCTTTTGACTGCTGTAATGTTTGCATGTGAAAAGTTGAAAGTTCTCCACATGCCCTACTTGGCTGAGCCTGACAGAACCCCTGGTTGGTGGGTTAGATATATATCTGTATATGTAAATTACATTCCTCACCACAGAAGTGCTCTATAGTCTTCCACACAATAGTTATGGCACTTTTTCATGCAGAATTTCTGTGCAGGCAAGATAACTTAACTACATGAGCTAATATAAACTGTCATTGCTCAATTTGTGTAGATGAGTATCCTGTTGGAATTTTAATCTATTGTTCCAGAATGAGATCACATGACCTGCATTTTTGGATTACTACCTACTATTACTACTATGTACTCGTATTTATATTACCGCAACTGAGTCAGACTAAACTTTTTAATCTTTGGAATGTGTATCTAGCCAAAGCCTTTTGCTCATCTGTCCTCAGCATATAATCTGTAAATAAAGTTATTTCCTACCTCGGTCCTTTTGATGCACTACAATTTTTGTTTTTTGTATTGGAAACACTTTGAAACACTAAGTCTCATTATGAGTACATCTTTTAACCAGTCATTTTCAGGCTATCCTGTGAACTTGCAGAAAGTCTTGCTGTTGCTGTGTATAATTGTGATTTATATCTTCTTGGAAAATCAAGTCACAGTAGTAGAAATTAAACTGAAGCTTCTTTTCCTCATAAAAACCCTGTTGAGTGTTCATGCTGTTCCTTTGCAGTCTTTTCACTCTTACCTACTAACAAAGGATTGTCTTCTCTTCTTTGGGAAGACTTAATCCATAGATGCAGTTTGACTCATCAAAAATTACCCTGTGCCACTACTTCCTAAGTATAATTTAATAATGAAGAAAAAAAAACCTGTTTAAATTATTGTTCCAGTAAACATGATTGATTATATATTAATAAATGCTTTTTCATTTATAAACTATAATTGTAAGTAGATTTCTGTGTGCTTATATTTTTTCTAAACTTTCTGGCCTGAGTTTAGTGGATATGGTCTTTCATTCACAGAGCGATTCAATTAAGGAATTTGTCTGCTACTTTGAAAAGGAATTATAGTGTTAAATATTTTGGTAAATTAACAGGTTTACTTGAAATCCTTTTACTTGGCATTCAGAGACAACCAAAGAATTGTCCATGTCTGTAAGTGAAGATTGACTGTTTTCTTTGATATTTTCTACGCAGTATTTGTGGGCAGGGAGAATAGTAGAGGGAGGGGAGAGAAGAACAACAAAAAATGTTGAAAGCTGACAAAAAATGAAGAAGGTTGGTTAAGAATTATAATTTACAGGTTATTATACTTTCTTCTCATTAAAATAGAAATAGGTTTCACTGGTACACTATACTAAATGGCAATTTTTATGCTAATATTAATTTCAGTATTGTCTGCTGAAACCTAAATTGAGTACATGATACTTGATATTTTTTGTGACTCAATTAACTCTTTGATCATAGTAGAATGATTTAAGATAATTGGTATTTTAACCATTACAAAATATAAGAATATTTCCAGTAAAAGCTACTTGTCAATGGATGTTAATAAACAGAATAATTTTCCCTGTGTGACTCACTCCATGGAATTAGTGAAATGGAAGGCACAAAATTAAAGGCTTCAAAGGAGTGGATAGAGCCAAGTACAGCATCTGAAAAAAAGGCATGAACAGTTTTTCTTAGGAAACTGATTTTCAGGTGTCCAATCCATTTATACTGGAAGCATGTAAAAATACTAGCAGAAAGAAGGAGCATTTATTTTTCTACTTTTAAGACTGGCTAACTTGATATTCCTGGATTACCTTGAGAATTTATTATTATTTTTAAAAATGTATATGAAAAAATGGTATGAAAGTTTGTATTTTGTCTTATATAGGGTGTAACCCTTCTGCTCTTGAGAACTGAATAAAACAATTGCCTGAATATTAAAACTAGTTGAACTCTGGAAAGCTATAGTGAAATTGAGTATACTTAAGTCTCCAATTCAGCTGTGTAAAGGAATCTGTTTCTTTTAGTTTTATTTGGCTTAGTTAATCTCTCAAGAAGATGATCTCTGGTCTACTTATGCCACAACATTTAGAAAGGCTTTATTCAGTAACATTGCAAAAAACATGGAAGATTCATTTTTTTTTCCCTAAGTGTTATGGCTTCATATTTTTAATTGTCTGAAGAAATTGGTTTACATTGCATCATTATTGTGTCATTTTAATTGGTTTACTTTGGTATGGCAGATGTCAGTTTGTTCCCTTCATGAAAACAGAGAATTCTTATAGAGGTGAAAAAAGATAACTTCACTCTTTCTATCTGCAATGAAATGTAGCTCCTTATTTAATGATTTTTGTTTAACACTGATCACATTCTTAGTTTCAGCCACTAACAAATGGACAGATTTTTAATGTCAGTAGCTAAGGATTAAATCACATGTATCATCATATGGATGTAACTCCAACAGAACATTGACGTGTCCTTCACAAGTTGTAGGGCTTGACACAACAGTTATTAGATGAAATTCTAAGGTCAGTTCTATGCCTAGTTGAACAATAACATGATCTTTCGAACATTTTAAGAAAAAAAGATGTTCCTTATTGTGCCATAGCATTGTATATTTCATTCCTTTAATGTGTCTTGTTCTGCATTATTAATTGATTTATTGTTCTTTACAAATTTATTTGAACAGATTTTACAGAACAAGTTCTTAAACCATTAGGGTTTTTAAGAGTGATTTGTTTTCTGTTGATGTCAGTATACCCTCTGTTACTTACAAACAACTTAAAGTTTTTAGTTTAAGTTCCTTTAAGCTAGAAAAATATACATCTCCCTTGTAATAGACCTTGGAAACTCAGAACTGGGCAAGCCCTTCACGGTGAAATAGACTTTTTGGTAGCAGTAGAAGCATCGACCACAGAGGCACATAGACCCCAGTGGTATGTACATACGCATACTAGGGAAGCAATGTTTTAAAAGTTGGTTTTGGTTACCATTGTATCTGTGACAACCCACCCCTCTATATTCTCTGTAGGCAAGTAACGCCTTAAGAGAAGTGAGTAGATTTTAGTTGTCAAATGATTGATTGCAGTGTTACTTTCATTTAGTGTACGATTAAATACTTGAGACATGTTAAAAATAGCAGGCTAACTGTGTTTTAGACTGCTATTTTAAGCCGAAAATTTGGTTTGATGGATCTGAACTTTAGTTGATATTTTTTATATTTACCAAATACTGACCAATTAAAAATCATCTTAATTCATCAAATTATAGAATGGTTTGGTTTGAAGGGGCCTTAAAGATTCATCTAGCTCCAACATCTGCCATGAGCAGGGAACCTTCCAGGTTACTAAGAGCCCCATCCAGTCTTATCTTCAACACCTCTGGGGCTGGGGAGTCCACAACCTCTCTGAGTAACCTGTGCCTCACCACCCTCACAGTAAAGAATTTCTTCCTAGTATGTAATTTAAACCTCTACCCTTTCAGTTTAAAGCCATTTGCCCTTGTTCTATCACTACATGCCCTTGTAGAAAGTCCCTCTCCAGCTACCTTGTAGGCCCTGTTTAGATACTGGAAGGTGCTATAAAGCCTTCCCCAGTTTGAACAGCCCTGACAATCTCAGCCTGTCTCCATAGGAGAGGTGCTCCATCCCTGTGATCAACTTAGTGGCTCTCCTCTGGGTTCGCTAGGTCAATGTCTTTCTCGTGTTGAGTGTCCCAGAGCTGACTGCAGCACTCCAGGTAGAGTCTCACCAAAGTTAAGTAGAGGGGCAGAATCCCTCACTCGACCTGGCCACACTGCTTTTGATGCAGCCCAAGATACAGTTGGCTTTCTGGGCTGCAGGTGCGCACTGCTGGGTCATGTTCAGCTCTTCATGCACAAATACCCCTAAGTCTCTCTTCCCAAGGCTACTCTCAAACTGTTCTCTGATTAGTAATTTAATTAGCATAGTAAGTATAGTAATCGAAAAAGGAGTGAGGCATGTCATCCATACCTACTCTCAGAACTTCAGACAGAAGAACAAGTATGCCTCGTGTGATATCTAGATACATTCAAAAGTGTCAGTACTCAACTAAATTAAAATGTACACATTAAGGACAAAATTAAGCAGTTTTAATAGGATGGATTTAGTGAAATCACAATGTACAGATCATGCCATCCTCTAACAGCAGATTTATTTATTAAAAAAAGTACTGGTGTGAGAAGTAAATATATTTAGCTTTGCATTTGATTGCATCCATTCATCAGTTAATGTATATTTAGGCATCTAAATAATAACTTAGGCTTCCAACTTCAGATACTTTACTTAATTCTTAAACTCTGATAGAGGTATTTCATCCAATGTTTTTCAGCTCCTTCTTCAGCAACCTTCTTGAAATCTGTCACCCTATTTTTTTCTTATTCATTATAAAGTATCATTTTATGCAACGGGTCTCATGGCACAACTGCCCTAACAAACATGGCCTGTAACTGCTATTGGGCTCCCGTGTTTTGCCTTTCCTCAATATTTTAATTTGTAAATAGTGGGTTGGAACCTTTACAGATATTCCAAATTAGCCATACAATTTCATTTTCTATATTTGATTCCTGTGTATATTCTACTATCTGACAGTTTTTTTGTCTGTCATCCATAATGTCATCTTTGTAGTGTGTTACCCTCTTGTTTCCAAATAGGACACGAACCAAACAGACGCAGTGAAATAAAAATTATCACTTTCCCCAGAAGCTACTTAGAGGTTTGAGGTATGAAGAAATTTATACATGGGAGAAAAGTGGGAGATAAATTCCTTGAATGCTAGGGTAGTGTCATACAGAAAAGCCTATTTTCATGTATAGGCTGAGATGTACCCAGCTCTACATCCACTTATTTTTTTAGGTACTTTCAGCCCTTCCACACTTCTTAGTGGTTGTCTCAGATGCTGAGAGCATAGTTTTCTTGTCTGTACTGTAACATAGAGATCTTGAGATTTGGAGATTGGTGAGAGAAATTTCTTGAGAAATGGAGATTTGGCGAGGGTTACGAATCAACAGATACCTTTTCTTTCTCTTTTACTGTTTGGACTTTTCACCTCAAGTGTCCTGGGAAAACTCTTCAATTTGAAAGTACAGCAGATGCTGTGCAGTTCTCCCAGAGAGTTTTCAAGTCTTTTAAATAACTGGCATAGAAAGTGGTCTTTCTTATGGAATATCTGTAGCAGAGTAACCTGTCCTATGAAGGTATAATAATCCTAGAAATTGGTCAGATAAGAAGAGAACTGCTGTGTTTTTGGTTTTGTATTGCCCTTTCTAATCCAACAGTATTTGGAATATCCAGCCCACGAATACTGAAGTACCCTTTCCAATATTAGGCAGATTTTTAGGAAGGGGGATTAGTTTGGGATATTAGACATTATAGCTGGATAAAAATATGGTTAAGGTCCTGTAGTGGTTATCTATATAATAAATATTTTTAAGTTTTAACTGCTGTTATGCTTAAGTCATTGAAGCATATGTTGTTGAGCTATATGCTATACAGTATCTTTAGCAAGAATGACATCTCTATCCATGGTATAATTCTCACAACCTAATAATATTTCGTTCTACAGGATTTCATTTTGAATGGAGATGTGGCTTGTGGTAAAGTAACTGTCACTGCAAATGCCAGAGTCACAAAAAGATATGCATGCTGAGCTGCAGCTGAGCTAATATCTACCTATTTATGGCAGCCAAGCAGGAATCAGAGATTAAGTCATAATAAGGTAGGGATTGTACCAGCTAGAGGCTCACTTGTTTGTTCCATGGAGTAGAAGAAGGATTTTAGAGAAGATGATTTACAGCATTGCTTATCCCCTGAAAAGTGACTATGAATAGAAGTTGTAGGAGTTTTTTTGTGCGTAATGCACATTTTTGAATGCAATCCTACTATAAAATCAGATACTCAGGCCATTGTTTCATTCATTCTACAACATATTAAAACAAAAAATTCTGATTTGAAAAATTACATAACTTCCTGAAACAGAATACATGAATGTATCAGACTGTACCTTTAAAACCTGTAAAATAGAAAAGATCTGATCAGATAAGTAGTGGTGTTTGTATTAAAAATAATAAATAAGTAAATACATAAATAAACCAATCACTAATGAAAACAAACATACCTGCAAGATTTTCAGTCTTTCTCTTTGCAAGTTTCATTGAAATGTTTAATTCCTGCCACCCCTTGCCCCCCCAAAAAAATCAAAAGTAGCGCTTTTGATAAAGATTTTGATACTTGGAAAATATAAAATAAGTAAGCATAATTGTGGCTGTGAATTCAAGTTCACTGTTTTCCTGAAATGCCATTTGCTTTCCATATATTCATCGTACATAATACTGAATGTTAATCAAGCGGACAGATACAGAATGCTGGGCAGGAAGAAGTGCTTTGAAGTTGTAATTTATATATAAAAGTATTTATATATGTTTTTTTTTCTCTGTTTTCTTAAGGAAATGCAGCCTACAAGGTCATATGCATCTGTTTCCCCCCCTTTTATACCTTTGGAACTTGTTTTATGATTTCAGCCAAATTTTGGATGATAGACATTTTAAAACTTAACTTGATCTATAAAACAGCGTTGGTTAGAAAATGCCTTCAGTTTGTGCTATCACTATGGGAAGGACTTCTGTGACCTGGTGATGCAACTCCTGCCAGTGGCTGGCCTAGCAAAGCCCTTGCAGAGCTTGCTGTCAGCTCAGTGCTTCTTGCCTCCTGTACCCTCAACTCAAGTTTGCGCAGGTGAGGAGAGGGAGATCTTTAAGCTTCGCGTTCTTCGTTGCAATTCATGTGTACTGTGAAAATGATGCCAGTGAAGTCTGTTACATATACATGGGTAAGAAACAGTGGAGTCAAAGCATCAACCATGCAGACATGTTCAGGAAAGAAACAGAATGGAGTCTGCAGTAATGATAAATCTCTGATAGCTAGAGACTTTAAACATCATATTCTGAATATTTTAGAAATCCCCTTATAAAGATCTTAAGTGCTTTAGCTGCCTCTGAAACCTTGAAGAAGAATGATCTCACAGAATGGTAGTCTAGTCCAGTTGTGTTACTTGTTATCATTATCAATAACGTAGTTAAGAGCAAGGATTGGGAAAGCACCAGAACATCTCAGAACAATGATGATATAATATTTTCCTTTCTAAAAATGTGCTCAGTATTTTAACTTCTAGTTACAGAAAACACAGAATGAGATAATTAGAAGCATATTTAAATTTTGTAAAAACCTACTCTTCTTTCCTCTTCACCAGTGCTTCAAGTGCTCTAAAAATGCTGAATATTCAAGATGCCTGAGTTTTAGATTTCAGAAACATAATTTGAGAACATTTGGAATGAGATTTGTCATAGCAACAGTTACTGCTACAGGCTTTAAGATGTATCGTATTTCTGATATCAAAAGAGTCTTTGGCATCCTGGATAAATTTTGCACTATCATTAGTATTTGTTAGGCAATACTTTGAAGAAAGCACAGATGTGCTTGTATGTCTTAAAAAAGTAAGGAGGACTTTTTTTCTGGTGTTCTGAGTCTCTTGGTGGAGTACAAAGAATGAAAGAATGATTTGGGTTGGAGGGGACCTTTAAAGGTCAGCTAGTCTAACTCCCTCAGCTAAGCAGGCACATGTTCAACTAGATCAGGTTACTTGGAGCACTGTTCCAGCTTGACCTTAAATGTTTCCAGAAACAGGACATCCACCACCTTTGTGGGCAACTTGTTCCAGTATTTCACTACCCTCATTGCAAAAAATTTCTTCTTTAGATCTAGACTGAGTCTACCCTCCTCCCTTTTAAAACCATTACCCCTTGCCCTATCACTAGAGGTTCTGCTAAAAGGTCCCCACCTCTCTTATAAGACCTCTCTAACTACTGAAACACCACAAAAAGGTCTCCTTGGAGCCTTCTCTTCTCCAAGCTGAACAACCGCAACTCTCTCAGCCTTTCCTTGTAATAGGAGTGTCCCATCCCTCTGATCATCTTCATGGCCCTGCTCTGAACTCACTCCAACAGGTCCCTGTCTTTCCTGTGCTGAGGACTCCAGACCTGAACGCTAGGTCTGTCTCACCAGAGCACAGCAGAGGGGCAAAATCAGTTCCCTCGACCTGCTACCCTTTGGCTTTCTGGGCTATGAGTGCCCCTTGCCGGCTCATGTCCAATCTCTCATTCACCAGCACCCCCAAGTCCTTCTTGGCGGGGCTGCTCTCAATCTCTTCATCTGCCAGCCTGTATTGATGCTGGTTGTTGCCCCAACCCAGATTCAGGACCTTGCACCTGGCATTGTTGAACCTCATTAAGTTCATGGATTCACTTCTTTAGCTTGTTGAGATCCCTCTGGATGGCATTCCGTGCCCTGGGCTTGTCAACCACACAATTCATCTTGGTGTTGTCTTCAAACTTGCTGAGGGTACATTGAAACCGGCTGTCTGTGTCATTATAAAGATAATAAACAGTACTGATCCCAGTATGGACCCCTGAGGGATACCAGACATCACTGGTCTCCATCCAGACATTAAGTTATTGTTAGCTACCCTTTGCATGAGACCATCCAGTCAGTTCCTCATCCACTGAGTAATCCATCTGTGAAATCCATCTCTCTCCAATTTAGAGAAGAATGTTGTGGGAGATCGTGTCAAAGGCTTTAGAGAAATCCAGATAAATGAAATCCTTAATTCTTCCCTTGTCCACTGGTGTAGTTGCTCCATTATAGAAAGCCACTATGTTGATCAGGCAGAACTTGTCCCTGATGAAGTCATGCTGGCTGTCTTGAATCACCTCCTGGTCCCCCAAGAACCTCAGCACAGCTTCTAGGAGAATCTCTTTCATGATCTTCGCAGGCACAGTGGTGCGGCTGACAGGTCAATAGTTCCCACAGTCCTCCTTTCACCCTCTTTAAAAACAGGTGCAGTGTTTCCCTTTTTTCCAGTCACCAGGGACTTCACCTGACTGTCATGATACTTAGGTAGCTAGAATCAAGATTTCTATGTGAGTCTTTTATGAATTGATGCAGTTTCCTTTATAGGAAAAAAAAAATCTGATATCATTGAATTATTTTTCTTTACATTAGAAGTCAGGACAAGGGAGTAAACAAGATCTCTTCCAAGTTGGAATATTCTGTGATTCTATGTGATTCTGTGGAATGGTGTACCAATGTATTCAGTGATACATATTCTTACTGTACAGAGGTTTTCAACTCTTGAACACCAGAATTTCTCATGCACTATGAAATTGAATGGCAAATATCAGGTTTTTGTTTTCTAAATATAGATCTGCAGTGATGGGAGATGGCTGATGGCACAATCAAAGAGAATTCTTCTTAGAAAGGCCCCAAAAATTTAAGGAAAGTTACTCTTGATAAAGATGTGCTTGAGATGTTAAATGTCTTGCCTGTGGATCCTTTATTGTCTCAGAGTTTTAAGGGCAAGTTTAACCAACATTACTAGGCAAATTTATCTATAGTTCTATTGGATTTTCTAATACTTTTCTGTTAGAGCTATTTGGCAAAATAGAAGAAATCGATGGGGTTTAATTGGCCTTTTGAACAGCCTTGGAATAGCATTTTGGAGAAATGCATGGAAGTAATTGACTGTTGCATGTTAAAAATAGCTGTGAAAAGGTTTGTAGGATGTGGAGCCTGTGACAACAGGCAGTGTTACCCAGAATATCCCTTCTGGTAAATGAATTTTATTCCTTTTTTTTTTTTTTAATTGGCTATCTTCTTTCATAATGACTAAGTAGTATTATCTGTCATTTCCGAGGACTATACTTTGGCGGTTACAGGGCTATCTGTTAGAATTTAGTGTTGCAACTGATATATTTCAAATAGTTATTCTGTTGGATCTGTAATATAGGTAATATATAAAATGTGTAAATTTAAGGTATATTTTAAATTATCTTTGATAGCCATTTGGTTCTCTTTGTATTTTAACTATTGATGTTGTTCTTTTAAAATAATGTAGCAATTATTTTCCTGTCTGAAAATAAATCACTAGAGGCTAGGGATTTTTTCTTAATGTTTTTTCTTAAAGGTTTTTTTTTTTGTAAAGTTACTAAAACAAGGAAACGAAGTAGATTATTCATCTAAGAACAGATCTGGGAAGAAAGTTCAAAAAGTCATTAAAACTTTGCAAATGGGATTTATAACAGTAGAAAACTTTAGCACAAATGCATTCTTTGGAAATGTGGTTTCAGTCAATACTAATAGCACTTTTGTCTTAAATTGCATGAATAGTCTTAACGCGCAAAAAGGTGATTCGTAGTTCTGTGCCGGAGCTATCTGCCAAGCTCAAGTGAGAGTTTATTGTTTTGATGAAATCCTCTTACCCAAAATAACCCCAAGGATGCAGCGAGTTTTTCTCCTGTTCCATAGACCTGTAGAATGCCCTAAATACTATGCCACATAATAATCTTGCATGTCTTTATTTCTGTCCTTTTTCACCGAGGCATTACATATTACATAGAATACTCCCACAGGAGTTCTCTATCAAGGTGAATAGGGCAATCAGCAAACAGCAGAAGCAATTAAATGTAGATCCTATTGTCTCATGGCAGAACTGTTTAATAAATTATGATGCCCTTAGTGCCAGTTTCTTATCTCAATAGGTTTTTCATCTTGGTGAGAAAAACAGATTTAAAATAATTTATGAGTAATCCTAATTGATTTTCAACATTTTTTTTTATTAGATAATGAAATCAAAAATCTATTTACTTCAGCAGTATTATTTGGAAACTTTTTTTCCCTCTTCTTTGTTAGATTATTTTATAATCTTTTAATACGCAAGGCTTGTACTCCATTTGGATCAAAAAACCCTAACACAACCGAGTACAACTGCTTTCTATAATTGAACATAATGCTAACGTTCAGTTTCACTGTGCTGTGTAATTAAACTATTTTCAACCTGAAATGGTATGAAATATGTCTTTAAAATACTCCTATTATTATAATCTATTAAATATAAAGTGTACAATGTGCTTATTATCTATGCATCACCTATCTAATAATTCCATTATTTATACTGAAGATTTTCTGTGTAAACTGTATGTCCAGAAAAAACCCCATATTTTTATGTAATTTCTGAATTCTAATGTTTTCTAATAAACTAAGTAATGGAAAGAAATATAGTGGGCTTTTTTTTTTTTTCTGCTAACATGCTTAAGTTACTACCAACTTGGGTATCTTTCACTGAAAACCTGATTTTCTCTTATATTATTCATTAATTATTTGAGTGAAATTTTATATCATCTTAGTTTCTTTGTGCATATTTTATCAGGAATGTAATGTAGTATCTGAAATACAGTGACAGGCATATTATGTTTTTTTCGATTTAATTTTATAAATAGTTTCTGTTTTGATTTATCTTGTGTACCTGGCAATACCTTACATTGTTTTTGCTTTTCCTTACTAGATAAAAAGATGTTTTAAAAGCTGCTTTTTCAACAAGTTCCAGATAATGTTTCAAACCTGTAATTTGTGTAATATTTAAGAATGCTTTCTCCTTTTTTATTTCTGTAGTAATGTTTGGTACATTTGTTGCTTATTTGTATTACATTTAACTTTTCACTGTTATTTTCAGTACTTTTACAATAATACTGTCAGTTATTTTTATTTCCTATGAAATACTTATATCTTTTCTTTGTAAGACAACATCGGAACCTCTGATACAATTTTCCTATATAGTTCTTGTTGCACATCCTGCTGCAAGTATTATAGAACACCAATACTAAAACCATATAAGATGGAAAACTGCTGCTGGAACCTTAAAAAGAGTTTTTTCTCTATAATTTTTTTAAGGGTAGCAGACTCCTGAGAAAACATTTTCTGGAAATGATAAGCTAGCAAACTTATCACTTTATTTTCTTGTTTGGTTGGTTGATTTGTTGGTTGGTTGGTTGGTTTTTCCCCCCACTCATTCAAGATGTAGTTTCTTCAGTAGAAGTTTCAGAATACTTATTTAATTTTTTTTTTTGCTCACTTACCCTACTTCTGTGTATAGACTTTGACTATAAATATCAAAAAGTTTCTAGTGAATTACATTCTCAGTGGTGAGCTTTTAGTATCCAGTAGGGCTTTTTAGCTCCGTGTGTGATTAATAGGTCAGTTCTGAGTTCTCTGAGTACTATTTCAGTGCCTCATAATCCAGCCCTGCTGTAGCTAATTTCATTGAGACGTCAGCGGCTATTATTCTCACTAATGTTACTGGTATCACTCTTAAGGACCCATGTGACTGCTCTTCTCTTTCTCTAGTCCTAATGATATCTTTAACTTTGCAACACATCCGACACCTGTTTCAATGTTATTAGACTTCATTTCTACTGTGTCATCATTTAGCCCCTTTACTTTGACATTCACATCACATTAAAAGGAGAATCGTGCAGATTTCCTGGACTAATTTTTTGATAAAAAAAGGAGCTGTGTTCTCATCACAGTCGGGTAGGAACAAACAAAAATTCAAGCCAAAGTAATTTAATGAATCTGTTTGATTGACTATTAAATAGAATTCTAATTTGAAGGGGCGAAAAGATAATGGATACAATGGAAAACCAAAAGCTCAGGGTAGTTTTAGGGGAAAGCCTGCTAAGGTTATGAAAAGAATTAGATGGAATAAGGAGTTCTAGATATTCTTTAAAAGGACCAAATGTGGGTAATTGGAAGATTGTGCTAGTATAAAAAATCAGTTTGCAGAAGCACTAAAAAGATAGTTGCTGTCTCTGATAGATTTTTTTTAAGAGAAATTTTCTCAAAAGGTACATGACAAATGAGTGTAATTGTAGGAGCAAAGCACACTGCATACTTGATTTTATTTTTATTCTAGATATTACATTTTTTGACATTTTAAAAAGCCCTTTGATTTCTAATGGCAGCAGTGAAAACCTTTGTCAGGGTTCTCAAATGGTCTGCTTAAGAGTCTTTGGAAATTGTGGAGCAATCAGTGCACTGAATTTTTTTAAGGCTTGATTCTGAAGAACCAAGGCTTCACACTGAGATTTTTTTGAATGAGTTTTGTTTTATAATTATAAAATTATTATACATCATGTGTTATTAGTGTTTCCCTTTGTCCTTCCTTTTCTCTGGCAATTGCTTACAGGGTTCAAATCAGTGTTTAGGTCTCTTTGACATTTGATTCTTTCTCTTTAAAGTGATATATGTTGCCACTGAAAGAGCCAGCTATTCCTTATCCTCAGACTTAGAAACCCATGGTCCAACCACTTGCACTACCGAACATGGAACAACATACTGAGGCAGGTTGGGGAAAATTAAAAAGAATGGTTTTGGTTTTCTTGTGTTTGCCTACAGTCTATATTTACCTTTTTTAATAACCATTTAAGAAAACATGCTGTTTTTACATTATTAGCCACTTTTCCCCCGGATATGTTGGGTGGGGTTCTCTCACTTTTTCCTTTTACTGTAATTTCTTTTGTATCTAAATCCTGATCAACATGTTTGAATGAAAAATTCTGGTAAAAAAGTGGGTGTTTAAAGTAATCCAGGTCCCTATCCCACAAAATACAACCTTACCCTTGCTTAATAAAAAATTAAGGGGTTTTGTTTGTATGTTTTTAATAATCTGCAATAAAAAATCGCTTGCTGGTACAAGAAATTGATTTTTGGAACCAGTGAAATAATCAATTTCTAATTTTAGAAAATATGGCCATGAATCAAAGAGAGCTGAGCTTGCTAAATATGTGTCAAAGTCAAGGCATTAATGTGTACGTGCCAAACTCCAGGTTGTGATTTTGAAAATTGTGTCTGGATAGCTTTTTTTTTTTTAATGTGATAGTCTAGAATTATTACACTTTTAGCTATCCCCAGAATTAGTAAGCTGATTGCTTGTAGACTTTTCAACGTTACAACAAATTCCTGAGGATAAACATCTTGCCTTTTAGCAATAAGAAATAAAATGTGCTGTGTCAAACAGCTTCTCCCAGGCAGCTATCAGTAAGACAAGAGAGCATGGTCTTGAGCTCTGCAAGGGGAGGTTTAGGTTGGATATTAGGAAGAAGTTCTTTACAGAGAGGGTAATCAGGCATTGGAATGGGCTGCCCAGGGAAATGGTGGATTCTCTGTCTGTGGCAGCTTTTAAGATGAGACTGGATGTGGCACTTAGTGCCATAGTCTAGTAACCACGATGGTAGTGGATCAAGGGTTGGACTTGATTATCTCAGAGGTCCTTTCCAACCTGGCTGATTCTATGATTCTATGATAGTCATAAACAAGACACTGAGTACCATTAGTGTTTCTACCTGGATATGGCCCCCCTTCTGGACGTGAGAAATAGCGTATTGACTGAGCTGCTGTGCTTGAAGAAATTATCTAATGTCTTTTTAGCAGCATAGCGCACCTGCTATGCTGTGCAAGCAAAAAACCCAAATTCCCCCCACAGCCCAACATTCAACTCAATTAACCATGTGTGAAGGAAGACCTGAGGCTCATACTCATCAGAGCCACAGTGTGCTTATTACTTGGGATAATGTCCTCTGTAAAAGAATGTTAGTTCTTAGAGGTCACACTCTTTTCTGTTTACTAATGTTCTGAATAATTTTGAAACCATGCTTTTACAAGATATTAACTATTCTAAAGTTATATGTTGTTAATAGTACTCATTAAAAGTATAGAGCTAGTGTCAGTAACAAACTCTTTTAGCAGAGTTCTTAAAGTACGTTGTTTTCTTCTTATCAGAGCTGATTATTAATCTTGTAGATTAAATATTAATAATTGTGTCATAAAGGGTGCTTTTTGTTGAGCCTGCCCTGTACATGAATAATAAAGATTAAATATTTAAATATATATAGAAATTAGATGCTGGCCTCTGTTTTCATACACTAATTATTCTTAATAATGCTGTATATCCGGTGTCACTCTGTGGCTTAAGTATTTTGAGGCGATCATTTTTACAAATATTAGAGTCGTATGCCAATTAAAATATTTAATTTTCACTAAATCTCATCTATAAATTATATCTTAAAAGTTGTCATTTTTTATTTCACCCAGACTTCTTTTTGAATGCAGATTTTTTTTAAGATGAGAGTCAGTAGATAAGAGTCCTCAGAATCCTCCAGGGTTATATTTTAATTTAGGACTTGTCAATAATAAACCAAGGTGCCCTATGGATCAAAATATAGTTTGAGGGAGTGATCAAATATAAGTCTATAGGCGATCAAGCTTGTGGCTGATCATTATAAATGGTTAAGTGTGCATTAGGTAGCATTTTTTTTTGAGAGACAAAGATCTTTTGCTTAATTTTGATGCACCACTTTTTATTCTCTCTATTAAAAATTAGACTGGTTTGGAATACCTCATTTTTCTATGGTACTCATAGGAAAGCTGATTTTTGGGAGCGTAGGTGGAAAGATCTGGCTGGATTTTTTTTTTCCCCCTGAGAAAATGGTATAGATAATTTTCTCGATTATTAGATGGCAAGAATACTTCTGCGTCCAGCTCAATCAGAAAAGGTCGTACGTGATATTGATAAAACAGAGAAAAAAGGACTAATTTTTATTTTGGTTTGCTCTTGGTTTCTGGATATTTTCAGAAAAGTAGAGAAGCTTTTAGAGAAAACAAATGCTATACCTTATTTGTCATTGCAAGGGCTTCATACCTATCAATTTGTGTGGGAATGTAATAGAAACAGTCTTTCTTAACCAAGTTTTGATAACTACCACTAAGAGATGAAACTAAATTTTCTCTAAACTCATTCTTTCCCTGTGAAGTACATTTCTGCATCATTGTTTCCTTCAACAGATACAAGCTCAGTTTATTAGCAATAAAAATACATTACTGTAAAATTTGAGCAGTATAAAGATCAAAGGTATCAACACGCTAAAGGACACAGTTTCATCTACCATGATTTTCTCTCACTGCTTATTTATTGTATCATTAACCTGGAATATAAGATCTACACAAAGTGTGATTTTTGAAAGGACTAAGAAAAACCAATTATGCAATACTTGAAATTTTCACTTTTCCACGGTCTGTTAAGCATCCTGTTTGTTTCTCAGTCATCAGAACACTGAAGCTGTGACTGATTTTATTTTACACTTAGAAATAGAGAATTGTAGAATCATCAAGGCTGAAAAAGACCTCCAAATCATTGAGTCCAACCTTTGACTTAACTGTATCTTTATGTCATTACTGGGAAAAAACAGTAAAAAAAAAAATTCTGCCAGCATTTTCAAAGAATATAACATAAAATTTGAAAAACCCTCATATCTATTTTGGGAAAAAAAAATCACAAACCCTTGTGTTGTTTTAATATATTAAACTACAAATAAAGCATTTTGACTCAAGTAGAAATTTTGGAGGAAATAGGAAATAGTGAAATGTCTGTAATAGTAACCTAGTATCCTAATTTTGATACTTTTTATTTCAGGGAATACTATCACTATATGCAATATGACATTCACAGATACGAAGTAGAGCCTTATAGGGTGGCTTACAGGAAGGAGTGTGTGCCAGAGGCTAATGAATAAATAGAGATACTTCACATACTGGAAAACACAGCTTTGTTCGATTCTGTCTTCTTCTTGGCATCCTGCTTGATATGTTTGACAGCAGTTCTTGGGTATGATTCTGTTGGACAAGTCACATTAGGTCTAGATTTGAGAAGGACCACAAAAGGTTGTAGACTCGAAAGTGTCTTCTGAGGCAGTTCATGGAAGTGGTGGATTCTCCATCCCTGGAGGTTTTCAAGACGAGGCTGGACGTGGCACTTAATGCCATAGTCTAGTAACCATAGTGGGGTTGGATCAAGGGTTGGACTTGATGATCTCTGAGGTCCTTTCCAACCCGTCTGATTCTATGATTCTATGATTCTATGTGGGAAGATTATAGATACGTGTGAAGTTTGACTATCCCCCAAATGAGCCCTAAGGAGACTGTCAGAGGTGGAGCTAGGAAGATACAAAATACAAGACAGCTTCTAACCTCTATGTCAGAGGTATATTTTAGTTTCTGTATAAACTACAGGAATTTAATCTTTTTTTTTTTTT
>VXAY01003533.1:342-12177 GCA_013399855.1 Oxyruncus cristatus | reverse complement strand
TAATATTCAAAATATTTCTTACATGAAAAAAATTAGGGTATTTTCTTATTTATTGATTTTATTTCTGTATTTTCCAGAATATTTATTTTTAACAGTAAATTATTGATTTAATGTTGTGCTTCCTATGAGAACATCAAAGTGCATTTTGGAAAGGTAATTACTAACATTTCTTTCTGTTTACCAGATTTACAGAGGGATGGATGGCAACACAGGAAGCACTTTCTCCTGTAGAGTTTGGTTTTAAGCAATGTCTGACTTGTTCTTTACTATTACAGTTTGTTATTACAGTAAAGATTATAATCAAGATTAAGATTTTTGTTTTGATAGTACACATTTTTTGAATTCATAGTAAGAAGCAACCTCTGCCTCAAAGATTTTCATCCAAATGCAGGTGCAGGGGTAAGATGGAATTCAAAGGTAGAGAGAAGTGCATGACAAGAGCAAAATGTTTGTGAGGTCCTGAAGTTTAACGTCTGCTTTTTAATTCTTTAGATCATGTTGGCTGTCATCTTGTTCAGGTAAAATTGTTTTAGTCCAATCTTATGGTCAAGCTATAAGTGTAACAATACTATAGGAGTGGATGTAATGGGGGAAACCAATGGTACCTCTAGGCTGGTATTCCAGCTGTAAGCAGATGTTCGCAGGAGAAAGCACAATATAATACTTCCCACAACTACTCTCCCAGCCTCCAATTATTTTTAGCTCAAGTATTTCCTAAGCTTTTTTTCAGTCTCCTCTGGAAACTTTGTAAACCTTTTCATTTTCAACATCCTTTGGGAGGAAATCCCTCAAGTGTCAACAGCCTGTTGTATGGAGAACATCCTCCATTTTCACTTGGAACATGGATCTTAACAGGTTACATTACGTCAAATCATATTTTTGTGTGAGCTGTTTACTCATTGAAATTTAGATTTATGAAACTTAAGGAATACTGAGTACTGTTGTTAGATATTATCGGTTTCTCCCTGAAGAAGAGCTCGTTTATGATCTTTTTCTTTGAAATAAGTGGTTATGCCATATGTAAAAAAGAAATCATTGTTGAGGCTGATAGTAATTGTCTGTCAGCCTATAACCTTGATTTACTTGCCTTGGCATAAGATCCTTGTAAAAATCTGAGAAAAACATCTCTCAAAAATTTCTGGGTGTCCTGCAGTTTCTTGTCTTTAATTAGTATCCAGATGGAAAGATAGCAAAGATGAATATTTGTTGTTTAGACTTTTTTTACTTACTATTTTAAATATTCTTGCATTAGAAATTTTATCTTTACAGTCAATTTTTTCTGTTTTGTCATTTACATTCTAGGGAAAACATTTATGGTTGGGTTTGTTTCCCTTCAGACCCAAGTGTGTGTGGGAATAGAAATACAAGGCCAGAAACCTTTTATACCCACTTTTGAAGGCAATGCCATTATAAAAAAAATTATCCCTTCTTACGTCATGTACCTCTATATAGTGGGACATAATGCTATTATTCTGATTCAGAGTTAAATTATCTACACTTACAAAAGTATTATAAGTTTTTAAGTACTTTTCCTGGCTGTACCAAACTAACTTTGTGTCTTATAAATCTCAGGCGTTCAAAAAGTGTAGCGATATGGAAATAACCAGTTGCATTCTCATGAGCTTGTTATGCACATGCAAACTGAGTAGTTGCAAAGAGGCTTTTTAATAGACTCCCCGTTTCCTCTCATTGAAGGTTACAGAACGTACTAAGGAATGATTTCACATGCAGCTGTTTGAATAAATTTAGCATCATATACAAGTCACCTTTGTAGCAAAGAGCGAAGCTGTGGTTTATGAGCTTACGTGAAAACAAATATAATCTTGTTAAAAACAAGAAGGTCTGAAGGAAAAAAAGTTAGGAGTTAAAATTTTGGTAATTTGCACCATATGGTGACTGGAAAGTTGGCATTGTTATGTGAGTTACTTACTCCAAACGCACAAAATCATACTATAGCTTCTAGAGAACACCTTATCCCTTCACTGCCCTGGCAGTTGCCCAGTATTTCTTGTTCAGTAGAAAACCCAGCTCTTTTTTCTCAAAATAAACAATTTAAAACCTGCACCAGTTTTGGAAAGGCCCATTTCTTCATGAAATTTTCTTAATTCTTCCCGTTGTGGAACCTGTGTGCTTCCCAAAGATTAAAAGCTGTGCTGTAACAGCCTTGAAAAAATATTGTTAGTTACATTCTACAGATGGGGATTTGGAGTATGAAGAAGTGTCTGCTACTGTTGGAGTAAGTAATTTGCATTATTCAGAAACTAATTATCCAGCATTTCTAGTACTTTAATAGTACAAAATGTAATCCAAATACTGTTCAAATCCAACTTTTTGCAGTTGGCAAAAAAGATTCTACTAATCTATCTTCAAAATTCAGAGCTAAGCGCTGTCAAAATTGAGTGAGATACCTATGGAGATCATCTTTGAAGGGTGTGGATGTAAATGAGATTAGGTATCCCAATATTGCACAGGAGTTTGAGATCTCATTCTACAAAACTACTATGTCAATAATGTACAACCTTGTGATTTATACCCCACATAAGAAATTTCTAACTGAATAATTTTAGGCTAATTAAGAAACCACTAAAAATAATACCTTAAATATTAAGGAATGCTAACTGTCAATAGTGCTGTCATTTTGTCGAAAGAACTTCCTTTGAATTGTAAATGTTGATGATGAGTAGATTCTGTCCCTCCCATATACAAATAATTTGCACAAGAAAGTAGCATTTTATGCACTTTTTCTTAAATGGAATTAGATAATGATCATGAAGTTAATCCTTAAATATATTTTTGTCTTTTAAAAAAACTGCTTTGCTTTTCTAAGGATTTATTTTCCTGGACCATTACCTGATAAATTGCAATTTGTTTTGGTAACGCTTAATGATGCGGGACCCGTCTGGCATTATATCAGGACATGCAGCTGGCTATTAATTACTGAAAACTCCTCAACAGCTCAAATGAAACCATCTAACAAAGACCTGATTGAGCAGATTCTTTTTTCTTCTTTATTCTGTAGTGCTAATCACAAAAACAAGAGTACTTGTTCATTCATACTTAGTAAGTTAGTCATGGATACGAAAATTTCCAACAACAGGAATGTTGATTGCATTAGTGGTTTCTATTCCTGTCTTGTATTGATTTTTATTCTTGAGACAGTGTAGTAGTTTCTCTTTTGAATTTTTCCTTCAAGCTTTATGGGAAAAGGTAACTTTTTTTTCCTTTTTGCCTTCAGGGTTTGCAATGTAACAATACATACAGTTTTGCACATGATCTTGGATTTTATATTTTCATACATGTCTGATAGATGTGAGGCTGCTGCAGCTCTGTGAAGTCTGGGTGTAGCATGAGCATTTCTTCCAAAGGGCACACGCTCATGTGCAGTACTGATAAGGACATGTTCATGGCCACACATACCACCACAGAGAGAAGCACTCGGCATGCAAGGCAAACTCAAACAGCTCTGTTGACTGCCTCCTGTTTTCCCCACTGACTGATCAGCATGAAGGTCCATTAATAGGACATACACACATTGACAGTCCGTTCAGGAGATGGACTTGTCTGAAGTCCCAGTAATGACATGTTCATCAGCTGGTCCCTGGTTTCCTCATTTGTGTGAGTGTGCATGTGTGCACACGGACGCCCACACACACTTTGGATCTCTTCATGACCAGGCTTAGAGACCCAACCCCAACCATAGTTGGTGCTGCTGCCTCCCACTCAGACACTTGCATGTGCAAAGGGCCTCTTGGGCAACCTTCAGCCCCATAACCTGGATCCTCTGATAGCTGCCTCTTCCAGATGCCTCATTTCTAGCACATGGCCCCCAGGCCATTCAGACTACTCGCCAGCTAGCTTGTCTTGATGCTTGTTGATGACCACACAAGGATTTTCTCTGGTTGCCTACTCCACGGACACAATTGCAAGCTTTCTGGCCTCAGAAACAGGCTTTTCTGGCCTGTTGCTTTGACACAGGAAGAAAACAAGATGTGCAGTTTAAAAAGAGGACAGGACAGACTGTGGGGATCTGTCACAGGGCATAATCAGACAAGGGAACTGACCACCTTCTTTTAACCCCTTATCCCTTTATTTTTCCATGTTTGCTTCTCTGCAAGCCACCTTGATCTGCCCTTTTCCCCACTTTTTCTCCTCCTCTGTACATCCCATGCTGAGTCTCTTCCAAGCCCAAAGTGCTGTTCTCTGGCACCCCATGACTTGTCCCATGCCCCCTGGAAGTAGCATTTCAGTCTCTAGGTTGCTCCAGGGAGCCTCTCCCATCAACTCATCATGAGGGTATTGTGCCCAGCCCATGGGGCCTAGGGTTCCCAGGGAAGGGCCAGGCAGGAACAGACAACCTTTGTCTGACTAGTCTATTGAGGTACTGCCTCTGCCACTGTGCTTTTGTGCAGAGATTTATTAAATTACCTATGTAGTTCTGCTGTTACTCTAAAAATGTTGGCACTTTGAGCAATTTCTTCATTGTTTTATATACTCTGATGAAACCTCACTGTGATAAACTTTCTTTAAAAGCATATATTAAGAAGAATATACAGGAAAGGAAGACATTTGAAAAAAATAAGGCAAAACAAAACAAAAAACATGTTCTGCAAAAATAGAAATATTTTACAGAAAAAAGAGCAGTAGATAACTGAAGGATTGTCTCATAACTGTAGTGGGAAATTACTAGTATGAAAATGGCCCTGTGAGCTAGGAAATGGGAGTAGCACGTAAAAATAGTTCATTTTCCTGAGATTTCACCAAACAGTTTTAGTAAGCATTTTATGGAAATGTACTGGATAGTTTACAAGGTACTGTGGCTGTATTATTGCTTATCTCATTAAAAAAGAGCATAAATGTCTTTCTGCCTTTGAAAGCACCCCTAATCTGGCATCAGCAGATAGCTTGTCAAGGCAAATAGCCTCTGCAGTCCCACTTCAGACCTGTACATTTTGTAATAAATTTTTATGCACTTCTACAGGTCAGACATCCAAGGAATACTAGAGGCTAAATGTGGTCTGACTTCACCAATTATTTAGCTGTTGAAATGAGCTGTACTGAATAAATAACTGAGCCTGGGAGTTTGAAAAATGAGTGCACTGTGGCTAGATTTGAAGGCTTGACAGAAGTATGTGTGCAGGGGGTTAGCATCACAGGCAGGTAATTGGTTCTAAAAGCAGTGTTTTTTCTGACCTCAAAGAGGGAGGAGGTCTCAGTCTGTATGTTCTTCTTCAGAAGATTTTGCGATTTCCCATGCCTTGATAGTCTAATTTTTTTAAGAAAATGTACACTGTGAAAAGTCTGTGGCTAATTCTAGCTAGATACTGGTTTTAATGTATTTATTTAACCATAGTAAAATTTTTATCAATCTGTTGTCAGAACAAAAAATTTTGTTGCAAAATTATATGAGATTGGGTGTTCCCTTTCTTAGATAAGTTGAAAAGAATGAGTTAGTGGTAAACCATATTCTTAGTTTATGCAGACTGCGTAGCTACTTTGTTTTCCCTTTTCAGTGCTTTTTTGTTTTTTCTTCTTTTTGCAAGTGGTGAAAACTTGAGCAATGAAGCAGGTGAGAAAAGAGGAACTTCTATAATTAATTCTGTACTATGTAAAAAAGTCTTCATTTTGTGTGAAAAGACTACAGGTGCTCAAATTGCCTCACGAATTATAAACAATAGTACTTCAGCCTTGAGGGATCATAAATTAACCAAAAAAAATATCCAAAGTTTGTCTATAATACTGCTGGATTAAAAAACCAAACCAAACCAAACCCAAAATCCTTGAATTTGCCGTTTGGTTGGTTGATGCTTGAGGCTTCTCAGTAGTGCAGATGAAATTTGTCATTCCAAAACAAAAACTGTAATATGTTCCAGCTGGTGAGTTGAGCTGTGTGCCCTATAATGATGAAATTGCTTCCCTGGCTACTACCCCCGAGGAGCTGTGAGTAATAAATTTGCTGTTTAAAAGGATCACCGTTAACACACAGAGCCCTCTTCCACCATTCCACTGTCATATGCAGCCTTCTGAGCTCTGTGTGTATCTGTGTGAGGAAGAGGAGGAGAGATGCTGTTCCAGCAGCCTCTGCTTCCCAAGCAGCTTGTCCTCTTTCTTTCCAGCCTTGGAAAATCACTCACCACCCTGGTTCCCCACAATACTCATGGTGGCCTGCTACAGTGGGAAACTACAGACATGAAACAGGCTCAGCATTTCATTTTCAAGTTTTCCCTAGTAAAGCTGGAAATGGCCTCTAAAACTAAGAGTTGAGATTCTTGTACAGTTATTTTTCTTAGCTGAAGGTTTAGAAAGAAATTCGAGGTCTTGTCAGACTGTCCATATGATGGACAATGAAATTCTACCAAACTTTGCAGAAATGCTGCAACTTTGTAGAAAAATATTCTGATTAGTGTTGCTCTCTGTGTTGTATGAAGCTTCAAGAAAACAATAAATGTGCATGTTTGCACATCTTATCTGTTCATTAGAAAACGAACTACAGTTGATAAGATACTTTCTGTTGAAATCTTTGTAATTGTCTATCCACCATTCATAATGAAAAGTATTTTTAAAAATGGAAAGGGTTAATTTTAAAAGTAAATTACATCTGAAACTCAGCACAAGGAAAAGGTTAGGTATTCAACAGTAAATGAAAAAGTTGCAAAATAACTTCAGGTAGGAGACAAGCTTGGTGAATAGAAATGAAAAGACTGAATGGGAACACAAAAATATTTATAAAGGTAATTACCTTAACTGTACCTGAAGAACTTCAATATATCCATGCAATTTTTCTGGTGAAACTGGCATTTTTTTGTTTTAAAAAATTCAGAACAGCATTAAAAATCATAAATCTTGCAAATTATATAAAGTGCATTGCATTGCTTTTGGAATTCTGTTTCTAAGAGAAGAAAAAAATAAAAATAAGATGCCCAATTTGAAAAGTAACTTTGGTAATAGGAAAAGTATGCTTACAAAAAAAAATCCTAAAATTCAGGTATCAGAAGGGAAACAAAAAATCCTTCAGATTATGACAATTAATCGTAAAGTTGGCTTTAACAAAAGGCTGTTCAAAATTAGTAAACTAATAGTCTGTTTTTATTAATTAAATAAGAAAATCCCTGAAAGCAATCACTTCTGTTTTTAAAATAATCTGAGTAGATTACTTGTTTTACATGGAAGTCACCTTTACACTGGAACAGAGAATAACTGACATGAAGGCAATTACCTGATAGTGCAAGAATGTCAGGTTTTGAAATGACAGCTGCAAAATGTAGTAAAAAGCATCTACAGTGTTGTTGCCTGAAAAGGCCTCTTTTAGTTTCTCATAGAATTTGTGTAGAAATGTCTCTCCTTACTTGGGAACAGCTGACATTTCAAGGCATCCCTGAAAAGAAATTTGAACCACATTAATGGAAAAGACTTTTTTTTACAGTCTGTACACCCCTGAAATTCAGTTCTGCTGTTCTCTGTCTTCTGCTTTGACTCAGAAGCTTGAAATTATATGTATAGTGGAATAGTACACAATTAGTAACATTCTACAGGAAAATTACTTAGTAATTTCAAATTATGATTTTATAATAATATCTTGCATAGTTCTTCAAAGACTGGAGGTAAAACCTCAGGATCCTGCTGAGGCCATTGGCAACTTTCTCTTTGTCATCCTTGAGCTGAGGATTTTAAAAAGTGTTTCACATAAAATCTTTAGAGATAGAAAGAATTGTTTAAAATATTCTGTATTTTTAACCCTTTAGTGACATGCTTAAATTGTTTGGACCAGTGATTTTCTACAGAGTCGAGGTACATGTAACATTGTTCTTCAGAGTACTATATTTTGTTATAGTCTATTTAGCAGACTATTTAGGTTTTCCTGCTCTTCTGTCAGTCTGAGGAACAATATGCAGGTTGCAGAGCAAGTGTCCTTTTCTTGTGTTTTTTTATGCCTTTTATAGTGTTAAGAATTCCACCATAATCCTTCATCCTAGTGCTCTGCCATGAAAACTGGCCAGGCTTTATACAGTAGTCAGGAACATTTCCTCAAGGAAATAATGCTGAGGAAAACCACATGCAGGATGTATGCTTGGGTTCTCTATACCTTTTATAGTCCTAGAATGAGTAAGTTGGTGCCAGGGTGGTTTCCTCGTATTGTTCCATTATGTCTCACAGACTTCTTTGTTTTTAAGTGAATTTGTACTTCTTTTTAAATTAGCTGGAGAAGTATTTGGAATGGAACTGTTTTCTTTCTCTGTATTTGTATTTTTGGAGATAATTTTGAGTTTAAACAACCTTGGTTTAGTTTTCTTCAGATTCTGCTATCTGTTGAAAAATAATGAATTTTATATAAGTATAGCATATTCATCTAATTTATGCATACATAGTCTAGGAGTCTGCTGAAATCATAAAGAACTGTGTGTAATTTAATCTGGATTTGAAACCGTATATTTGGGAGAGAAAAAAAAAAAAACAGAAAAGAAAAAGAAATACTTCTGACACTGTGATTTAGTAAGTCGTGTAAGCACGTTTCAATTTAAATGCAGTCATTCAGTTCTTTGTTATGATACTTTCCAGCTCCATTACTTTTTAGACTGCCTTCATCTCATAGTTTCACCAGAATTTCTTTCATTATTTCTTTACTAAGAATTGCAAAGGTCAAATAAATATTTTTAAATAATTTTTCAGTTCACCATTTCTACGTAGAGGAAATGAAAGTATGTTTTTCTCATATTCTTGTTTTCAGTGTATAGCTGAGTCTGTCACATCTTCTCTATATGACTTTTTACTCTCCAATTTGAATATATAATCATGAATTTTGAAGTGATATCCACACAATAATAGTTGAGACAATTGACAGCCTATCCTCTTTGGAAAATTTAGGCCAAATCTAAAATTATCAACTGGTCTGTTACTAAATAGTGCCAAAACACAAGAGCAATTTAAGTATCATGGAAATAAGCAATAAAGGAGAAAATAAGAGTGATAAAAGGACAAGTCTTTTCACATACAGACTGCTAACACACCTAGGACCTGTGACCTTTTCTTCAGCATAATTTATTCTGTCCAGAGTGCAGTGTAGAACTGTTTAAGTGCCTAATGCCTATTGATTTTGATACAGGAAATTGTGTACCTAAACTGGAGGGGAGAAAATCTCCAGTGCCTTCCTTGGCAGTAAGTATTTTAATTTTCCATGAGAACAGTCTGAAGAGTGTCCAAAAAAAGGCATTAGTTTTCAGAAGCAGTCAAATGGAAATGAAAAATTAATTTACCTATCTGCTTCTCTTTTTTCTGCCCTTATGCTATGACTGCTAAATGTCAACCAAGCCTATTAAAGCTCAAAAAAGTAACTAATCTTTTCTACTGATGAATGTTGCACAGGTGCTTAATAAGTCTTTTTGCCACTCTCGGTACCACAACATACAAGAAAATTTGAACTATTACTTGCCTTCTGATATGCTATGCCTGCTCCCTACCGTGCGGACCAGTACTATGTCATCATCTTAACTGGTTTTCCTGGATGTATTAATTCATCAGGGTTTGGCTATGTCCATTTCTTTTCTTTAGAGCCTAAGAACTTTGAGAGGGTGATTGAGTTTGTTGCTGTTCCGTTCAGCAGCTAGGTGAACGGTAGATTTATGGTCCCTAAAGTGTATAATAGTACAGAAAAATAACTCTGGTAACAGTGGGAAGCCCTTGGGGATACCGTCTAAGTATTTGTCCTTCCATAACTTCTGATTACCTATGTAATTTACTCCATTTATCATCCAATTTACAGTGTTCCTTTAATATTTTAATATATCCATGTATTATTTATAAATTAGCTTTCATATTGATTGCCTGAAAAATAAATTTCAAAATTGGATTGAATGGGTGTTATTTCTACCAGAATGATAGAGAGGAAGGTAACTGAAGAGGTCATTATGTAATAGTTTGATGCAGGATCACACACACCCAGAAACTTTATGAAGTTTTTAAGTAACCTACTTGACCTGTTGTGTATAACATCCAGCGAGCAGGAAAATCTACTTCAATTTTTGGCCATCATTGTCTTTAAAAAGGCACTTAGGGCAAATTATCCTGGCTGCAAATTATTGAGGCTTCTTGTCTAAGCTCAGAGAGCATGAGGAATAATCAATCAGTGTGTTTATTTACAGTGTTGGAGAAGTCACCAGAAGCTGTTGTCAATTTTTTCCTGGTCTTCCATGTTGAAATAGCACAGGGCCTTTTTTTATGGATGTTCATAGCACCTTTGCTTATTGGAACACTTTGTATTAAGGCCCAAAGAAGGCTATGCTAAATGGACCTTACGGAACACAGGTTTTGTACAGATCTTCCAGTCTAAATGTGGCGGCAGTCTTGTATTGCAGTACACAGACCTTTTGAATGCTGATGATGAAGCATTGGCTCTAGGTGTTCGAGGGATGTTACTGTTACTGTCCTGCACTTTTCGTAAAACACTGTGCCCCCAACTGGTAAATTGTTAAATCCAGAGGCTTTTCCAGTCCAGATTAAAGAATAAGATTGCTGCCTATTTCTTGTAGATAACCACTTCTCAAAACCTGAAAATTTCCTATGCTGCAACACCAATTAGACTGCTGTTGGGTGAAACTAAACTGTGATCCAGTGTATCATTACATTAATTTCTTCTTTGACTTTAGTAGTTCTGATTATATTCCAAAAGTAGTTTACTCAGATCTTGCTGCTTAAATGCTGTTGTTCTCAGTGTCGAGGTTATTAAGATCACTTGTATGTTAATCTGCTTCTCTTAAATTTTTTCATCCCATTTCTACTTATAAAATCATCTCTTCAGCTCTTAATCACTTCATGCTTTATTTCAAGTCAGAAATGGAAACATGATATAGTCTTTAGAACTTCATTCAATATGTGCTTTTACTACTTGTCAGAAGTTGTTACCTGTTTTTACTTTTGTCCATGATATCTGCTTCTGCCAAATATTGATTGAATCTAACGCAGGTATTCCTATTTCATTCCTGAGTATGTCACATAAAGCAGTATCTAAAGATTTGCTAAATTAAAGACAGATGAAACCCAGAGCCTCCGAACCTATAACTGACTGGTCATTTTTTCAAAGAAAGCCACAATGATCTGGCAAGATTTTAAACCATTTTGGCTGTTTATTATAATCTTATCATTTAGATTCTTGTGAACTGATGAGCAATTTCCTTTTTGTATTGAAGTTGAACTGACTCCTTCTCCTTTTTCCATATTGGTATTATCTGCCCTCTCCAGTACCCCGTGCTCTTATAGTAATTCTGCAGTTCATGAAAAACATCTCTTTTTTAAGTATTATTTCAGATAGTTTCACAATACACTGGGTTAAATTTCATTTGCTCCTGATAATTCTCTACCAAATATTTCCCGTATCATTTTTAATGCTTTGATACCTGATAGAGACAAAGGCATACACCTGCCTTCAAAGGTGTGTCCAAACTGACAAATTGACTCTCGCATGCTGGAACATCAGAACCGTGCTTGACACTGCGAATAGTGGACACCCTGAGCGTCACTCTGCTCTAATCACCCACGAACTGTCACGACTCAACATCGACATTGCTGCTCTCAGTGAAGTTCGTCTCCATGGGAAAGGCAGCCTTAGAGAACATGGTGCCGGTTATACACTCTATTGGTCAGGTAAACCCAGAACTGAAAGTCATCTTTCAGGAGTTGGCTTCATGATTAAGAACTCTGTTGTCTCCAAACTTGAAAACTTGCCAACAGGTCATTCCGATTGTATTATCTCCTGACACCTCCCACTACACAACAAACAGTGTGTTGTTCTCTTTAGTATATACGCCCCAACTCTCCAAGCTGACCCTGACGAAAAAGATAAATTCT
>VXAY01003532.1:1180028-1207167 GCA_013399855.1 Oxyruncus cristatus | reverse complement strand
GAGTCTGAAAGTGTTCAGACCATATGCAGACTGTATTACACATACTCTCATCAATGACTTTCGTGATCTAGACGAGTCAGACTAAACTGGCCCAGCATGTTCTACCCTATGTAGCAAAGCATCTTTAAATATAAGTAATGTTTTGCAGAACGCAAACAACTGTTTGTTTTCCACAATACCCTATGAAAACGCAGCACTCTGCATAGAAAACAAGATCTCCCTAGTTCTCATGCCTCATTCAAGTTGTTTTAAGTAGTAAGAGACAAATTTCTTCTCAAGTGCACACCTGAAAACACATACCTTGCTTCTAATAAATAAATAGGTAGAATACAATGCAGCTGAAAAACCACAGTTCCAGCTGCTACACCTGCTAGATAAAGAAGCTTTTCCTTATCTAGCCTAAATATAGAAAAGAAGAATGAAAAGTATAACCTTAATATCAGCAGGCAAGACTGCTAGTAGAAAGATATTTTTTACAATGAGGGTGTTGAAACACTGGAACAGGTTGCCCAGAAAAGTGGTCGATGCCTCATTCCTGGAAACATTCTAGGTCAGGTTGGACGGGGCTCTGAGCAACCTGATCTAGTTGAAGATGTCCCTGCTCATCGCAGGGGGGTTGGACTAGATGATTTTTAAAAGGTCCCTTCCAACCCAAACTATTCTACATTTCCAATACTTTAAGACATTATTGAGGCTGACCGATATAGAAGTCTAGCATTTAACCAAAGTTCATTAAGCACGAGATCTTTTTACATAGCACAGATACCACTTTTTAAATTCTACTCATTACACCATCCAACAGAATTCTGCAACATACTGTATTTTTCGTATTTTTTCCCAAAAGTTATCTGAAGTATTGTGGTGCTCACATGAAGGGTCATATTCATACAAAACAGCTGCTATCTTCTAACAAAAACAAAATCCCAACAAATTTGCAAGTCATCTGTGATGCCAAAGCCCACCTACTTTTAGATGTAGAATACTCCTATCCAGGCACAGGCAAATGCTACCACTGCTACTACCATTTTTGCTTGGCTTGCCAATCCACTCTTACTGCCATGTTATCTTGGTTATGCTTCTGCGACAGGTACTCTGGATCTTAACTGTGTATTATATATTTTTCTCTTCAAGTAGATTTGTGTCTGTCCTTGCTAAAAAAAAAAATAAATCTAAATTTCCCTGCAAACTCTTACTACCGACCAAGAACTAAACGTACTTCTCCAGCAAGTAGTATGCATTTTCCAGCACGCTGGAAAAAAATAATTCTCAGAAGTCTTGGTGGGAGCTCAACAGACATTAAGCAGTAATGTCTTGAATGACTGGTAAAATAAAGTTCTCAATGTAGACTTCAAAGAATGAGTTCCTTTACTTACGCTGTATGTGAATCAGCTGCTTTGGCATTTTAAATTCTCCAGGATATATAGATTCATAGTACGCAATATTACTTTCTGCTTCTGGAACCGGTATAACCATGTTATCCCTCTTCTCTCCATAGACTTGCTGTGCTGAGATAGCCCGTTGGAGATGATGTTCCTATAAACAAAAAAGTCAAGATGAAAACCCGAGAAAATATTTCCATAACTCAAGACTTGCTGGAGTTGAAGGAAGGCTACTCCTTTGCAAATGCTCTCATAGTAAATCCCCGAGCCCTGACCTGAGGAATGGGTGGGTGGTCGCACCCCTGACCCGGTTGGAGGGTTCCCCAGCAGGTGGCGCTCTCCCCTTACACACCCCCCGCTTCAGCTTCCCAACCCCGCCAGCCAAGTGCCGCGCTCCCGGCACACCGAGCCACGGGAGTCCATGATTAAATGTATCTGGAGAGACACTTAGGATTGATTAGACACACAGATTATAACAAGTAGCTGCAGACAGATATTGACTCTGGTATTATTCTGTATTTGCCTCGGCCATTTATTGCCAGTGATAACAGAAAACCAGAGAAGAGGCCTGCCATCATTGCCTATGAACAGCAACGACTTTTATCCACTGAATGATTCCTGAAGATGTTCTCATTTATTGCAATACTTCCTATTATTCTCCCTCTTCTCCTCCTAATCCATCAAATAAAGCAAAAATGCAATCCATTCTTGCTGTAGTTCTGTCAAGACAGTAAGTAGTACCTGCAGAGTTCATGCAGAGTTAATAACAAAACCCCACACAGAAAAACGTGTGCATGTTTGTAACTGGTTTACTGACAACATAACATGCTATTTTTTTCCCTAGCATCAGCGCTGGTTTCTTAAGTTTCCATACTGTTTCTTTACTGTGCTCTCAGCAGACTAATGCTGAAGTAGTTGTTGTGCCAGTACAACCCCCAGTGAGATACTACAAACCAGATCACTGAAATACTTAAAAACAGCAACTGCAGCAAAAGGGTAGCAGGGATAGTTGGTTTTAAAGTTGAAGCAAAACGTATCAGTGTTCATCCACATGATCTTATTGCATCTTTACCTGACTCCAATTTAATTCCCCCAGTACAATAAGAGCAACTAAGATCTCCTGTCTGAACTTTAAAATATAAGTAGGCAAGAAAATTATGAAATAGGCTTTATTGTAAGCTCCAGAGTTGGTGCAGCCTGAAACCCAAACGTGTTCCAAGGTGTAATTCTGCTGAAAGAATTCATAGGATTTATCTTCAAACAAATTGCAGACATTTCTTTCCCATCTGCCCCCTGGTTAAAAGCCTTCACAAAAAGAGCCCAATCATGAGAGTAAGACGAAGCACACAGTTTCAAGTAAAACTCACGGCAATGATTTTGATCTTCCAGCAATTGTTAAGTTTATACACATATGTCACTCAGGAGGCATGGCAGCTGAAATTCTTTCTTGGGTATGGACAAAGTAATTTCTTTTCTACCTCTTAGTGAGGCACTGCTCTCAGACACCTCAAATTTGCGTAAACTCTTCAGGATTTTGTCCCCACAGCTACAACTGTTGCAGAACAGGGAATTAAGCTTTATCTTCATATAGCACAGTAGGATTCTAGGTCAAATAGAGAGTTAGAGTCAACAGCTTTTGAATAATAGCAAAGGCTTACTGTTTTTATAACAGTATCCAGGGTTCCTGGAGTATCCATCCCGCGTTTCTAATGACAAAAAAATGCTTTATTTCAGGGAAGAAAAGGGGGTTAGACAACTAAAAGACTTCAATTCTGATATGGAAAGGGACACAGCCTATACTAATTTTTAACAGGTTTCAGCAAAGAGTATTTACAAAAATCTTGACAACATTCTTGAAACAGAAGCATACATCATAGTTTTGCCTGGCTCTCATCCCAATTACAGAAATATTCAATATGTGAGCAGAGAGTGCTAGCAGATCCATCTGTTATGAAAGCCACTGGACAAAATTTCCTCCACTGAAACAGTTAACCTGCTGTTCCTACTGGTTTCAGTTCAAGAGACACTCTACTAAACAGAAGAAAAGAAACAGAAAAGGTGACCTCTCCTTACACCTCCATGCACTCATTTAGACATATCAGCAACAGCAACTTTGGCCCCAACTTCAGTATCTCACCTGGTGGCTCAGCAAATCTCTCTCTCCTGGTAATACCTATAATCAGGTGCAATTGTTAACTCTGGAAACACTAATTTTAAACAAGAAAGCATGTTAAATATCTACAGTTAACTAACCTACTACAGTTTACAGTTCCTATTCTGCACTCATTCTCCACTGTGACTGTATAGCTGGTAACTCCAACCCAAATGCAACACCTCATTCATCTGAATCCACAGCTTTCCACTTAAAAATGCAGTGGTTTCCTCAATTTTTCGGAATGATTTTTGAATTCAAATCCTAATCAAACTTTCTGGCTGCCCTTCACATTATCTCAATTTAATATGTAGATACTGTAGTCCAGACGCTCTTGAACACACCAATCGGCATTTGAAGACTGAACTCCTAGGAAATTCCACAAATATTTTCATTTCTTCTATCCATCTATTTATAGATACGGTCTTCCGATCAGACACATTTCCACTATACAACTGTTCACTGCATAACACAGCAGTATCAAAAAAGCCTTTTTTATGCAACTACCCATTACATCCCAAGCCCCACTACAGAAAGAAGTTTGACTGGATTAACTGGGGCTTGTTCTTGAAAACCTCTTATTAGCTGTTTATAGAAATTAATGTCTTCCAGGTGATCACTTGAGCCAAATCATTTACATTACCCATATTCCTCCAGGAGCTGCTGTTAAGATAACTTGCGAGAACCCTCTCTTTTCTACCTTTTCAACAGTCTATTCACTGTTACGAGGTTTTGCATCAGGATTTTTTTTAGTGGATGTTTTCAGGTGGGTTTTTTTTTTGTTTAGAAGCACAGTCGCAGTGCCTTTTCCTCTTCTCTGAAACACCATCTGCTCCTCTGAAGTTCTCAAAGAGTTGTAAAATCATTTCAGACTGTTTCTTTACATTCCTGGGATGAATTTTAGGTGGGTTAATCAAGCTCAAAGGCTGTAATTTGTCATATTAGAAGGAAACTCATCTAACACCCACCACCACGAGATTCAGTCTTGTGCCCCTTGCTGTCGTTCTCCATACTACCACAGCCCTCTGTCACACTGAATCTATGACAACTTAGGGAATCAAATCCACAAAAAGCCATTTCTTTCCTGCAATTTCCCCTGAAAACAATTAGAAACAATTACTCTTCTGACAGAGGGTATCCCTGAACTGCCAGGGTGTGTGTGTGGAAAGCAACAGGAAAACAGAGGAGAGAAAGACAATTCCTTTTGGCAGCAGTTAGCCATTAAACTGGCTTAGCTGCTTCACTGAATTAAAGAAGTCTTTTTGAAATTAATAGCAAGGACAAAAAAAAAATCCACTAAGATGCATTAAATATTTCAACCATTTGAGTATCAAATACAATCAAGAAAGTTTCCTCTTACTACAAATATTTACAGAACATTCTCCTGTTATTCTGCACATTCATTGCTAGATAGGTCTCACCTTGTTCCTTCTTTCAAGTAAATATTAATTGTTCACGTATTAGTTGTTCCTATTTATCAGTTCCCACTTTCAGTGTACTCCGATTTCTTTGTTAATGTATTCTTCTTACTGAAACAACATTGAATTAGCTGCAATTATCTTACAAAAAACTCAGCCTGAACTGCTTAACACCATAGCAGCTTCACTGTTTCTTCTCTTTCCATCCCAACTTGCTTCCCTTGGATTGTTCATATATACCCTGTTTCACAATATGTACTTATCGAAGGTAGTTTATCCTGAATGAAACTGCCTTCCACTTTCACATTTAACTATTTTCAATCTATTAGTTCGGCTTATATCCAGAAAACCTTTCCTCTTCAGTTGCTTTCTCTGCCTGACATAAAACACTATTGGAATTGCAGCTTCAGGAGTCGTTTGTGCTGTGATGTTAATTTGATCTGGTCCTTTCAGAACAACGGTACTGTTCCTCCAACTTCATTCCTTTTAGATTGTACTAATGATGGTCAGACAACTTTGCGTTTAAAGCAATTCAATGAGTTCATCAAGAAAACCCTAAAAATCCGCTCACTCTTCCCAGCCCCCAAGTTAAGTTTTCCATCAGGTTAGCTACCTATCCTGGCTCATGTGTGGTCTGATAATCCCAGCATCAAAAGGATGCAGTGGGAGCACTCAGCCAGAAACAGATGATGTCTCAGGAAAGGGGCAGCTTCATCACTTTTTGCAACACTCAGCCAGCAACATGAACTGAGGGACAGGCACTGATTTGTTTTCTCTGGTGACCAGTGACAGGACCTAAAGGAACAGCATGGAGCTGTGTCAGGGGAGGCTTAGGTTGGACATTAGGAAAAGGTTCTTCACCCAGAGGGTAGCTGGGCACTGGAACAGGCTCCCCAGAGAAGTGGTCACAGCACCAAGCTTGTCTGAGTTCAAGAAGCATTCGGACAAGGCTCTCAGGCATGTGGTGGGATTCTTGGGGATGTCCTGTGCAGAGCCAGGAGTTGGACTCAATGAACCATGTGGGCCCCTTCCAACTCTGGATACTCTGCAATTCTGTGAACTGTACCTTATTCTTCACACCATATTTCTGTCCAGAAAATTATCTAGATGGTTAAAATGCCAACACTTACCAGATTATACTGCTAGTTGTTTAAACAAACAAAAGCTTGACAACCACCTTTCTCCTTTAAAAGTTTTCCTCTAATCCAAGAGCCTACAGCAAAGCCCACTGAAACAGCAACGCTTCTGACTACCCAGAATGTAGCAAAGCATAATGTACCCAAGACAATTCCTAAGCAATGTATTGATACCATCAGTCATTCTGTAGTCTTCCTTTTTGTTCAGTTCTAGGATAGCAGGTTTGTCCCTTGTGTCCACTCTTACTGTACACCAGTATCACCAAACACATCCATAGAATCATAGAATCATTCCAAAACACCGAAGAGTGAAAGGACAATCTAAAGCAAGTTGGCAGCAACAAAGGCACATGGGAAAGCAGAACAGAGCAGAGCAGCTCTCGTTACAGCCTGAAGGAATTGGAACTACTGGTCGGTTCTGCATTGGGGGGCAGCAGGACCTCTCTCAAATGATAATGCAAGGGTATAGGTAGAGTTCTTGGCAACAAGTTTAGTCCTTGCATGCTTGTCGCATTTCTGGAACACTACATTAAAAAAAGGTGAATTACAACAATTACAGTAAAAAAGAAAGGATACTGTAATTGTGGTTCAACCTGACTACCAGTAGGCACTCCTGCCTGCAAGCAGAAACAGCAACTAAAAACAAGCAGTATTTGCCTTCTTTCACGTTTTGGTAACACTTTGTAAGTTTTTGGCAATGTGACTGTGGGATTGTTAGTTAGTTACAGCTCCTGAAAGAAAACTGCCACATCCAGAGCACAGAGGTTTCTTTGACAAGGTATCTACTCTGCAGCACACCCTGGAGAACATATGCAAAGTAAGATAACCACAGTACAAGGTCTTAAAAGACTTAAGTGGCGTAACCCCATCATTACAGTCAAACAAACCAAAAGGACAGAATGCATATTATCATTTTTGAAAGACAACTGAAAAAATATTACTGCAGTTGCAATGAGTACATCTTCAACAA
This sequence comes from Oxyruncus cristatus, assembly GCA_013399855.1. Lineage (NCBI taxonomy): Eukaryota > Metazoa > Chordata > Aves > Passeriformes > Cotingidae > Oxyruncus > Oxyruncus cristatus. The sequence continues at coordinate 1,200,112 of VXAY01003532.1, read as the reverse complement.
ATGAAGAAGCAATTCACTGTTTCGTAATTTGACTGATTGTTTCCTCAAATAGTTCCTCAAATTACTTCAGAGCTCTTAGAAATAACCATTTAAGCCACATTTGCTTATGGAAATGACCCAAACAGCCAGTTATCAAGTCCAGTGTGTAGAACAGAGCAGAAAGGCTCCCAATACTCCAAGCCTACCCTAAGCAAGGGAGTGGTGTCTTTGCTGGGGGAAGCAAAAGGTGGGGTGGTGGAGGAAGTCACACTCTGCAAGTACAAAGAGTTTTTAAAGACAGTGGTATCTACAAAAAGCACACTACTGAGTTCAAGTCTGTGCACATCAGAATCCCATCTTTGCCTCTGAAATACAAAAACTATACAAAAATACACTGCAATGGATTGTGTCATTACTGGGATCCAGGTTGAACCACTGCCCATTTAGTGGTCTCTGCAGAACTGCTGATCTACATCAGTATGACCAGAGCAATTCCGCTCACGTACATCCCCTGCCCAACAGAACTGCTTTCCAAGGCTACCACGTCACAGTTTAAAAGGGACACCAGTTTCAACAGGTAGTTGTCAAGAAGCATTAGGTTCACAGCAGGTATGCTAAAAGAGATCACAGCTGACACACAGTCAAGGACATACAAGTATACAAACACACGCCTGTCTTTTTTAATACAGATTTTACCTTTTAGCAGCTTATGATCCAAATATTTTGGAAAAAAACACTAAACATGCATGAAGAATCCAACAAAACTGCAGTTCATCAGAAGCACAAACACATTATAAGATGAAATAAGAAAACATTAGAAACTGGAGAAGTCAGAAGTTGTTATTTATGCCATCCAGAGATGGTAAAACGATGCAAGAGCAACCTGCTTCCAGACTTTATAAAGCCAAGTTGCTATGAGACCCTGCTGCAGATCAAGACCTTTCAGACTAATTCACTCCGTAACACACAGAAGGGACTCCTGCAGCACTTCTGTGACCTACTGCACACAAATCACTTCCAACCCCCACGTTTCTTCCAGCCCCCACGTAGGCTCAGTGACCTATAGGATACATATCCTGTCTCTCAGCCATATGACAATCTTAGTAGCCTGCATGATTAGGGAAGATGGCCTCTTGCAGAAATGATGGTCACATTACACTAGAGAAAATCTGTCCCCAGATTCAATCCAATAAATCTGTGCACAAAGACAGAAAGGAATAAAACAACCAAACTGGTTCATTCTCTTCACTTTCTCCTCCTATCATCAGATCTTAGCTGTCCTGTAACTTATCAAACACAATTTATATCCAAGATTAGGAGGAACATGGAGAGCTATCTCAGAGAATTACCTGTAGAACAAGTGTTTTTTTGGTGTTGTTTTGTTGGGTTTTTTTTAATGTCACCCCTTATTCATCCCTCACGTAATTCTTTCTCCCTTCCTAGAATCAATTCAGGCACTGGAACTGTTTCTGTGGGACTCTCCAGGGACGGTTACCTGCCATCCCAATAGAAGGGGCTCACCCAGGGACAGGGAAGCACCAGCAATGCTGAAAGCAAAGAACAGCCAGAACACAGAAGCCCATCTTAGATCAATGTAAACTGTTCAGAGATACTTCCTTTGCATTACTCTTCTCTTTAGGGCAGAGTGGCTCCAGTGTCTTCCAGTATGACTGAAAGCAAAAACGTTCAGCTGTTCCTGAACCGCAGATTCCCAGGTTGTAACAGAAGCACTTATCACAGAAACATACCACACTTCTGCTTTTCCTGCCTCACATGCACATCCAGTCACACCTAACTACATGTAAAACAACAAAGACATTCTGACAAGTTTGTTACAGCATTTGTTTCCAAACTGCCAGTGAAAAGTTGCCCTGACTGAAGTCATACTGATGAAGGCAGTCTGATTCTGCCTTGCAAAGCACAGAAGTCTTCAATAGGTATTCTGGTACAAGATAAACACCCAAGTTACACCAATCCTTGACTGAGACCAGGAACCCAACTCCTGAATACCAGCTTATAGATTTGGCCTTTGATAATGGCAAGGCAACAGTTTTGTTGGTAAGCATAAATGCAGGTTCAGCCCTCTTGAACTCGAGTACATGCATATCATATAATGTGGCAGCAACAGTTTAAATTTGGTCACAAGAAGCATGCATGATCCAAACAGGACAGAGATGGTGGGTCAACAAAGTAGCATTCCTTGCTCTCTCCCTATGATGGGTCCTGAGGAAGACAGCAGATTACTTCCTTGTTCTTCATCTGGCTCACAAACAGTTGTAGCCATCCTTATTAGTATATATGGACACAGGGTGAACACGTCTCATATCAACTGAAGCTGCCTGAAGGGTCACCCAAACCACACGGCTGTAGATCTTTCCTTCAGAAGCTGCCAAGATCTCTCAGTGCCCTGAATCATTCTACACAGTAGAGAAAAATGGTTCCTTGTTGTTACAGAAGAGCCTAAAACTGTCCCTTCATATTCCAAAGGTGGAGAAAAACTATGGATGTCCGTTCTGTTAATCAACTGATGTCAGTCTCATGAGCAGTCAATTAAGAAGGATTCCACTGTAATCACTATAATAATTAGAACTCTGCTACAAATGCCAACTTAAAATAGCTACACAGGATTAAATAGCAATTGCTCAGTGAAAATGCGATCTAATTTACTTCTAAAAATGCATGGGTTTGTAATTAACAAGGTATCAAAAACCTCTCACTAATTATTAGACTTTTTATCTGGCACACTGGTTAGAAATGAGGTCAGCCGTACTGTTTTGAGCGTTGTAGTAGACTACTTTCCCCATGTTCCCACAGACACTTCTGAGAGTACACAAGGAGTCTGTCCTCCTCTTGGAAAAAAATCTTTTTTCTGTATTTGTGGACTTCCAGCAGCAAATTACAACTTCTAGAAAATTTTCACCTGCCAGGCTTGTTCAGTGAATGGTGGTAGACAGGTGGAAGACACACAGGGCGGTCGACCCAGAAATCTAACATTAGTACTAGAGATCATGACAGCACTAGGAGAAATGGCGAGTGATTTGCTTATCCTGTTACCAGAAGACTGAAATCAGTTTCATGTTTTAAATTACTGTGCAAAACAGACAGGTCGAGATGAAGAAATGAATGAGACTGGCTCAAGACATGCCAGAAGATAATGTACCCAACCTAGAAACCCTAGGAATCAGGAAAACTCTAGTATTTAACACATACATTAATTATCCAGTATAGTTCACAAACATGATTTAGCACCACTGTTTTTCCAGACACAGGTCCTGTTTAGACTACCTAAAAAGTTGTCTGCCTGTCAAATTGCCACTGCACAACATTTATTCAGAACCACAGGAGTCAGTATTAAGTCTGAAATGTTTAGTTTGGGAACCATTGTTTAAGATCAAAACTAGGAGAAGGAGCTAAACCATCTCCTCAGTGTTGGTAGTGCCCACAAAGATTGCCCGTCTTTCCTCTGCAATCACTTGGGCTCTCATGGAACCACTCAGCCTAGGCAGCCCCATAACCCACAGAGGGAAGGGGAATTACTCTTGGGTAACTTCTTGCTGTGAACTAAATCAGTTCATGAACAGGTAATGCAAAGAGCAGGACAAACTCTAGGAGAACACTGGAACTGCCTCATCTCATTACCAATACAGTTAAACCAGCTCAGCCTGTCCCAGTGACTTTGCTGCACCAGACTTCACTGCAAACCTGTCCCAGTGCCCCTTCCTTACCTCAGCTTGCTGTTTCAGCTGTATCGTCATCTGTGAGACTTCAATGCATGAAAACTGTTTCAGTTATCTACAGTAAACAAAATGTAGCCTAATAATTAAGCAATTTCCCCCTAAATAAGGATTCTAAAGAACATATTAAGATGCTTTTAATGTATTACGTAGGCAGTCCAGGGCATGACCTCCATGCTGAAATCAGACTAACACAGAATGAAGCATAAAATTTTATACAGTTTACAAGAATACAGCTTTCAGGATACAGTCTACAACTGAATGAGAACAGTTCTTAGAATTCAGCCTTTCCTTATAAGTTTTCCGCTATACAGCCATTTAGGAGAGCCCAAGTAAGTCTCTATAGCAAAGTTATTTTCCCTTTGTAGGTGGAATATGGAAGCAGAACTTCAAGATAACTTCATCAGCTGACTCATAATAAAACTGTATCAAGTTCCCAAATTAAAAGACAGATGCAGCGATATCTTGCTGCTTGATTAAAACAGCACTGTGCATTAGCAATACTTTGTAACTCAAGTAATTTTGGATGGCAAAAGATTACACTTGGATTCCAGAGTTTTTATCAGTTACAGGGACTTGATACCACTGTGAACAGTATTCAGCACTGATAAAAAAGCAGTGTCATTTGACTAACAAGCAACACGGTAGCCCAACTTTGCAGCAAACAAGTTTCTATTCTGTTTCACTACTCTTCTGAACAATACTAATATGCAGATGCACAGAGGGTTGTGTTCCAACCGACAGGAGCCTCAACCATTCCTGTTGCAAATCATCATAAAACACTATACACAGCACCAGGTGACATTAAAGGCTAAATTATAAATATACACTTTGATAGCAGAATTAAAAAGAAGCCTACTCGGGTGAAATTTTTTTACATTTCACTCAAATTTTTCTATATCAACTATGGAAAAACAGTAAGTCTATCACTCCTTCCATAGGACTTGTTCCTTAGACCAGGTTTTCAAATGATCCTCATTAAGCCAACACTATTCCTTTGCAGGTAAGATATATCTCAATCTGGATCCATTAATCAACTTGGCAGCAGTACACAATCAGGAGAGGCAAGACATCAAAAAACACCAGGCAAAGGAAAAAGAAACAAAGCCATAACACACCTCTATCTCCCTGAATTAGTTTACTAAAGGTTCAAAAACATTCCCTTCCACAGGGCACACTGCACAAACTGCAGAGATCAACAGCTTCCCAGATCTACACATGATCAACAATTCTGAAGAAAAACAAGTCCAAGAACAGGATTTAGCTGGTTTGGGGTTTTTTAAAGTATTAAAAACAGATCTTGAAAACATTACTTAGAGCTACTACTTTTCCCCTAAGAACTTGCAGTAAGACTCCAAAACTCAACATTAAATAGAGCTTGACAGTTAGATCTCTGAACACCAAATCACACAACTACTCAAGGACTTTAAATAAACCAATGCCCAATGGGACTGACTGGGCTACCCTAAATGCCAGGCATTACTAGTAACGAAACACCTCAAAGAACGCAGAAGCATTCTGGGACACTAACTGCAAGACACGTGTACATTTTGCCTAACACCATCTCAAAAAGGAGCCCATGGGCATCCCGACTGAGGACAGTAAGAAAGCACAAACACCACAGCCAAACTTCCACAGCAGTTCTCTATGAACCACAGTGTATCCACCACGAGCAGAAGTCTTTATGTTTAGTAATCCAATAATTTCTTTCCTCTATGAACTTTTTAGGCCAGTGTGCACTATGCAACTTTAAGGTTAAAGAGGTTTGAGAGATACCCAACACACACACAACTTCATTTTTTTCATCCCCAACCAAAAATAAGATAAATCAGCGAGTGAATGGGGTTTACACGGGGTCTATAACAGGCAGAACTAAACCAGCTGTACCCTCCCCTAAGAGTGCTTCATTTACAAAATCTTGTCAGGTTTAACTACCTCTACTGCAAAGTATAGTTTCATTACCTCAAGCAGTCATTCTCTTAAAAAGACTAACAGAACTTTATGTGGGAACAGAAAAACATCAAAACCATTAATAAGAAAACCAAATATCAACACTTGTCTAAGTTCATTCATTCATGAGTTGAGGCTCAGCATCTCATGTCAGGCAACCAAAACCAAGTTTGCCATAACAACCTAAACAGTCTAAGCACCTTTTAAGTTAAACGTGCATTCCACATAGAAAGCCCATATGTCACAGTTCAGTTAAAAAAACCCCACACACTAAAGAAGCTTCCAGAGCGTTGTCTTAAACTATCAAGCTTATTTGATTTCAAAAATGAACAAACAAAAAACTTCTTCACATTAACCACTTCCAAGTCTGCAGAAAAAGCATTCAATGTATCAAAGTCATAACTAATAGCTAGTCTGTTAAACAAGCAGAATTTTAGAGGCTCCACAATATCTTCATTTAAGCACTTTTTTCTTCTGTGTAACAATTTATTTCCAGCATGTTATACAGTGATGAGTAGAAACATTAGCACATGCACAGGATGGCAGAGTCTACCTGACCCTGTCCTTGAATAACTGTCAGTGCCAATGGTATCAAAGTTCCCATCTCATATTCCCCCAAATCACAACTTTTGTCAAAGGAAAAAAAAAGTGCTGCAGTTTGTACTCTTAGTAAAAGGAGCTTTTACATGTACTAAGACAGCAAGATACCAAGAGAACTGACAAGACATTTGGGAAAACTAAAGTAACACCCCCCAAGTACAAATGCTAGAAGAGACATACTCTCAGAGTTACACTACATAAGGCATCTGGTAAAGAAGAAACCTGCTTAGCAATTACTTACAATTGCTCTAGTCAACTAAATTTTGTCAAATTACATTCACAAAAATACAAGTAAAACCTACCAATGTTTTTCATGTAAACACTCTTAGCTTCTGTATTCACAACACCAACCAGGTCTGATGACACAAAGGTGGAAAAGTGCTTCTTCAGCAGTGACAGTGACAGGTGCAATAGTGAGTAACTTAAAATAGATTTTCCAAAGATTGCACCACTGAGATGAGCTTATCTATGTATTTCCTGCTACAAATGTCAGTCTTAAGGTTGTAAATCTACATGTTTAGACACTTTCCTTGGTTTATAATGAACATTACTGCATCTGCATGAACAAGGATGCTACTTAGAGTAGAGGCCTGTACTAGGCTGAAAAGCTTAACATAAAATACCAACTTAAAAGTTTCCTGATCAGTAAAAATATGTTTTGAATGATAAACCGCTACGAGTCAAAAACCAAATCATTATTCTTCATAGCTCAGCTACTTATGGTGACTTGTAATCTTCAGGTTAACTTAAATTGCCTTTAAAAACAAAAGACAGACCTAGCATTTCGAATTCATGACCTTCTACATGTGATTATGATCAAACCTGCTTTTACGACTGGTACAAATACTGAGCAACAAAGACAGCAGCATCATATGGAAGAGGGGAGGAAAGATGGAAGAACAGAAGAACGGGTGAATGGGAAATGCTCCCTTTAAGAACAAGTTTGTAACCTTAACGTCTGTAAGCTCAGGGTATTTTAAGTTCCATTGTTATTCTCTCTGTGCACACAGTCAGAGTTAAGTGCTTGACTGGGACAAAATAGGACTACTGCATGTCATGTCCAATGAGAGTCAGCTGAGCCCCATCGTGCTGGTCACAACACAGACCTGCTGCTTTTCCACATGTGCAGCTGCACACTGCTACTGATTCTTAATGGGCAATTCCCAGTTACAGGGGAATAAAGTTACAGGGGTATGAATATTCATGATTTTATGTATCTGTGTAACATAAATAAATACATTAAGTGCAACAGACATTTTAGAGACTTTGTGCCCTTTCAAATACCAAGTCCAAGGATACAGCCCACCTATCAGCAGAGATTCATGTTTACAGGACTTCAGAAAGCATCCTCTTATGCCAGACATCCCACCTGTCCCTCTCACCACCCAGAGCCATGTAAACTACCACAGGCTTTCAGATATTTGTACTTTTCATTAATTCAATAAGTCTCTTCTGTGCAAGGACTCTCTTGGCTACACTACCATTAAAAAGCATATTTATAAATAAGATTATTAGCACACGTGCATCTTGAAAAATATCAACTTGACACTGCATACATTCCTAAAGAGTAAAATTCAGAGCTACTTAAAGTAGCTATAAATTACACTATTAAATTACTAACTACAACTTATATCACTTATCACATTAAATGGCTAGATTTGGCTTACAGTAACTGCAAGCCAAAGTAAGAGGATGTTCTCTCCATCCCTGGAAATGATACTGTTGCCAAAAGCTGGCTCAGAACCTCAAACTCCAGTTCCACCTGTACATAGAGTGCCATCTGCTAAAGTGGTGGTCTTACTTCCTTCAAACTCTCAGCAATAAATCCTAACAGTCTCAGGTAATGTGCATGCATGATTCATTTTTAACAAGTGTGAAAGAGCAAAGAATTGAAACAATCCAGAGTTAACTTCTCAGCCAGCATTTAGCCCTACAACCATCTGATGAGAAATTACATTAAAGCCTAACTGTGCACACTCACTCTCCCTGTTAATGGTGGGAATAAACCACAAAACCAAAACAAACATCCAGCCAGTATAAACTCTACATACACACCTGGGAGTGAACTATACACACAACTGACCACAGTGCAAAACAATCTGGGGTGAGACACTCTACAGCAAAATTATTGCTAAATCTTCCCCTTCCCTCTATTAACTAAAAAAAATGCTTCTTATACAGTGTCCTCTTGAGCACTGGTCGAGTAAGAGGTCAAACTTCCTTTACTGAGAGACAGGACAATGATATTTATGAGAACATTAACACTGGAAAACATTCAAACTATCATTTCCCAGAAAATTATTCCAGGGAAACTACAATTTAAATTTCAGACACCTCACTGCTTTAATTTTTCCAATTACTGAGTTAAACTGACCTCTGAATACAATATTTAAAAATAATCAGCTTACTAAATCACGCACTGGGACCTTTTTTTACCGGCTGAAATCAATTACTAATGAAGAGATTGACAACTTGGTTTCACAAGTTTGGATTTTTTAATAGGCTCATGCTTACAAATGGGAATATCCAGGAATTGCTTCTAGATGGCTTTAGAACTTCACACTATCCTGCCACAGAATAACAAAACTGTTACCTTCAGACGGGACTTGTTCCACAACATACCCATGGTCATCAACACTTAAACTATTGTAGCAAGTAGATGTTTCTTTCCTCAGTAACAGAAACTTAATAGGAGCTCTTCAGAGCTGCTTTCCTCACCAGTATTTTCCTCCAGTACTTAATCCTAAATTTTGTCTTTATTTCTAGGACATTCTGTAGCCCACATTCCAACCACTTGAAGCCCTCAGAGACAACATTTCACAACTACCATCTACCAGCACAAGGTCCTTCTGTAGTGAAGTACAGATGCGATGGAAAAACAGGCCAGATGTAAGGGTTTAACTGCAACAAACCTCACTGCTTTCTGTTCCAGTCCAAGACACGTCAAATTTGTTTCCAGTATTTAGCTACCATTAAGATAATTTCTAAATACCTTCACAAGACAAAATACCTCAGAGGAAATACCTCTCTTTCAGAGGAAGGCTGAGAGCACAAACATGCAACGAAGTTCTGTTAATCACTCTTATCCTACAGCCCCGGTAAGGATTTGCTAGGCAGAAGTGCTTTGTAAACACGTATCTTCCACAGATTTCCCACACACATTTTCTTCTCACAGAATAAACATTACATTACTGACAAAAAAAGGGAACTTGTTTTACTTCAGGTTTGGTAGCTCAAGTTCCTTCCCCTCACACATACACCAAGAAAATAAAGTCTTGCCTATTGACCTGAAGTTCTAACTATGAAAAACATTAATTTCCCAAGAGGGACCGTGAGTATTAAACTACCTCTAGTCCTAATGTTTGAACAGTCTCATTTAGTGTTTGGCCTACTTTGAGACCACAGCATTATCATCAGAAAACAAAGCAAGTGCACTAATATTAATAACAACTTTCTTCTAACTAAACAAGATAAATAGCAAGAGAAGGGCAAACAAGGTCATGATGTTTGGCAAAGAACACATGACAGCAAAAAAAAAAACCAAACTGTTGAGAAACACACAACAGTGCATAAATGCATCCCTAAGTATCCAATGCAACACTTTTGTATAAGTCACCTGCTTAAAGGAGCCTGTACAAAACACAAAACGTGCTGCAGGACCCAAACCCATGCTGGCTCTCACCTCAAACCTTACTCCTAAACTTTTCAATAAAACCACCCTGTTGTCTAAATTCAGCTCTTTTATGAGATGTATCATATCTAGATTAGTGAATCATCAATACTGTCATATCACAACACTGCACAATCTTCTTCCTGAAGCCAGTTCCTATTTTCTGCCATTCTTTTCAGAATTATCTTTCTTGTATTTTAAGTACTGAGAAAAATAAAGTATCAAAAAGGCACACAGGACATATCCTGCTGAAATACTAATACAGAACTGGGCGTAAAGGGGTGAAGACTTTACCACACATTTAAAAGCTGAATTTCTTAAGCAAAAACATAAAAGCACAGGGGAAATCAGGAATCCAATTTTATCACCAGTGTTTAAAGGGCCTTAAGAAGAACAACAAAACTAGAGAATTTAGAAACACAAGGGAATGGGACATTTCAAATAATTAAATCCTGGGAAATACCTGGAAGAAAAGATGTTACATATTATGTAGACAGATTAACGTGGGGAATGATAATGGTAAAAAGAGTTTAAAAAAATAAATAAAATCAAGTCACAAAGTGTTTCCATGGCTATGCCGAGAAAGGCATTTTCAGTGAGACTGACTGCTAGGAAGGCAACATGTGCCCTTCTTCCCCTTCCTAAACAAGTTCTGCATCTTTAATGCACAATCATTACACTTTCATAACAACGCAGTCTGGTACAAAATCCTTGAGTTTTGAAAAGGAAAATCTGGGGGAAAAAAAAGGCGATGCAGAATTCATCTTTGTATGCTAACACCTTTCTAGCAGCCATGCTTTGCACTGAACATCTGATCAATGAAAATCCTGAACACTACAGTGCTTCAAATCATAACAAAAACCAGACAGTAGCATTAAATGTGTGCATAGGGCAGCCTTTACTACAAATCTCTCTCCTCAAAAGGAAGCTTTGTAAGTGTTCCAGGCAGGCTACAAGATCTCTTACTGATTTCTATTTATGACTTGGAACAACCTTGAAGTCTTGAAACTGATACAAAGGTATGAACTCAAACGGATATTGGAAAGCAATCCTTTCCAACAACAACCTCTTGAAAGCTTCCAATTCAAAAAGCAATAATTTTGTAATTCCTGATTAAATATAAAGGAAACAAATCTTTAAGAGTGGTACTTAAGCCTTAAGAGGATCATTTCCTCTCTCACTCGAACTACCTACCTGTGCTTGAAGAAAATGACAGACCAGAAAGTTTTCAAACTTATACTGCATCCTCAGTTCATGCAATTCACCTTCACATACTTGATTAATGGGAAAGATCCTTTCAGAACAGCACATAAAGCTAAATACACAGAAATACACATGGAGTGGTGGAAGGAAGAACAGAGTGTACTCACTAAACAGGAAGAGTTTATACACAGACACAAGAGCAGCAGCCAGCACTTTCTGCCTCATGTCATTTGATGTGTTCCTTGACATTAAAGCTGGTTTCCCCTCTTACAAATGCAATGTGTAAAAAGAACAAGTAACTTATTACATATACCTATATGGCCTGCAAATTGCAATGTTCTGTTCTAGCAGAGTAGATTCCCACACATATACAGATACTTGTTCCTTTAAAACAAAAACTTGAAAAAATAATGAATTAACTTACAGGTATTCAAAACTCAGACCAAATACTCTACAAATTGATAAATGACTGCATATGTATTTTTGAGGGATACGATCATATAATCAGGGCACAATCACTGTGGCAGCTACAATCAAAGTGTCTACTCAATGAAACACTGGCAGATTTAAGGGATTGCTACAGTGCACATTTTTCCTACCTGAAAGAAATTAATATTAGGCAGGTTCCTATGAACAACTAAAACTTTACTGGAATAAACACAATGTTAGCTTTTAAAACTGGAAGAAAACCAAGGACATATCACCATGATTCTTGAGCAGTAAGGTTATGAACTATTGCCCCTTCCCATTATTAACATTCTGCATACAATTAATACCCAATCTTTTGCTGAAATACAGTCTATATCAAAGCTGCAAAGCAGTCAGGAAGAAAACTTTATGGAAATCCTCCTTAGGACCATCTGTGAAAATTCCCAGAAGGTAAAGCCTTGCCATACAAGTCCAGCTCTAAAATGACTTACAGTTTACCCTAACATAAGCTCCTCTCCTTAAACTCCAATCCCTTGCCAGTTGCATTACTTCTTGTGCTATTAAGAATATGGCTAACGAAGTTGTACTTGTGGGTGCCCCTCCCTCTTTCCCCAGCTTAATGTAAACAATTTGAGACAGGTTTTTAATCTCTTCCAATTGTGAACCATCCTCATTTTAAGTAAATGAGTACTAAGTAAGTCTAATCTTTTTTACCTCAAGTCTGAACATGGACAATTGGTCTCACTCTAGCCAACTCTGAGACGCAAAAAAGCCACTGCTGTTCCATGTCTTCTCTATGTGCAATTATCGGGAAGTCAAGATCAGGATAAAACCAATTTGAGTATGCATACTCAACTGATTCCTTAAGAACAGTCTACATATAGCTTTCTTCGGTGGAATAAATTGCTTTTGTATACATACATAACTCACAGAACAGAATCACAGGATGTCCTGAGTTGGAAGGGACATCACCAAGTCCAACTCCTGGCTCTGCACAAGACAACCACAAGAATCACAACATTTGCCTGAGAGCATCGTCCCAATGCTTCCTTAACTCACGACAGGCTTGGAGCTGTGACCACTTCCACGGGGACCCTGTTCCAGTGCCCAACCACTCTCTTTGCTAGCATCTAGCCTAAATATTCCCTGACACAGTTTTATGCCATTAAGATAACTTGAAGTGTCCTAATTATTCTGCTTTCAAATAGAAAAACCTCTTTCAGTATTAAATATTATAGACAATAAACAAACTGAAGTTTGCTAATTCATATCCTCCACAGTTTCAAACAGAATTTGAATCTCCTGGAGAAGCCTCTGACACACATAACCAACTCAAGCTCTCAAAAAATAGCAGAAGTACTTTCAGCATTACTTTAGAGCATGGTGTACACACCTTCACCACTATTACATGCTCAACTGGCAGCATGTACAGAACTAACATCACCTTATCAAACCACTTTAATAGCAGTCCCCTGCTCACAAGTTAGTGCCCACCTTCTCTACAGCATAACAACAGGAACATCTATAATGATTCCTAAACTTCTACACAAAACTGCTACCTTCCAGGACATTGTCAAATCCCAAAGGCACAATCTTCTTGTTCCTAGATGAACCAGTAGATTTTTCTCCTTCTGATTTATAACTGGAACAGGCAATCTCATTACAGTCTCAAATGAATGGCACCGATCCGTAGTAGAAGTCTGTGCCACCATCCCTCTGACTTTAAAGGAAAACACTGCTGGCACAGGTGGGTTTCATATCACAGAATTAACAACTTCTCCAGGTAGCTGAACGTGGTGCATAAATTGTTCACTATAGAAGCTACTCCTCCCCATCAGCCAGATTTCCTAACTTGCGTGAATGCTGAGGTGCACCGAGTCACTTCCAACACTAAACAGAGTAGAACAGAAAGCTTTAGTGTAACTGAAGCTGGAATATCCAGGAAGCTGTCACTATCACTAAATAGTTGGGACCTGGGCACAGACAGAGAAGGGGAAAATGAAGTTAACACTTTTCATCACTTGAATATTTTGACATGGTATGGGAGTTTTCTTACACTTGCAATTTGGCCCCAGTTGTCAAAAGCTGTCACATTTCTTCTCTCAAAATTCCCTAGCCAAGGATCTTAAGTATTTTCCCCACAGGTATATCTGAGGTAAGCGACTAAGCTCAATACCATACTAAAAGGTAAAGTTTAGGTCATTATATCAGCTCACAGAAAAATCTCTTCCAGTATGAACTGAGGTGTCTGTAGACTGTTGCTTTGGACAAAATTGCAACAAGCCCTTGTTTCATAGAATCATAGAATCAGACGGGTTGGAAAGGACCTCTGAGATCATCAAGTCCAACCCTTGATCCAACACCACCGCAGTTACTAGACCATGGCATTAAGTGCCACGTCCAGCCTCATCTTGAAAACCTCCAGGGATGGAGAATCCACCACTTCCCTGAGCAGCCCATTCCAATGCCTGATTACCCTCTCTGTAAAGAATTTCTTTCTAATATCCAACCTAAACCTCCCCTGGCAGAGCTTAAGACCATGCCCTCTTGTCTTACTGCTGGTTGCCTGGGAGAAGAGACCACCCCCCACCTGGCTACAACCTCCTCTCAGGTAGTTGTAGAGAGCGATGAGGTTTTCCTGAGCCTTCTCTTCTCCAGGCTAAACAACCCCAGCTCCCTCAGCCTCTCCTCACAGGACTTGTGCTCAAGTCCCTTCACCAGCCTGGTTGCTCTTCTCTGGACCTGCTCCAGCACCTCAATGTCCTTCCTGAACTGAGGGGCCCAGAACTGGACACAGCACTCCAGGTGTGGCCTCACCAGCGCTGAGTACAGGGGCAGAATCACCTCCCTGTTCCTGCTGGCCACACTGTTCCTGATACAGTTTCCCTGTTCCCCTCGTATCAAAAAATCAAATATGTAGGTTCTTGGAAATCTAATCCACAAGTGAAGTGTATTTAAAGTTGAGCACAAAAAAAAGATTAGACTGGTATACAGAACTAATGCCTCCTGCTACGAGTGAGCAGAAAAGCTGGACAAAGGGGAATACGCCACAAACAGGAAGCAATACTCTTTCAGTTTATAGGACTAATGAATCAAAGAACATGCAAGAAGAGGTGTCTCTACTCTGCCCATTTGCTTCAAAATCCTTTGATGTTTCAGTTGTTGTCTTTTAAGAGGAGACCACTAAAGGAATTCAGTTGCTCTATTGTAAGATTCCAGGACTTCTACAACTGGGGAAGGGGGTAAAGATTCTCTTCTGTTAGTAAGCAAAAAAAATTCATAGTGAGTTTCCTGATGTTACATAAAAGAAAAAAATAAAATCCAGACTTGAAACTACTGATTCAGTTACAGTCCCTGCTATGATTTTACATTCATGTAATTCTACATGAATTGCCCTACAAGATTCCAGAATACGCAATATCCATGAATTGTGCATCAGCAGGGGAGTGGTTATTTTAAGAGTATTTAAGACACCACATACACGGTTGTTGAATTAGAAACACACTTTTATGGAAGCACTTACAGAATGCAGTTTCTTAAGCTGGCAAGAATGAAATAAAAAAAGTCTATAGAACCTTTAGTTAAATTTCCATATGCAAGTTACAACTGCTTATACACTGACTCGCTACACCTCAACTACACATTTCATACATTTTCACATTCATCAGGGCTTAGATGGTAACATATGGATGCCTTCTTGTACATGTTTTACCAGATTTTTCCATTGACAAGCTAAAACCAGCTGTTTCAGCAGCAAGAGAACCTGGATTTGGTAGCCTGCCAATGCCTCCAGTATGGATTTGGGAGGAGAATACTGCTTGGAATGGATCTCTGGCAGCAGTGCCCAAGGCAGTCCTAGGGAGAGGATGTGATCCAGCCCAAACTGGGTAAATGAAAATTTACTAAGTAGTGCTTTGCTAAATTAAGACACATTCTACTAGAGAATTAGCTTATCTTTACCAGGTCTTCTATAGCATTAGGAAGAATTGACAAGTCATGCTGAAGGGGGAAAAAAAATTATGTCTAATAATGAAATTTTATCAAGTAAGTTTTTCTTAAGCATCCCCAAAGGCAGGGCAGGACAGATAATACAACTGTGGATTTTAAGAGATCAAAAGCACAGTTTAAACTGTTTCAAGGGTTTGCTCAAACACCAGGTAACAGTATGACAGTATCCACAGACGATAATCACACAGACAGACTTAATTCCACGTGCTGTGCAACCTGCCAGTGACACCATGACACATTTACAAAGAAAAACAGTAAGAACTGAATGAACAGATTCAGTCTGTGCAATTATAATTTTGAACTCTGGGTACTCAATCCTCCTTTCTGTGACCAGCAACACTAACTAAAAATAGAAAGTAAGCTCGAATTTTAAACTCTGAAATCACTCTGGCAGAAATGTAGTAGGACAAGCAAGCAGCCACTCGTGTTAAGGTGAGGGCAACAATTCACCATCAGACCAGGATCTTAGTCAGAATAGGGAGTTAAGAATAATTCAATAAAGCAACAGGACTCTCTCCCCTGCCTCAACACCAAGGACAGAGACAATAGGATTTTAAAAAGTTTACCTGAGGGGAAAAATGCATCTAACCTATACAAACTTGAACATGCACAAGATGAAAATCCAAACTAACATCCAAAACCTTAGCAGACCACAGTACTATCAGCATCTACATCAGGATAACAAACTCACTCTAGAAAAAACCTAAAATCTCCTCAAAGCCATGATAATTCCCATTCCCACAGGATTGTTATTAACTCTGGAAATGTCATCAACACAGACATATTTTCCTATTAGATAATTAATATCTCTGATACATACTACGGGACTTAAAGTATCTCTGCTCACATACTATTCTTTGCTGAGCCACTGCTTCAACAGAGAAATTCTAACTTCCCAACATTTTAGATATGCCTTAGAACGTTGACATGAGGTGCTTCAAACACATGGTTTTGTTCCTTTAACTCTCTTCTTTAAAAAAAAAAAAGAAGAAACAACCCACACTGGAAAAAAAAGCCCCAACAAAAAACCCAACCAACTATATTCAGTTATCTTCCGTAAGGATATATATTTTTTACTTATCTACAAAATCTCAACCCTCTCCTACATTGCTATTTTTTGGTATAAGAATCTAGAGGCTGGGGATGCAGAGTGTGTCTTATCTCCTTTCCTTTCAAAAGAATGGAAGGAAAACAAACGTAGTTTCCCTTAGTTTTGTTGGAGGCCATCAAATCTAGGATGCCTACAGATCTATGCATACTTTGTATCCAAAACATAAGTTAATGAACACATTCAAAAAGCTTCAGTCTGTCTTTTTTCAGTTTCTATCCCGCTCAACTAAAGTTACCTCTGCTCTGCTTTTCCAGCTGTTCTCCTTTCAGTCTAGTATCTGAATTTCCAGTTAAAGAAAAAGCAACACCCCCCACAAAACCAGAAAAATCACAGGCTACACACAAATTAACATCTTTTAAAAAGTCCTTCATAAAGGATAAACAAATCCAATCCACCTACTTGTTCATTCAGGCAGTTATCAATTAAATTGACTTCATAGCCAAATCTGCATTACTATATTATTAACAGAGGTCTATTGTCTGGTTCTCAAAATTACAGCTTTGAAGATGTGCTCTGCTCAAAACCAGGATTTTTAGACAATACAGGGATGTTTAGTGTTACATAAGACATGTCATTACATTTTGAAGGATTTGGGGTTTTTGGCATGCGTATGTCTCCTGATACTTTTTAGTTTCTTAGATTTAGCAACAGACTCTGCAACAGCCATGTCTGTTTACCCCAGAAACCTGGGAGCTAAACCAACTGTTTAGTCCAGAACACAGGATCAGATGGTAAATTTCAGTACCACTGTCTGTGTGCCAAAGAGCTTTTTACTAGTCTTCTACCTCCACACAAAACCATTACCTGAAGCCATGGCTGAAGCAAGGCAGACTCTACTTGTTCACAGAATTCACATCACTTTAAGGCCCTTAGTTGTCACTTCTTTTAAGAGTCACTATATCCCTCCTATCAGCTGCATATTTTAGAACTCAAGTCAACTTAGCAACATTGTTTTTCCTTCAGAAGACTCTTCAGAATATCACTGCTCAACAGAAGTTTTCAATTCTAACAGTGAAGATGCACTATTCTCTCTATTTACTCTTTGTAGGAACACGATGGGAGAAAGATAAGATGAAAGGGAAGGAAAATAAGATTCTTTTTTGTGCATCAAAACAGCAATTAGTCATTTAAATATCTTGTGACTTGATGCTTGAATATTAAATCTCTTTGATTGCATTTTTCCCTAGGGAAAGTTATTTAGTCAAGAGGAAAGCTCTTAGCTCCAAATATGTGTTCATTTAAAGTTACATTTATGCAAAACTCAAAGCAATGTTAGAATTCTATTTATAAAAACTTATAAATGCTTGTTCACACTAGTCAAAGCCGCCCTCTCCTCCAGACTCTTAGGGACACTTTGCCATCTGTTTGTAATACAAAACATCTATCATTTTCATGAGTATTTGGAAAAAAAATCCTCCAACTCAGGTCTTCAGCTGCTATATAACACAAACAACTACCAACTTTCCTAAATCCTGCATGGCATGAAGTCTGGGAAACAAAACAGAGTATTAAACCTATGAGGTTTGCCGTGACTTAAGTCGTAAAATTGCGTCTCTCTGTTGGCAACACCAACATAAAACTGAAGAGAAAGCTTTTTAGGGCAACAAGAGGGAAGGAAGGACATTTAGCAAGTTTGCAGAAACATGAAGGAGGAAGAGTTTAATATCAACTATTTCATGTGAGATTTGAAAGGGATTCAGAAAGACACCTGTGTTTACTAATGGCAAACAAATTTCTCTTAGGGGTGTGTGCTTGTGTGTGTACACACATTCAAAATACACGCACGAGCAAACTTGAACTGAGAAAAGTGTCTACTTACACCTACAGCTCTGAAGTTTAACCCTCGAAGCTAGATTTAGGAAACAATAGCATCACATTAACCACAAAAACAAACCTTGTAATTAATGTTTAATATCTTTCCCTTGCCCATTACTACTTTTCCTTAGCTAGGACATATCTCTCCGGGTTTAGGGAGACTATATAGACAGCCCATGTAATTTTCTAGCCTGAAAACTTATAACTGCCAGGTAAGCAGTAAAAGACAGCAATATGACATTTCTACATAAATAAATGTCCACTCCCTCATTTGAATTGAGAAATAAACTCAGCAAGCACCATAGCAAACAACAAAACTTAAAATTCTGGTACAAGAGGAAATTAAGAGTTCTTTCTCTTATAGTCAGGATCTACAGGTTTCAATTCAGAACATATCTACTGCATCAAAAAGAAATACAAGCATTCTAAGCACTGCTACCTACCACTTAAATACTCCTCAATACTCATCAAAAAAACTCCTACAACTTAAATATCATGCTAAAGTTTTGAGCACCTCTACAAAAATAAACACCACCAAAAACACATAAAAAGCACCAACCTACCAATTAAAAACAAAAACCAAAACACAAGAAACAAACCCACCCCACTTCACAGTATACATTTTAGCAGATGTTTAAAGCAACTTAGGACTTGCATAAGACTTGGAAATAATGAATTATGTTGAAACAGTACAGAGTGATGCTAGAAAAGCCTCAGACAGCAGTTACTGAATGGACAACAACATGAAGAGTATTACTCTCTAGAAATCACTCTGCCTGAAGACATTTCACAAAACTCACACTCTGTTAACTTACAGCCATAGTGCCACAGACAGAAAACTCCACTTAAAGATGATACTTCTCTTAAAATAAAGGTAACTCAAAGTAATCTACATCTAGAAATACCAACAGAAACTTTACAGCCTGCCACCTGTAAGGAGAGTGAAAGTCTGACAACTCGAAAAACTCGGGACTATGAAACTATCACCTTTGTTCTTAGCACCAAATTTCAAAACCTGCTTACATAACTGTATTTCTACAGTTCTGCCCTATTTGCAGTGCTTAATACACAGCTGGGGGAAACTGATTATACCAAGGAAATAACTAAAGATTTGTAAACACTGAAAGTAACAACATGCTTCAAAGCAGTGTTCTTCAACAACAACATCTACCGAGTGTTTTATCTTCAGCGGTAAGAGCTACTGATGGTTTCACCTATCTTGGAAAGTGCTGAGCGAATGATTAAACGATCCCGAAGTTCAAAAAGGTTTAAAGTTTCATCCTCCACTGAGACAGCAAAAGCGAGCGGGAAGCAATAGACTTTTAGCCTCCGACACGGATTTCCTCACTTTCAGTCGTTCTTCAGAATCGACTTTCGTAGGGACCATCACAATTTTGCTCACACCTTACAGACCTCAGTCTGTCTGAAGGCGCTTCCAGGGCTGTCAAGTAAACCCAAGCGGAACCCCTTCCACTCCCTGTCCCCGGGCATAGGAAGAAGGTCCCGCTCCCCACAGGGCGGTCGGGCCCGCGCGCGCTCCCGCCGCCGCGCGCCCCCCGCGGCCCCGTCCGGCTCGGCAGCGCCC